>CM021106.1:361699860-362042534 GCA_007115665.2 Sequoiadendron giganteum | reverse complement strand
CATTTAATTTGTGCCCTAGTTTTGTTCACATCCTCCTCCCCTTAGGCATTTTTTTCTTCACCTTCTCTTTTTTCCATCTCTTATTTTTCCTTGTCATCTTCAACTTTCTTGAGAATTTCAGTCACAAAGGCATTGAAAATTTGAGTGCACGCATTCACTAAAGGAAAGTCTTCATGTTTGAAAACCATCACTCAAATGTTCGAGCGGTGATTTTCACCGCTCGAACATCAATCATCCTAACCCTTGACATGTTAAAGCAGTAAAGTTTGTTGCCACTTACACTTATTGATTTTCATCAACTCCAAGTGTAGGAGCGGTGAAAATCACCGCTCCTACATGGAATGACTTTTCAACTTGATGCGAAAGCACTTAAAAATCCCACCTCTACACTTCATTGTTTTCCTAAGTGAGACCAAATGTAATGGCACTGATTATCAACACCTTGACACTTTTTTGCAAAACTTCATGAAGGATATGTAAGGGCGCTGATTTTCAACGCTCTTACATCTGAAATCATCTCTCTAAGTGTAGGAACACTGATTTTTAATGCTCCTACACATTTGGCAGTTTTTGCCTTAAATACTTCCAAATCACTCTGTTTTTGCACCGAACCCCGTTTCTTCGCTCCTGCATCATTTTTCGTGCCTAGTTGCTCTTTCCACACTTTCTCAACATCATTTTCTCATTTCATGCTTCCCAATGCTACTTTTTCTGTTAACGCCTATTGATTCACTATCCTTGCAATTTCTTTCCAGATATCATCAAGTGATTCTCGAGGTGACATCTTTGATCCAGTTGCTTGTAGATGACAGCCAAGACTCCTCCATTGTCCTCTAAAAAAGAGCACAAGATGAAATGTAAGTATCAAGGTATTTTCCCACCTACAGTGTTCATTTCTAAGGTGAATGAATTAAAGGACACCAAAGTCGATCATCAAGACCTTGAAGACTTCATGAAAAGAACTAATCAAAAGCCTCTTGAAGACTCTCTGAGAGCCATTATATACAACAATATACATCTGGTGTCCACATTCCTGACTTCTAAACACAATACAAAGTTCATCCTCCAAGTTGCATCCCATTACATCAGGGAAAGCAGAAGTGTGATAGAATCCTCTGGACATGTGATAATAAGACTTCATCCTGAGTTCTTTGATATTGTTTTCAGAGTTCCACACATGGAACAATACATAGAGATTTCTATTCAGTAGGCACAGGAAGTCTATGACTCAGATCCCAATAAGGCTAAGAACTTAATAAATAGTTAGTGGTTGAAAGAACCTAGGCATACTATCTCAAGATGGCTGAAAGGGCTTCCATGAAGTGACTTCAAAGAGGATGTCAAGGACATGATCACTCTCCTAAGCAGGGTCAAAGGCTTAGTGAAATTATCTCTTTTTCATTAATGGATGTATGAATACATTTATATCATATGGAGAAAGAAGGCTCATATTGATTGGGGAACTCAAATAAGTGATGAGATCCATGAACAACTGATCAATGTACCAACCACTTTGAAGTTCTATACGACTTCTTATTTGGTTTATTCTGTAGCCGTGATGTGGCAATTCCCAGGACTTTATACAAATGGGAAGTGACACTTTGTACCAGTATACAAGAATTTCTATCAATTGGAGGTGAAGGGGAGTCTTCACTATTTCAGAAGGATCACAGATGCCTTCTTCTCACCCCTGTTATACAGTTTTGATCCAACTCTCGAAAAGAAGAGAGTGTCAGACGAGGCCTATAAAGTGGTAAGCAAGGTTGGGTGCATATTCTTACAATTTCCATCTTTCATTTACATGAGGGTAGTATGCTATATTGGGTGCCTTTACATGTTGCCCAAATATCTCTCAGACAAGTGGATACTCATGGAGTTATGCAGCAGATAACTAATTTTAGTTCACAAAAAATGAACGAGGATTCACAAACCAGGATTCAAGTTTCCACTGATGACTGGTAGATATACCATCAAGAGTGTGCAAAAATGCAAATCAGTCTATGTAGAAATGCAGGCCATGACAATAAGGACCTATAAATCCAAATTTGACTTTGATTTCTGGAATGTGAATAGGAAGTTGAAAAAGGATCACAACCACAAGTACCACTTTGAAGACATTTAGGCTGATTGTAGAGATGAAGAGGCTATCCACAAAATGGATTATTGCAGGCTAATTGTACAACAAATTAGGGATCTTGGTGTTGATGACCTACTAGAGAGTTTCACAGACCCTAGTGACATCATGAATGTTGCCTATGATGAAAATGATATTTCTACGAAATGCTTGCCTGCAATATAGTGGTCTAAGAAGGAATGTGTCTCCATCAGGGAAAGGCTTGCTCCCATATTGGCTAACACTATAGAGTGGTTACACAAACATGGTTTCTAGATGAAATCCTTCAAGACAAAGTTAGAAGGAGAAATAACCAAAGCAGAAGTCAACCAACAATAGGAACTCTGCACGAAAGATAAGAAGGTGGAAATTTTCTCTTCTTCTCGAAGAGGCCCTAGAATAAAGTTCACTATTGGGAGGAAAGATACATGGGAAGTTCAAGAAGAAGAAGCCACATAATATGAAATATCTCACTCAAAAGGAAAAGGGCTTGTTTCTGGAGAGAGATTTTGAAGAAGAAGAAAATTCAAACAGAGAATCTACTGAAGAAGAATCTTCTCAAGAAGAAGACTCTGATGAGGGAGAAGATTCCCTAGGTGAACAAAAATCTGAAGATCAACAAGGTGATCAAGAAATTGAAAAAGAGTCTGAAGAATAAGAAGGTGATAAACAGGAACTCGGGCGTGACCAAGAACAAATTATATATCCACATGAGAATGTTGTCGAATAATTTCCCAAATGTCATCACCCGTAACTTCAAATTTTTCAGACACACCACCTAATCCAAACACTCCTCCACCACCTTTTCCTACATCACCTCTTCGCACATCTACCATACATGCAATGGACATCTCCATTCTTCCTAAAACATCAACCGTACTTGATACTTCATCAATTTCAAATACACAAACGGTTGATATTTAGTCAAGTCCCCCATCATCCATTCTCAGCTTGTCATCTCCCTCTTATGACATCACTTCTGAGGCTGAATTCAACAAGTTCATACATAAATCCTTGCATGGTGAACTTGGTGTACAATCTACTAGTGCATTCATGACAAACACTACTCCAATTGTCACCATACCAATCATTTCTATAGAAGTGGATGTGACAAAAGAGTTGACAGTTAGCCAACAAACTCATAATTTGTCTCTCCCCCCTTGGTATCTCAAGTATCAAAGAGGAAAAATAAAATGATCTCTCCAAAGGAACTTGATCTTGAAGAGATAGCCCCTCCAAAATCCAAGGGGAAGAAAAAGGCCAAGGTACATTCCAAACTCCGTGTTGATAAATCTAGTCAAAAGTTTGTAGAGATTGACATACTGTCTCAAGAGGAAGAAGATATAAATTGGAGGATTACACTGTAACAAGAGTCCATCTTGGAAAGGTCATGAATGAAAGGGCAAAGGAAGATGCACAAGTAGTCCTTGATGTGTTGGCAAGAAGGCTTGAAAAAATGGAGCAAGCCTAAGACATATACAAGCAAAAGGCCGAACGATATGTAGTTGTTTTGAGGAGACTTGCAAACTCTTCAGGAAATATCCAACCCATGGCTATTGAAAACCTTGAAGAGCCAATAGTACAAAAGGCAAAAACATTTGCCTCCAAAGGTAAAGCATTGTATGATTTCATTGTTGAATTAATACAAGATGGTTCACAGGTAATAGTTGTTGCAGATGATAAGGCCACACAAATAGCCAAGCTCAAATTAGAGCTTGATAAGGAGGAAAGTGTTCTTACTCAAAATTAAAAAGAGATGGAAGAGTGCCTATCATTTTGGTCACAAATGAAATAGGTAAAGCTCAGTAAATTGGTGCAAGTTGGGGTAATTCCCGACAAGTCAAAATATGTAGAGGTAAGAGAATCACTCAAGAACCACATCAATGTGATCAAATCTCTTATCGAAGATATTCACCATGTTCAAGAATATGTCAAAGGAAATCATGCTATCCTAGAGAAGGGAATCAAGGAGTTGCTAGGAAAGCTTCTCGAAGAAAACCAGATTTTCCTTTCGGCTAGTGAAATTTCCAAGATCTACAAAGAAGTTGTCATGCAAAAAGTGGAGGATGCCAGCTTTTCCAAAGGCTCAATACATGTCATTTGTGATAAACGACTAACCATTGATAATCTCAACATGCATCTTCATAAGTGCAAGAAAATCCATTCATTCACCTGAAGGTCGATCACAAGAATTCACAAGCTTGTAGATTACACAGTCAACCTAGATGATAAGTTCATATAGGAGACCAAGAAGAAGTATGAAGAATTCCATGCCCAAATTAAGGAATCATGAAGACTCTTGATCTCCAATGTTGAAATTTTTGATGCTTCCCTTTATGCATCTTGTAAATAGTTTTTGACATCTTAAAATTATTTTTAGCAAATGTAATTACACTGAAAATATTAAATGTAGTTTCACAGAGATGGATTACATTTTGACTTAGTCAAAGCTAGGTGATATTTTCCTAAATTAGCTCACCTAATTTTCCTAATTTTACTTAACCAATTTCCTACATTTTCTCTTCCCTCTCCTTTATAAATAAGAGAGATTCCTATTGTAATCTTGACCTTTAGTATTTTGCAATGAAGTGCTACCCTTTTTTGAAGCAGATTTGTGAAACTTTGTATTCATGTTTGCGAACAAAAATCTGATCAATAAAGAAGAGAATTCCATACCAGAAATTGTGTTGGAGTCGATAATCTTTTGGATTGATTATATTGGTGGTGATTAGTAGATGAGATCTGAAGGGCTTCACATAAATTTATGTAAACTTTCTATTACATTATTTATTTGAATTTATGTTTATGTTTGGTTAAATATTGTTGAATGATCTACAAGACTTTGTGCTTGTAATTGTTCATGTTGTTTGTGGAATTTATATATCTAGAAGACTTTGTGCTTCTAATATGATAAAAGGTACATCTCTCACAAATCCATTGGTGAAAAAGCTATGAAATGACTTTGTGCCTTCATGAGCTTTCCTTTTCCATTTTATTGTTATTATTATCATACCTGGTATCTCTACGCTTTGCTTTAACAAGATAGAGGTATTGGCATTACTGCTTGTTTTTAGTTTAAAGTTATTTTGAATCAGAACTATCAACCGTGAATCATTGTAAATCATCTTCTCTGAAAAAAGAGAGAAACATGAATGTGACACACACCCCCCATCTTGTAGTTGTAGTGTACATTTTGTGAATATTTAGTTAGTTTTACTTAGCTTCTATAAGCAGTAAGAAAGGAACCTCCCCTTTCTAAGAGGAGAGATTATATCTCACATAGTTGTGGTTGAAATCTAGGTTGTGTAACCTATTGAAATGTGATTACATAATTTTCACCCAACAATTCCATAGAGCCCGAAGAATATAAGTAAGGGCCTAGTAATCCTTTACTTGTTCGTTGGCCAATCCTTACTTGTGTTAATTATTGAATTATGGAAAATTAATAAGCATTTGGTAAGATTAAGTTTGGTTCCCAAAAAAATAACCAACACACTTGATCATTACTTTACTACTGATTGAAACCCTAGGTTGAGAGTAACCTATTTGGGTTGAAAATTATATTGGATTAATGATTGAAACCCTAGGTTAAGAATTACCTATTGGGTTGGAATACTTACTTTTTTATCCATTGGAACCAAGGTTGGGTTGTTTATTTGATCTTTGTTTGAAACACATGTGTTTAGATTAACCTACATGATTGGACTGATTGAGGATTGTTCACTTTATCTTAGGATTAGGATATACCAAGGTTGAGACTCGCCTATGTGATTAAGCTGATTACTTGAGTTTATGAATTGCTACTTGATTGGAGCCATAGGTGGGATTACCTATTAAGTTAGAGTTGTTACCTGTTTGGGTGCTTTATACTCTTAATGTGAATTCATATCGTTGACAATATTCTACTCTTTGAATAACCCTTTTTATTAAGGATAATTACACTCTCGAATAGAATCATTTATTGATATGATTTCTCTTCGATTGAGGTAATTTATAAATGAAATTATTCTCTTGATGAGAATCACTTATTGTCGTGATATATTAATGATTGGAGTTGGTTACTTATCAATATTTATTCTATGATAAGATGAAGCTTATGTAGCTATACTTTAGAATATAAAGTTATTCCTAGGATTAGATAGTCCAGTGAAGAGAATAGCTTGTTAAGTTGTTTATGCAAATTTAATTTGTAGACTAGAAAATCTCATATATACCTAGATTTTGAATATCCATTGAAGGGGTTAACTTATGCTTATGATTTATTGGTAGAGATACCATTATGTTTTGGAAAAGGGGAATAGGTTATTTCTAAGGTTAATGATTACTTATGGAAGGAAATTACCTAAGCATCTAGTATATGAATGGTTATAATCCAAACCAATCTTTGGTAGTGTAGGTGAATAGGATGACTATCACTTGAAGTACTGGGTGAGAATACTTTGGCCAAAGTAGTGTAATTTTCCATTGGTTGCAGTGTCAATTCACTATGTTCCTTTTATGCATTATAGTTTAGGATTTTCATACTCGTAGGTGTAGCTACCATATGATTAGGTTTTGTATTATAGGGAACAACACTAAGGTCAAATAGGCTATTGTTATGGGGTTTTACCAACCGATATCTTCATCGAAGGGTAGGGCAAGTTTTTCATATGTGGCAGATGTGTGGGTGATTGCATTTGAGTTCGTGGTTGGTGGAAAAGCACTTGAGTGATGCTTCTCCTCATTAGTTGGTAGTCAAGGTTTGCAGATGTTTGCGCCAATATTGGGGAAAACTAGAATGTATGCGCCAGGGAATGGAAACATCTAGAATGTATGCACCAATGCGATGACATCAGGACCAGTTGTTTATCTATTGCCAAATGAATTTTAGAAGAGCTATGTATGAATATTGTACCCATTTATATGGAAGGATGTATTCTTGAATGATAAAATTGAGTTTTTCTATTATGAAATCTATATTATGAAAAGATTTATGAAATTACAATGAAATGCAATGGTAGTTTGGAATAGTGTTTATTTCAAATATGCATGTAATTTACATTATGGAAAACAAAAAAAAATTGCTATGTTTTGGCATCATGGATCATTCACTTGAGGTGAAAACTATGAAATTTACTACATGAACAATTGGCATGTTGCACGTGGTATCAGAGCTATCAAGTTTATCTCTAGAGCCTATGGGCTCATTACGTAAGTTAAACGCAAACCTTATTGGAAGTTAAAGGTTGAAAAGTTATTATGTCAATATGGCAAGGGGAAAAGAACTAAAGAGGAGTTAAGATTACTTAAAATTATTTAAGTTTGGGACTAGATATGAGTTGTCTTTGGAATTGGAAACTCTAAACTCATTATGATACCCCCTTGCATTGCAAAAGATTATGTAATCAGGTTATGTAGGAAGGTTACGAAGAATAACTAATATGTACCTTCACCCTATGAAATGGATAAATGACTCTGAGGGATAGATAAAGTTGAAGTAATATCTCTTATTGGTAGCAACCTATAATTGCAAAGAGTCAAGGATTTTTGGATTAAGTAGAAAAACAACTAAGGAGGTATCCAAGAGGTTGGATAGCCCTTGAAAAAATTTGATTTTGAACAAGATCAAGATCTTGCATATAATTAAGTATTACCTTAGAATAAGGGTAGAGATCAAAATGGCCATAAAAAGGAAAGCAAGAAACTTTAGAGTGCTTAAGGTTAAGAGAAAATAAAGTTACCAAGAATTAGGACAAAGCCATTTGGAAAGGTGATTGTGGGAAAGAAACCAGGAAAAGTAAATCGGATTGGTCTGATAAAGGCTCAGATGGAGTATTGAATGGTTGAAGTGTAAATTGAACTCACCAACTTGTCAATGAAAGTAAACTTATGTTTTGATTTTCCAAAAGGAATTGGAATATTAGAATGCCTCTTAACTTGTAAAGTTACTGATTATTCAATAGATCTCTTTATTGTCGATCTAATTATTGAATCTATGAAATTAGAGATCAATGATGAATCTAACTTTGTGAATAAGTATATTCAAGGCATACCATGGAGGGTAAGAAAGGTTAGAAAAAGGCAAGTGAAAGCCAACAATGAGGAATCTTAAATCAATTCAGGAAAGAAAATGTTTGTTAAGGGTTCAACTTTGAGTTGATCAAATATCGTGGAAACACTAAGGGGGGAAGAAAGAGAGTGGATTGACTCAGATAAAGTACCCTATACAACGAAGATCATCAATGTATTTTTTATTTGGAAGAACTTTTGATTTCTTTGTAAGTCATGATTTTAATCAAAGTCATATATACCATGACCACATGGATAAGGTATTGGATTATTGGAGAAAGATAGTGAAAAGGTCAAGGATTATGACCAATGAGAAAGGAATATTTATCACCAAATAATTTATATATATATTTGAATGTAAGATCAATTTCTATTATCATTGTTGCCTTATGAAAAGTTAGGCAATATACTTGATCACAAAAGGAAAGACCTTTGCCTATGGAATAGGTAAGGGAAAATATAATTACTCATGATTTGGAGTCATTGAGAAACATTCGTGTATGGTAATTAGGTATGCAATTAAAATTGATCTTTTGGGAACCAACATATTTGAACAAGAATTATACTCGAAATAGTATAAATGCTCATCGAGAAAGTTAGATTGACTTGGAAATCGGATTACAATTTTGGAAATGATCAAAGGATAAAAGAAATCTAATGTATGGATGTCCCAAGATGAAGGAATTTATCTCCAAAAAAAATCTAACCCTTATACTTGAGAATCAAATGTGGCATGAGTCCATGAAATAGGTTTTGATTAGTCAAAATAGACTAATATGGATCGAAAAATAACCTATGCACCCAAAATTTTGGAGATTAATGAATGAAATGAGGAAACTGATGTCATATATAAGACATTGGAATGAAAAAATTATTTTTTGGATGAGTAACCACTATAATCTGGAAAAAGATATAGAAAAATGCTACAAGGAATGTAGCAAGTTATTGTTCAATTTTCCAAGAAATGAAGATAGGATGTCGTCATCGGTAGGAAGTGTATACTCTCTTGAGATTCCAGTGAGGAAGGGGTAAACCATTGAAATAGATTAATATTTATATGTTGATAGAACTGACATTAATGTTATGGTGGATAGACTCACCAAGGTAACCAACGCTAGTTGGAAATTTTGATTTATAGGATTTCGGTCCTAAGTAATATATTGTGTGAAGTACTTGCTTAATGTTCCTAAGAAGGTTATCTCAGATGAGAATGAGAAAATAATGATAAGGTTTTGTGTAAACCATGATCATCTTATGAGAAATTAAATTGAACAAATGCTTAATATATTATAGCCGGATAGGCAAAAGTGATAAACCAAATCTTGAAGGATTTGCGATATAATTCTACTGCAATAAAATTTCCATCATTTAAATTTGGTCCATTATATGGAAGAAAGATGGAATCTCTATTAAGCCGAAATAGGCTAAGAAATAGGGTTAACCTTGGACTAAAAATGTGGTCAAATGTAATTGAAGATCAGAAGGATCAAGGAAATACTTTGATTGATACAAAGTTTGAATTTAGAAGCAATTTTATGCTTAAGGAAAATGGTTGAGTCAGTGATGGATGGTCTCGGATTTTGAGTTGTTCAATGGTGTAAATACCAAAGAAAAGGATGGGACCCATGGTGTAGTGTACAATACACCGACTTTCCCTATCTAAATTTAGGTTACACTAAGGATAAATTTATTAGCCAATGAGAACATGTTTTCTAGTCACTGTGACATAAGTGTCATGTGGTATATAGTTACTATTGTACTTGAGATGTATATATGAGGTATTAGGATTACAATGCATAAGATATTTGAGAGAGAAAGTATGTGTGAAGCACACAAGTTCTCCCTGTGTGTTAGCAAGAGTCACACAAAGCACGGTCTAGGAAGGACAAGATTGCAAGAGGTGGTGCTATGAGGGAAAATTGTTATGTATACCTATTTTATAATTCGTACATGATTTGGAAATCGTAAGTAAAACCTTTAATTGAATTTAACTATATGTTTAAAGTGCTTTAAATCATCAAGGATGATTATTCACAAGGGGGAAGTATGTGACATCCCGTTTCATAGTTACCAAGTTACTTTTACCATTATGAATGAAAATATTGAAATGTAAATTATGGCCTCAATATCTTTGTTAGGTAAATGAAATATGTGAATATATAATAAGATTTTATTGATTTCAAAAGAATGAATATGTTTTGAACTAGTGAAATGCTATGAATTGCAATATGAACATTTTAATGCTTTGTTGATACAAATGTGTTTTGATGCAAATGGATTTATTATGAACATCTAACTACCTTGGTGTTGTACTAAGCTAGTTGCAAGGATAGATTCAATCCTCTGAAAGGGAGGGGAAGTATCACTTAGGAGAATTCATTGGTCGGTTAACCCTTAATGAAACCTAACCGAGATTTCACACAGACTGACTTCTAAGTATAGTTGAGTCCAAGTCATAGTCGCAGGATATTGGTGAGTCTTCCTTTATACATGTTGTGTTTTCATTAGATAGGATCATAATTTATGTTAGGAGCATTCATGGTTTGTGGTAAACGCTTGAGAAAATATCTTTGTTTCTTTGATTGTGTGATCAAGTTATCGTGATTGAATTTTTGGAGTCTTTGGCATTTGTGAATAGTTGTCTTTACGTCGATCCATATGTACATTAAAAGTATATATGTAGATATGTATTTATAGAACGACTTGTGCATGAGAGCATAATTGTGTTTATGCATATATATGAGTATAAATAATTAAGAGCATACTTGCACGAGAAATTGATCATATATATATATGTATACACTTAATGTATATACATGTCGACAAGGATATGAATGTATTTATGTTGATATGAAATAGTAACATGATATATGTATATGTACGTATACATGAATATATATATATATATATATATATATATATATATTTATGATATTGTATATGAAATGTTAACTTGATCTCATTCATTTGAATATCAAGTGGAATATTTGGACAAACTTATTTGTCAAAGAATATATATAAATAAATAAATATATAGCATTAAATGTTATTTATTAATGTTATATATATGTACATATATATATATATTTATCTATATATTATATATACTAATGGCCGATTTATGGAATATAAGACATGGTCGATTTAATGTGAATGTAGCACTACATTTAAACAATGTGATGTTAAGTATTAAACTACATTTATCATTATTGATAATAGGCGATGAAAATACATAAGTATTAAAATTGTTGTGTAAAGTTTATATAACACAATGATAAAGTGTTGCACACTATAAGATGTAATGTGTTGAGTCAAAGGATAAGCCGCACTATAATGAAGGAGGTCGATTCATTGAAATGTGTCGATTGCTATGTCTTGGACCAAGTCGACTATGTGAAACACAACCAAATAAAGTCTGACTTATTCCTCTATTTTGACAGCAAGCTTATAAATAGGAAATGCGATAAATAGTTGGTACCATAATATGAATTTTTTGTTTCTTTTAGAAATCTTTTTAGCCTATAAGTTGATTTCCAAATTGAAGCATGTGATTTATGAACCATTCAAACTATTGTGGCAAGCATTGAGTCGATCTGTGGTCTTGTTTGAGTGAATATTAAGAGAAGAAATCTGCCACCTTTTTATTATTAAGTTGAGTCATTGGTATTGGGTTGAGAAGTGTCATATCATGAGCCTTGTTTGTAGCCTGCAGATGTTGGTTTTTGAGTATAAATAAGTGGGCATTCTCACATCATTTGGATACACTTCTACTACACATTATCACACTACTCTAGTCTGCTACATTTTATTTGTGAGGTTCTTATTTTGCTGAGAGGTATTTTGTGAGGAAACTTTAGTGAGAGGAATCGAGAGGGATTTGTTGCTAAGCTGATTTTGAGAGGGGGCCACGCTTAAGAACCAAAGATTCAATTGGATTTAAGTGATTAATAGGCATGAGATTATATTCTCTTTATATTTATCTATTTTTTCTGGAAGATTGAATGTCTTGTATGTTTTATTTGGAATTGTATTTGATTGCTTGAAATAGAGTAATGATCTATTTGCTTATTGGAAAGGAAACGAGTCTTGTTGTTATGATTTCCTTATGGGTGTTTTTACATACTCCATATTAAGGAGTGGATATTATCAATAGTATTATCTACTAGATTTGATGAAAACATGAATAGATTAAGGGAGTGATTTAATACCCTTATATACCCTATATGGGAACTCAAATGATATTTCTATACATAGATAATTTACACTACACGTATAATGTGAAATGTATCAATGTCATGAAGTGACTTGACATTGTTAGCTTATAATGTTAGGAAACCTTAGGAATGATAAGGTTTAGCAATACATCAACAATGATAGTATGAACGATATGATAAGATGAGACGTCATATTGTTAATCTATACTTGAATGATTACGTGATCATTAATTTACTATTGAATGAAATCCTAAGTTGAGAGTAACCTATTTAGTTTGAAAAGTATATTGGAATACTGATTGAAACCCTCATTTAAGAATTACCTACTGGGTTGGAATACTTACTTGTTTATCCATTAGAACCAAGGTTGGGTTGTTTATTTGATATTTGTTTGAAACACATAGGTTTATATTAACCTACATGATTGGACTGATTGATGATTGTTGACTTTATCTTAGGATTAGGATACACCAAAGTTGAGACTCATCTATGTGATTAAGTTGATCACTTGATTTTATGAATTGCTACTTGATTGGAGCTATAGGTGGGATTATAGGTATTAATGTAATTAATTTTTCCCTGCGATGAATTGCTAGCGCCGATAAAGATATCCAATGTATTCCAAGTATAGCTTTAAGGGATGCTTCCTATCTAACTATCTTCACCAACAACACAATCATTCCTTCCTTGAGATTTTTCAAGCATCGTTAATAGAGTGATGCAATCCTTCTCCTAAGATCACTATCTGCACAGAGTAATTGAGAAAAGATGTGAGTAATTTTGATGGCACTTTGATAGACAATGATATCTATGTGCATTGGTTAAGGAGGTATTGGTATGTATAATGGCTGCTCTTACAAGTTCTCTATTCCAACGGTCGACTGAATATGGAGAGGGTAAAGAATTCATAGCAAACGAAATATATTCCACCACTCCCATGGGTCGCTGCTCTGTTTCCTTTATACTTCATCAGGCTGCTCCAAAATTATGAGCTTTTTGGATATGACATAAGATCACTTGGCATCTCTGGGGATGATTTTTCCCTACGTTTGCACATGAACATTTAAAATACTGAGAACGTACAAGTCTCTTAACACTTTAAATATGAATATCATCTTGGCCTAAAAGTCTGGAATGTGATGATCAGCCAAGGGCCATTCCTTCCGCCTAACTCTATTTCCATACGTTTCCGTCAAAAAAAAGTCGCCGTTAAAGGGTACGCCCATCTACCTCGCCGCTGTCATGGAACACCTCGGCAGCGAGGTATTTTCACAGCCTTTCTTTACCGCAGCGGACAGAAGACACGGGTATCCTCACGATGCAGTCGTTGTGACAAACAGGTTTCTATCGCGATCAGTTTTATTTTCCAGCATATTCCTTGCTTGTGCCAAAATGGGAGCTTTGGAACAGGGTATGAACATCCATCGAAGCAGAACGGAAGGGCAATTATTGTCAGACACATGAACTGTTCTGGTAGACATGTATGCAAAATGTGCAAGCATAAAAAGGCACATGAACTGTTCTGGTAGACATGTCTGCAAAATGTGCAAGCATAAAAAGGCACATGAACTGTTTGACCGGATGCCTCAAAGAAATCTGGTCTCATGGAATGCTATGATTGCAGGATATGCACAAAACGCGTTCCTTGAAAAGGATTTCGATACTTCCGATCAAAATGGGATTGGCTGGGGTAAAACCAGACTCCGCAACCTTTGCCAGAATCCTCCCAGCCTATGTGAAAATGGGAGCTTCGGCATCCATGACAGGATAAACGGCAGAGGAGTTTTTTCAGATGTTGTACTGCAACTGCCCTGGTAGACATGAATGGAAAATGTGTAAGCTTAGACAAGGCACGTGAACTTTTTGAGAGAATAGCTCCAAGGATAGTTTGACATAATGCCATGATTGCAGGATATGCAAAACGTGGAAGCATAGACAAGCAACGTGATCTGTTTGACAGAATGCCTCAAAGAATATGGTAGTATTTGGTAGTATTTGATATAAAGTGTATACAAATATGGTAGTATTTAATAATATATACAAATTTGAGTTTTAAAATTTGTTAGGAAAAATAAAGAAAAAATACTATTATAAATGTATAAAATTTTACATATTCAAAATGATTGTTTTTCATATAAAAAATGTGTAGTAGTATTTGGTGTCAAATTATAAATTTTTTAAAATTATTTGAAAAATGTAGCAATATGTTAATAAATATTTTGAGAAATAAAAAAAATACTTTTAAAGATCTAAAAGCATAGTTTCTAAAGAAATTTATTATTCTTTTAATTAATAATGTTTTTCTTTTATTTTCTCTATAAGTAGGTCTTTAGTGTCCAAACAAAAGAATGATTTCTTTCTCAAATAAAAATATATTTTCTTACCTCATACCACAACATAAGGATGTCTGTCTCATATGAATTCAACCATTATTATAAAGTAGCAAATCAAGCTACCAATATTCTAGCCAATATGAGAATTGACCAAATTCAAAATACCATGGTCTATGACTTGTCTTTGAACAAAAAATATCAAGATTTAAAAATATCATTTTCATAATGATCAATAATTTGATTTCATGCATCCTTTCATTAATTGCTTAATTCTATGCACCATTTAAATCTTCTTAGTCAAATGACTCATTTACTCAGCCTACAACTCCACATGGTAAACAATTATGAGAAACTAATTTTTAAATCCATTTTTCATCTAAAGTTTTATTTAATATTTTATTGACTTTATAATATCACCACAACCTACCTATGTTCATCAATAGTAAATGTGAATGATAGTTGTCCCTTTATTCACCTCCTATGGTTGATCATTGGCACATTTCTATTTATGGTCTCTTACTATTTCAATTGTCATCCTTCTCTTCTTCTTTGCATCCTATTAGAAGAGGTGAGATGGAAAAAAATAAAATGATTTACATGCTTACACAAAAATTGTAACTACTCATTCTATGTCCAATCGACTCCACCTTTGCGATCAAATGCGTAGGAACAATGTTCAAATTCAAATGTTAACGATGCCTTTTTTTGAAAAAAACAAATGGGAATGGAGTTAGGCAGAAGGAATGGACCCACAACCACCTAAACAATCACAATTTAGTGTGTGTTGTTTAAGCCCAACCAAGCTTAGTACAGTTTTGTTATCTGTTATTATTTCCATATGTGTCTTTCTAGATACTAGATTATGAGTATCTTCTTTCCTTAACAATCCCATAGGTGCGTCAAAGTTCACTAAATGCTCCAACTCAATTAATTTGACTTGCAAATGAAAAACTTGAAGGAATCTTTTCAATACTTCATCATGTATGATAGAGTTTGTCAAATTTTCTTGTAACAAGTCTGTAATTTCCTTCCATCTTTCGAGTAAAACTATGTTGCGAAATGGGTGTTGGTTGCATGAAAGATGATCTCTTTGAAAAAAATGAATAAGATCTAGCAAACATTTCCTTCTCAATAGCAATTGAATTGAAAAAAAGTGCCCATCCAGACAATGTTAAACATCCATCACTTTATGTCTTGTAGTAGATCATGCGTTGATTGAACTTGTCCTTGACAGACAAGATCAACATTGCTAGCAGAAACCCCACCAATGACTCAATCCATAAATTCAAAGATAAAAATTCCCTCCATAAGCATTTTCTTACCTACTAGTTTTTACCTTCAATGTCAAGGGAACATTCATCCAAATAAAGAAGAAAGCACCAACATATTTGATCTGATAGATTTCATATTGCAAAACATGATTGAGTGTTTTTCAGAAAATAGTATGGAAAGTTTTCAATCCTTGAGCTTCAAGCTTGATTGTTTTAGTTCTAATCTCTTGTTGACCAACGTACATCTTATTCTCACTATTTTTTATGTTCATGACAAATAACTCATGCACAACACTAGTCAAGATTTTTTGTGGTAGACATCTAGCTTTGATCATCAAAAGTCATTTTACTGTAAAGTTGTTTGATGAATTTATAATTGGGAAAACCAACAAAGAGTTATGAGGGTTAACTCTTCAGGGAAAGATGTAATATTTTGAATTCCATGTGGGTATCACCAGGTTGAAATAAAGCCTAATTGAAGGCACCTTAAGTCACCGCTTCCGTAGCTAACTTACCAAATGTTTTGCTTTGTGATGAGTTAAAATTTTTCCCCCAAAAAATCTATAGTTTAACATGTTTTCCTCAACTACCATTATTAATTTTATAAAATTAAGATATTTAATATATATTAAAGAAGTGAAATATGCTTTAGAAAGTGAATTTTACAAGCACTAATTCAAGCAGTTATATACATAACTAAAACATGGTAAAAAGGAGATCTCTTGTAGCCACAAAGAACAATGATGAACATTCTTCAAAAGAGAATGTGTGGACATTTTGTTGTATTTCCAATCGAATATAGTGTTTAAAGTTTAGTATGCTATTACAACAATCAATTTGGTGAATGAATTATATTTGTGAATTTTAGATCATTTGTAGCCTTATGTATTAGGTTGGTTGAAAGATGACATGAGATTAAGGTGAAGAAAAAGTGTATATTCAATTTGTTCATAGAAAATGATTTCAATGATAAAATGTCGGTTAATTAAGTACCAATGAATGTATGTAGGGTTATATTTAAAAGTGCATACCTATAACTCCAAGATACTAACCTATTAGATATGTTAAATAAATATAGGTTGATTGTAGATGAACAACCCTACATTTAATATGTAGTCAACAAGGAAACACAAATTGCCATGATAAGTGTAGCCAAAGCTAAATGATAGATCAAGGCCATCAATAAGCTATTTTTTCTATTGTTGAGATTTAAAGTCCAAAACAATAAAGGGTAGAGTTAAAGGGCCTACATTGTATATATGCTCATCAATAACAATAATGTATGGATAGTTTAGTAATTGTTTTGAATTATTTGTAGATTCTAAGGAGCTACTCCTAAAGAGAGCCATACAATCTAAGATTAGGTTATTACCTAAGTTTCTTTTATCCAAATTGGGTTTATATATATAGTTAGAGTGTTATTGAAGCAAAAAAAGCTGAGTAAATCAATAAGTTGATAGAGTGAGGTGTTATTAGACCAGGTAGCTCAAACTATGGATCACCTATTGTTATACTCCCAAGTAAATATGAGATGTGGGGTGATCCCACAATACTGGTTTACAATATTTGGCCAAACTGGACATTGAACTGATTTTTCTAACTAAATCTTCACTTTCGGACACCTATAGCGGCTAAACCATGAGGAATTTAAAGATGATGCAAACTAGTGATTTGTGAAATTTTGTCTGTAGATTCTAAATATATTTTTTTCAAAAAAATTGGAATCAAATTGCACTTCTTTTTCCATCTCCTTCAAAAATGAGTTTTTTTCAATAAATACCATTTTTAAGGAGTGACGCTCACCGTATAACACATAACTTATTTTCCATGAAGGATAAAATTCTCATTTTTTTGAATTTAGATTTGTAACTATGATATCTAGTGCTTCCAATTGGTTTCATAGTGTTTTATTGAATATTTTTTCTTTAATCGAGTTTTGAAGTCAAACCAATTACAATTCAGACATAGGTGAACCGTATAACACATAAATTTTATTGTATGTATCGAAATTCAAATTTTATTTTCGTGGATCAAAGACTTCAATATTTGGTGCATCATATTTTATAATTTTTTTTTGATAATCTGAACTATTTTTCCACATGTGCAGAACAAAGAGCTTGATTTTCAATGAAATATCTATGTTTAATAAAACTAAAAAACAAATACATAATAAAACTAAAACATTTTAAAATTGTATTCGTTGGTGTGTGCACTATTTTTAATCTACTGAAATGCAAGAAATAAACTCAAGCAATAGATAAAAACCAAAGATAAAACTCAAGATTGGGCTAAAGATGAAACTCAAACTTGAAAATAAAATACCAAAATATTACCTTGTTTGAGCTTGATGACTTTGTTTTCCCCTTTTGATGGCTTGATATGTGTGATCCTAGATCAATTTTGAGAGCATAACGGCTTGATTTTGCTTAATTTGGATGCAAAAGATGGTGGATTTGGCTATGGTGATTGAAGGCTTGAGATGAATGTGATAGAATGTGGTTGCATGAGTTGAATGCAAAAATGGTTGTGTTAGTCATTTAGCAAGGGAAGCTGAAATGGACAGTGGCGATTGATTCTTGAAAGAGGATCAAGGGTTGAAATCAAGAGTTGACCAAAGGATTAAAAATTCTTTTTTAATGTGCATGCGAATGATAAAAGGAATTAAATATTTCTTGGGGAAGAGAAAAAGGAATTTAATATTCCTTGGGGGATGAGAGAGGAATTACAAATTCCTCAAAAGGAATTTGGGAAGACAAAAAGGAATTAAAAATTCCTTGAGGGATGGGAGAGTTGACCAAGTATTTGATTAGGCCAATTGATGAAGGATTAGAGGAAGGTTAGCTGGCTAATGAAGATTAGGAGCCAACTTGCAAAATTTGGAGGATGTGACACCTCCTAATCATGGATTATGAATTTGCACATCCCTAATGATGGGATTAGCAGGTGGATTAGGATTGGGTGTAGATTATGGGGTATGGGAGATAAAGGGAATTAAATAAATGGATTTGGAGGAAAGGAATAAAGGGTAAAGTATTTAATTATTTAACTAAATACCTTAGGGATTTAGAGGAATTTAAAGATATTCATTAAATAATAGCAATATTATCTAATTAATGTGGGTAAGAGGATAGTTAGATGAAAAGGGATAAATTTGACCAAATGTAAGTTGTCAAATTTAGGTGTCTACGTTTTTTTTCTCATTGAGATGGTGTTACGAAGTAGCACCATTTCAAAGAAGATTAAAACATAGCACCTGGAAGAAGATTGTTAGATTAGGGAAGATTCCCCAATCATCAAAGGAGTGACTACGATTGCATGATGGAGAGTGAAGATAAAGATTAGGGATTGAGGATGCCCCCTTGAGAGGACATGCGAGTTCAAGAGAACACGGGTGTGCTCTCAAAATGGATGAAATGATGAAAGGATAAGATGGGGAAGATGAAAGAGAAAGATGATAGAATATGATGGATAGAAGAGAGGATGGTAAGATGAAGAGATAATGGACTAGGGAGAGTGATAAGAAAGCAAGCACAAATCTATTTAAGGACAAATATGATGTTTCCCCTGTCAAGGTACAATCCAAGATGGATTGATGATGCATGGAGCATTGTTGATGAGGGAAGGATACATCCTGAAACAACACAAGAATGGGGAAGGATACATCTCAATGGTGATGATGAGAGTGTTGTGGATGAGGTAAGCATACATCCCAAAACAAAACAAAACAAAAGGATAGAGAAGGATACATCTCGATTATGATGATGATTGGAGAAATTTTTGTAGCAAGGCTGGGAGCAAGACCAAGGATGTGATTAAATGCTTATGTGCTAGATTGGATGGATTAGGATTGGAAGAAAGATGTGATATTGTTGAAATGAATGAAAATAATAGAAAAAAAGATGCTTAGAATAACAAATCTATATTATCCTAAGCGGATTAAAGGGATGATGAAATGATTAGGATGGAGGAAGTGGAGGGATGAATGAATAGTAACCAAATCAAGCAATTTAATCATTATGTGTTATGCTACCATGTAGTGAGAACTTAATTTGATATAGCATGAGATACTATTCACCAAGGTATGAGGAACCAAGGTGACTCTGTATCACATGCATAGGAATGACATAACAAAAAAGGTTAGTCCAACATCCCAAAGTCACAGGGGCTTTGGTAGGGCCAATATTGGAAAATAACAAATAGAAAGGATGCCCCAGCATAACACAAGACCAAAAAGGTCTTGATGGGTACTACATGGGACAACCAAGAAGACAAGAACAATCAAAATATCGAGATATGCCCCTATGTTTACTTGTCAAAGCACACCATGATATGATGGATCATGGCGACCCTAACAGAGTATAATAGGAAGCTCAAATGATAAACAAATTGCAAAAGCACCAAAAGATCAAAAAAAATTTAAAATTTCCTTTGCCATAGGATCAATAGATGGATGGGATTGATGCGGTCTGATTTAGGAAGGATGCATCATGTTAAGACCAAAGATGGAGGATAGATTAGGTGATCGAAATGACTCAAGATATTCGAAATGGATTGAACCTCAAGAAACCAATGGATTTTTTTGTCAGGAACCAGCTAGATAAGGACATACTTGATGACATGACACAAAACTAAGATACACCCTAAGGACAAACCTAGGGTCTCAAGGGCTCATCGATTGATGACCTTGCCTATGTGAAAGCGCATCGACCTTATAGTTCAATAAAAATACCAACGGCAGACAATGGATAAAGGATGATGAGATGACCATGATAAGCAGATACAATGATGGCATTGATATGATGACACAAGATAGATCTTGTGGATAGTATGATTGATATTTTGGATGTGGATTATAGGAAGCTCAAAAATGGGATAGTTATCCAAATCATCGAAATATGGATTAGGAGGAGATATGATGGATAGATGAGTTATGAAAAGTGATAGGAGATTAGAAAGATGTGAGAAACATATAGGAGTGATGATAGTGAGATGAATGGCATTGGATTGCATGGGGGGTAGCCTATATCTAAATACCAATGACAAGGGACTATGAGATGGAATAAAAATAGAGATAAATGGATGGATTGATAAAGATGGAGAGATATAAAGATGCTAGGATGGATGGATAGAGGGATAAGGATTTGGAAAGATGGAATGGATTACTGGATGGGTAGATGTATGGGGATATGAGGATGAAAAGATGGAAAAGGACTAGTGGATGGTTGGACTAGAATTATTAATGGAAGGAGGATGGAGAGATAGATGAATGAAGGTTGTCTCCAAGGACTATGTCGGAAAGAAGGAGATGCCCCACTCTAGATATGTCATATATGAGGAGGCAAGAGGGATGGGAAATAGGAGAATGGATAAATAAGGCATGGAGATGGATTGTAGCATGATGGCTGGACAAGGAAGGTAGATGGATGTGGATAGGATGCATGGATAAGGAAGGTAGATGGGGGAGGATAAGAAATATGGTAGTGTATGGATTAGGGGAATTTATACCAAGAGGTGTCCATAACATGTATAGATAGGTGCCCCTGTCTTTATCAAGATCACAAGGAGGATGGAGGGATGCGAGATAAATAGGATATGATGGGTAGGATGTGGAAGATAGGTGGGATGGAGGAGATTGAGGAAGGGGATGCATAACTTGAAGTTGCCCCCAAGTGTGGAAAGAAAATGGATTGGGGATATTCACATGACACCTGTTTTGCATGGTTTCATCATGGTACTTATCCAAGGCGCTTGTTTGCCAAATTTTCACCATTGGACGAATTATTTATCTTTACTATTTTTTTTTATATTTTTTGAATAGTGGGTGGATGGAGATAGATAAGGATAAGGATGCGGATAAATGGATAAGGATAGGGAGGAGATGTTATAAATATGGAGGATTACACTGTAACAAGAGTCTAGCTTGGAAAGGTCACGAATGAAAGTGCAAAGGTAGATGCAAAAGTAGTCTTGGATGCGTTGGCAGGAAGGCTTGACAAAATGGAGCAAGCTCGAGACATGTACAAACAAAAGGTCAAAAAATATGTAGTTGTTTAGAGGAGAAATTCAAACTCTTCAAGAAATATCCAACCCATGGCTATTGAAAACCTTGAAGAACCTGTAGTACAAAAGGAAAAAAAAATTGCCTCCAAAGGTAAAGTATTGTATGATTTCATTGATGAATTAATACAAGACGGTTCACAGGTAATAGTTGCTATAGATGAGAAGGCCACACAAATAGCCAAGCTCAAATCAAAGCTTGATAAGGAGGAAAGTACCCTTACTCAAGAGAAAAAAGAGATGGAGGAATGCCTATCATTTTGTTCACAAATGAAACAAGGAAAGCTCAGTAAATTGGTGCAAGTTGGGGTAATTCCCGATAAGGAAAAATATGTAGAGGTAAGATAATCACTCAAGAACTGCATCAATATGATCAAATCTCTTATTGAATATCTGCATCATGTTCAAGAAGATTTCAAAGGACATTGTGCTATCATGGAGAAGGGAATCAAGGAGTTTCCAAGCAAGCTTCTTGAAGAAAACTAGATTTTTCTTTCGGCCAGTGAATTTTCCAAGATCTACAAAGAAGTCATCATGCAACAAGTGGAGGATGCCATATTTTTTAAAGCCTCCATACATGAAATTTTTAATACACGATTGACCATTGATAATCTCAACATTCATCTTCATAGGTGCAAGAAAATCCATTTATTCGCCTGAAGGTCGATCACAAGAATTCATAGCCTTGTAGATTACACAATCAACCTAGATGATAAGTTCATATAGGAGACCAAGAAGAAGTATGAAGAATTCCATGCCCAGATCAAGGAGCCATGAAGACTCTTGATCCCCAATGTTGAACTTTTTGATGCTTCCCTTTATGCATCTTGTAAATAGTTTTTGACATCTTACATGTCTTTTTAGCAAATGTAATTACATTGAAAATCCTAGATGTAGTTTCACAAAGATGGATTACATTTTGACTTAGCCAAATTTAGATGAGATTTTCCTCAATTAGCTCACCTAACTTTCCTAATTTTACTCAAATGATTTCCTATATTGTTGTTGTCAAACAGATTGCACCCGTATGCTTGAATATTGAAATTTAAGCAATTTGTTGAAACATTGGAACTAATTCCAGGTTGTGGGTGTCCTATAAGGAATTAGATCTCCAGATTCTAGGCTGGTTCCTATGAATTATTTTGATTAATATTTGGGTAAATTGCTGGGAAAAGGATAAAAAGACTAAATCTAAAAACTTAAGTGGTAAAACTTAAACTGTGGTGATGCACCTAAAAATGATGATCTAAAAGGCAGACTGATTGACAATTAACTCTCGAAGGAATACTTCACATAGCTCATTAATGACAATCTTATTGCAAAAGTGTTTCGAAAGAAAGCTAACTGATCTCTCTTGGTAGGAAACTATGTTTCACAACTTTGAATAGATGAATACAAGCACAACTTAAGACCTGAAACTTGATTGTATCTGAGAACTCATATCAGTGAAAGAGACAAAATTTAAAGGTTTCTGATTTATTAAAACACGATAAATTTCATCAAATCAATCATCAATGCAAAAACCTCAGTAATGAAAAGGTAAAACTCGAATCCTTTAAGCAAAAAGGAACAACTCCATGTAACTTGTAAACCTTCTATTGTATTAATTTGAGAGTTACAAATCATTCGCTTTGCAGAGTGCAAATGAGAAAAATAAGAACTGAGAAAAAATAGTTAAATTTTTTCAATATATACAAAATCCTTCAAAAATACATGGAAATAGAATTGAAATTCAAACTTCAGTGAGAGGGTGATAACTCCAAGGCCAAATACGAGCATAAGCAAATATCTCTGAAAAAAGTAGTCAAAACCATGCAAAAATGAGTGCAAGATGGTCCAAACTCACTGTCAAGTCATAACTGAAACATGCAACACCCAAACTAAACTGGAAATCCCTGAAAAGGTGGGCCCAAGCATGCAAAAAACCTCCTTGTTTGTGTCAATCCGCCCAGATAAAAAAAATAGAATTCCATCCTTGCTTAATGTTTTATTTTTGCACTAAAAATAGTTAAAATAATTAAATGACTTATAATTATCATTTAATCATTTAACTTTACAATGTGTTATGCAAAAATAAAAATTAAGACTTATGTAAAATATAAATCGGACTTTATAAAAATCAAGGCCCATATAGGAAACTAAATTTCGCCACCACACTTAGCAAATCATAGCATATATTTTAATGACACTGGCCTCTATACTTGGCAAATCATCCCACTCCCTAGCAAATATTGCATCGGCTACTTATACTTATCATTATTTGCGATATGAAATATTTCACTCTTTTGTAAAATATAGTTGAAGGCTAATGAATTAGGGCAGAGAGTAAAATGAAGGTCAAACCCTAATCTTCATTATTCTTGTCTTGCATCTCGAACCTTTCTTGTAGAGAACCTGCTATGCCGCCATACTTAGGGTTTGATCAGAAAATGCTTGAGGATTTGGGCCTTTGACTTCCTTTTGTACTTTGAAAGATTTCCTGAACTTGAAAGCCGTAGGCTTGCAATTTTATGTGTGATTTTCTCCTCTTTTGCTTCGGTCGCCATGGATATACTAGGCTCGAGATTGAAGCTATAAGTTTCCAGTTGCTTGATGACCTTCGCACTTGACTATGAGCTGTCATGCTATTGATTTCTCTTAGAATTTTGTAGAAAATTTACTGAGACTAACCTTCATTTATTCATGATTCCTATCCTGCTTCATGATGGGTATTTGACTTCAATGATTGAGCACCACCATCACTGGAAACTTTGACCTTTGCTTATATTTTTGTCAACTTTCTGGCCACGGCATGGGTTACTCAGCAGATTCACACGACAATTCTTACTTACTCATATTCTCATTAATCAAAAACACACAAGAAACTCCCACCTGGTAAAAGAATGATTGTAAATCTTAAAAGGAAATAAAGCCCACTGTACAGGCTGCAGCATGTGAATCTCCTTTACGCATTTTCTGTGAGCTCTTCCTTTGTTATGGGTTTATCACCTTCCTACTTTGAAAATGTCATAAATGTGTCCGCTTTTTCTTCTGCCAAGACTTCATATTCAATACAGAGATCTTATACTATATCCTGTAATTATGTATCTAGAAAAAATAATGAATTCTCTGCAAACTGCGGCTTTATTACACCATGATCTATGATCTGGGTATTGCTTGTTGCATAGGCCGCCATGGATTCTGGGTATCCTGAAAGTTTCAAATGTATATACTTTTATTCAGGCCGTGACTTCCATATTTAAATATTCCTTTTGTTTGGCCATGACTTCTTCAAATTTGCACTTCTGGGAGCTATCTTAAATTGCAGGTCGCGCCATGCATACTGGTCTGTCATTCTCAGCTGAAAAACCCCATATGGATACTAGTATTTTGGAGATAAAACCTATATAATGAGCTAGAACTTTGCAATTTCTATTGGAAGACCAGTGTGTCCATCTTGTTGGCTTTCTTTGCACAAAGAAAAACTGATCAACTTGTTTAATTCCATTGTCTTTTCCACAAACTCTTATCTCATAAGACCCATAATCAAATGTTCTCCTTATTGATAACTGTTCCTTTTTTAGATGACTGTAAAAGCTTTATGAACAATACCAGGATTGTGAATGCGGTCTCTCTGCTTTTATGCTATGTGATCAACTATTATTTCAAAAAACCTTCATATTGTAAACAACCCCTCTAAGTTTCACTTCGGTCACATCTCTCATGGTAAGACCAACACCAGTTAAGCTTTTTTTATGCATTTCCTGTCAGTAATTTTCACTTTGAGAGTTTCCTTTATGCTTATCTATTTCTGTATCTTTTCCCTGTATCTACATCTTGATCGCTATCCTTTTGAATCTTTCAAGCATTCTAATGTTTCTGGAAGTGTCCCCCTTTCTGTATTATTTCCTTAAAGCTCTTGCAATAATATTTGTGCTTTGTAGATCAACTGATGATTATGATTATTCTAGCTAAAGCTGACGTTTGCAATTTCATTCAATCAACTACTTTTGATAGAACTGTTGTCATGCTGAGTGTTGATGTGTTCTTTTTTACTCACTTTTGGCAGTCATTATCTTCATTTTGGTTTATATTCGTCTTATTTGCTAGCCTTCATATATCTTTGTTGGTTGTAATAGTTACTATGTAATGAAATTCTACTGCTAATCATTACCATATGCAACTTGCATTAGAAATTACTATTTGATGTTTTTCCATTCATTTCAGAACTGCACCCTGTTAAAACAATATCACTATCTTTTATTGACACCTCAATAGCACTATTTCAAGTAATTGTACAACCCTTTGTGTCCCTGTTACAACCTTCTATGTACTTAAATACCCTGAAAATGGAAAAGAGCATAATCTTGTTGAACCAGACATGGCTAGAACTTCCTCATTATATGATTCCTGGCCATTATAACCGATGAGAAACTATACCTATCATGTATCACTAGTCCTCTTGTAGACTGTTATATGCTTTTGAAATTATGAAAACACCTTAAAGCACGAATATTTCGTTTCTCTTCAATTTAAAGAGGCTTTATACTTCATTTAGATGTAATATGAAAATGTAAAGTAGAGTTGAACAAAATATAATGAAAATGATGAGTTCTCACACTGTTTGATCCTTTCTTGACATGAACAGAAAAGTTATGCTATATGCTAAAACTATTTTTCTTGAGTCTTTTTGAAATAAAGTTGTTTATTTGATTATTTCATTGTTTCAACAACTCTTTTGATGATTGTTTTAACATTAATGAACTCTCATATGTAACTTAAGAGTGTGCCTTCTGATATGCCGGGATCAACCCTTGTGGGAGCCTATTTTACTCCACATATCTGATAAAATGATCACGAACATAATGAACCTATTCCTGCACAGTGAACAATTATGTTAGTAAAATAAAAGAAATTGAAAGCTTCCTCCTTTCTTTATGTTGTTTGAATTTTTTTTAATCATCTGATGGATGCGTGATTGACTATATTCTATATTTCTATTGGTAGCACAAGCATATGATAGGATTTGATCTGCATTGCTCTAACAAAATTTCCATCAACCTGCAGGTACACTGGAGCTGGAACTGGAAATGAAGCTGGAGCTGGAAACTGGCATCGCAACTAAAGACCTCAACTGTCAATGATTCATCATTCCAGGCAATGTCGAATCACCTTCTACCCTATTCTTTATTTATTTTTAGTTGTATAGCTTACCTTTGCTTATGCACCTCTTATTTGATTATAAAAATCAAAACGAGTTACTCCCACGACTTGTGTGGGATTCTGGTTCGTACATTATGAATAAAACAACAAACATTATGCAAACTTATGATATCATTTTGAGATGTTTTTTGCATAAAATTACTAAAACTGACACTGTAATAAATCAATGCACAATATGAGTACTTTAGCAAAAAAATTTAAACAACTTGTGTACCTTGGCTTGAATTTACAATTCAGCTCTACCTGTTTGAGCTAGTAGTGAAAAATAGGTAACAATTTTCTCTTCCCTCTCTTTTATAAATAAGAGGGATTCCTATTGTAATTTTTACCTTTATTATTTTTTTAATGAAGTGCTACCCTTTTTTGAAGCAGATTTGTGAAACTTTGTATTCATGTTTACGAATGAAAATCTAATCAATAAAGAAGAGAATTGCATACTAGACTTTGAGTTGGAATCGATAATCTCGTGGATTGATTATATTGGTGGTGGTTAGTAGATGAGATCTGAAGGGCTTTGAATAAATTTATGTAAACTTTGCATTACATTCTTTATTTGAATTTACGTTTATGTTTGGTTAACTATTGTTGAATGATCTAGAAGACTTTGCGCTTGTAATTGTTCATGTTGTTCCTGGAATTGTTGCATCTAGAAGACTTTGTGCTTCTAATACAACAAATGATACATCTCTCATAGACCCATCAGTGAAAAAGTTACATAATGACTTTGTGCCTTTGTGAGCTCTCCTTTTCCATTTTATTGTTACTATTATCATACCTAGTACCTCTACGCTTTGCTTTGTCAAGATAGAGGTATTGGAATTATTTCTTGTCTTTAGTTCAAGGTTATTTTGAATCAGAACTATCAATTGTGAAGCATTGTAAAACATCTTCTCTGAAAAAAGAGATAAGTATGAATGTAACACACATCCCCATCTTGTAATTGTAGTGTACATTTTGTGAATATTTAGTTAGTTTTACTTAGATTTTTTAAGTAGTAAGAAGGGTGCCTCCCCTTTCTGAGAGGAGAGATTATATCTCACACAACTATGGTTGAAATCAAGGTCGTGTAATCTATTGAAAAGAGGATTACATAATTTTCACCCAACAATTCCTAAGTTCAAGGATATAGCTAAAATGATGAGGATGATTGTTGGATGAATGAAGGATAGGTTTAGCCAACTCCTTGCTCAAAAGGGATGATTTTTGGATAGATTGATGAGATTTGATGAGATGAAAGTGATCGTTTGGAGATGGATATGCAAAGGAAAAATGATTGGACTACGGTTTCAGACTAAGGAAGATATAGGCTAATCGCAACACAAAGGATTGAATCATTAGATTTTTTATGGGAAGTGGATTCGCCTTTGTCAAGAATAGATTCGCCTATCTAATACATCACAAAATTACCCATGTGGGTAGCAGGATCGCCTATTGGTAAGGATAGGGCTGCCTATGGAGACTAATTGTATGGAATTGTGTGTGGGATCGCCCAAGCAAAAAGAAGAATCGCCTATTAGGGA
The DNA here is from genome assembly GCA_007115665.2 of Sequoiadendron giganteum. NCBI lineage: Eukaryota > Viridiplantae > Streptophyta > Pinopsida > Cupressales > Cupressaceae > Sequoiadendron > Sequoiadendron giganteum. Next base: position 362,013,776 of record CM021106.1, on the reverse strand, counting down.
AAGACTTAGTATGGACATGGGATGACATGATCGCCTATGTAGGGAACCAAAATCGCATATCTAGAGATGCAACAAACAAAGATGGTATAGACTCGATGTGGGTTTGCCCCTAGAGGTAGTAGGTTCACCTATTCTAAGGGGTGTATGGACGAAGGACTAGGAGACTTAGACATGGGTTCGCCTATGAGGAGGACAAGATCGCCTATTTTAAGGGAACAAGCGGATCGGAATGACACAAACCAAACTCAGATTCACTTAAAAGTATGATAGAATCACCTATTCTAAGAGAACAAGCAGAATTAGACGACATGGGTTGGACACAGACTCACCTATGGGAAGGGTTGGGTCACCTATCCAGGGAATAGGTGGATGCAGGGTCACAAAAAAAAGGGACCCACAAGAAAATTCACACCTGACAAAGATGAATTCGCCTAAAGGTTGATGAGACTCTAACTCGAGACACAGATTCCCCCCTGTTCAGGGCATGATTGCCTATCCACAAGGAAAATTTACTTCTATGAGAAGCAAATTCACCATTGAGGGCAAGGGGAGACTACGACAAAGGACTAAAGACACAAGAAACAAAAAGAAGTAGGCTGGATAGACTCAGACTAACAACAAGCATTGGTATTGTACAAGAAAACATGCCAAGCAACACAATCCTATAATTAGTGATAAAAGGGTTTACAAAATTAATGTAGGCCCACCACCTTGAGGGGACACCCCAAGGTTAATACTTCATGATATCGGGGTGGTTGTCTGGGTCACCCTTATTGTGAAGGCGGATAGCTAGAGATCTAGTGGCACAGGGTCATCAACAAATTCCATAAGATCACCTTCTCTCTCTCACTCAAGGACTATCATAGTCTACCACAAGGATTTATATCTCAACTCAAGGGAGTACATGATGAGTAACTTCGGGGTACGGTGTGCATCCCCTACACTACACCAAGCCGCGACTAAAACATGGGTCTCTATCTAGGTTGAACAAGGCTATCTTGTGCGTTCTTGATATATGCTAGGTATGTGAGGCACAACCATGAACACCATCCTATCACAAGCGTGATTTAGGAGCCCCAACAAGGTACTAGAAACTAAGACCAATTTTGCATGTCTTATCTAGGTATCACCCTAGCTTCGGCGCTTCACTAAACATGATGTGACTAGATTGAGGTACAACTTTAGCTCTCCCCTCTTCATATACCCCTTTAGTAACATGTGTTTGGGATCATCCCCCGGGTGATGAAATCCCAGAAAGGTCCCGCTAAGGGAAGGAAATATTAGATGCTTTGACTAGTCCCCAGGCTCGCATGTAGCGCAAGAGGAGAGCTTACACACATTAACACTTCCAAGTAGATTGGACTGGACTAGAATGAATTGTGATTTCTCTAAGATCACCGAAAATGTGCAAGGGGAGTGGATATGTCAACAATTCACCTCCAAACATGACAAACAAATTAATTTACCCTTTAATTAATCTACGTTTGCCTAAATTAGTATAAAAAAAGGCACACACACAATCTAATCTAGGGGTCTTCGACCAATTGTCCTGCAATAGATAAGTTAGTAGTTTCAATCTCTGGCCTTGAACAAGCGAGGACAAGTTGCATAAGAAGATGATTAGATGCCAAATAAAATGATAAAAACAGATGATTGTTAGCCCAAGGGGGTGGAACACCCAACCCAACAAAAAGGGGGTGCAGGGGGACGGTCTGATCCCTCGTAGAGGGGTCCGAGGATGAAGCCCCTGGAGATTTTTTTTTTTTGAGAAGGAAACTATAAAGTGCTATGTAATTTTTTTCTGAAAATTGGGATTTTTATACCTTCTATAGACCCTGTAGATTCACCCTTGTATGTGGAAAATTCGCCCAAGAAGGTTGCAGGTTTGCCCCTATGAGCAAGAGCGGATTTGCCTTTGTATCTAGCGCAGTCACCTCTTCAAGTCATAGGTTTGCCTGTTTGTAAATTCACCTATATAGAAAGAGGTGGGATAAAATTTGCATGTTCGATGAGTAGGTTCACCCATCTGAGAAGCAAGTTCGCCTCTACAAAAAGGTCGAAGTCAGGATCACCTTTGTACGCCAAGTGATGGATAGCTAAGTGTGCAATCACTTGTTGGGGGGAGGGGTGACTACACAATCACCCTTTCTATGAGTGGATTCACCTCTAAAATTTATATTTTGAGTTGATGGTTGCAAGTTCACCCTTTCTCAAGAAGGGCGGGAGTGTGTTCGCCCGTGTTTATTGCAGATTCGCCCCTACATTAGGTGAACTCGCCCATCAGGGTAGATTCACGCCTGTGTGTGGAACCCGACCCTGCAAAATGTGAAACAACAAGAAAACATGATAGAGACTCATGATGTGGGTCCCATTGGGTTTGCCAAAAATGTTTGTTGTGTTTTTTATCTACTGAAATGCAAGAAATAAACTGAAGCAATAGATAAAAACCAAAGACAACACTCAAGATTGGGTTAAAGATGAAACTCAAACTTGTAAATAAAATACCAAAATATTACTTTGTTTGAGCTTGATGAGTTTGTTTTCCCCTTTTGATGGCTTGATATGTGTGCTCCTAGATTGATTTCAACAGCATAACGACTTGATTTTGCTTGATTTGGATGCAAAAGATGGTGGATTTGGCTATGGTGATTGAAGGCTTGAGATGAATGTGATAGAATGTGGTTGTTGGACTCAAGGGAACACTGAGAGGGGGGATGCCACACCTGGAAAGGATATGGTAGAGGATGAACTTAGAGATCTAAACACTAGTGATTTGAGTGAGTGGTATGGCTTCCACCCACTTGGTGAAGTATTCAGTGGATATGATGATAAAGGTGTGACCATCGAAGGATGGAGGGTAGATCTTGCCAACCAAGTCGAAACCCCATTGTGAAAATGGCCAAGGTGTCGTGATAGGTTGTAACTCTTGTGTCGGGGCATGAATCAAATCTGCATGTTGTTGACACGGAAGACACCTTTTGAAAAATTCACAAGCATCATTTTCCATTGTAGGCCAGTAATACCCTGCTCTTAGAATCCTTTTGGCTAAGGCCATACCATTAAAATGGGCCCCACAAATACTGCTATGCACTTCTACTAATGTCGTGCAGGCTTCGGTTTCATCTAAACAATGGAGGAGAGTTCCATCATACCCACGTTGATAAAGTGTATCATCGATGATGGTGTAGTGGGCAGTGCGTTGGATAAATGATTTATTTTGGTTTCTTGTGAGATCAGGTGGTAGGGTAATGCCATCAATATAGGTGTAAATTTATTGGTACCAAGGGGATTCAGGTCCTACAATATCACACACCATGTCACTCTCAGGGATATCATATGCTGGGATTAAGATTTGTTTGACTAGGAACTAACAATCTGTGCGGTCTTTTGGTATGTCAATTAGGGACCCAATACTAGCCATAGCGTCTGATGTCTTATTTTTGAGGTCTTGGGATCTGCTCAAATTGGATGAAGGTGAAATATTTCTTGAAGTCATCCACCATGCATTTGTAATGTAATAACTTATCATCTTTGGTTTGAAATTCGTCATTGACTTGTTTAATGACCAATTGAGAGTTGCCAAAAACCCATAGATGAGTGATATTCCATTGGGCGGCGACTCGAAGACCTATGATGAGAGCCTCATACTTTGCTATGTTGTTAGTGCATGGGAATGCCAACCTGAATGACTTTGGAACGTAATCACCTTATGGTGTGACCAAAAAAAGTTCTACCCCAGATCCATTGTGAGTGTATGAGTCATCAAAGTAGAGTGTTTAGGTATTGGTTTCTATGATTGTAAAGACTTCTTCATCAGGGAACTCTGTATTTCAAGGATAAGCATCCTCTAAAGGAGTGTTTTCCAACTGATCTATGATTACTTGTCCTTTGATAGATTATTTGTCCACATATTCTATATCAAACTCACTCAGAAGCATGATCCATTTAGTCATGTAGCCGTTAGGGTTGTCTTAGACAATATGTATTTTAGGGGATCAACCTTTGATATCAACTTTATTGGATGGCTAAGCATATAATGATGTAATTTTTGTGTACTAAAGACCAAGACCAGACATGCTTTCTCCATTGGTGAATAATTCAATTCATAATCGACTAGTTTTCGACTAATGTAATAGATTGCTCGCTCTTTTGAGGACTCGTCATGTTGTGCCAACAATGTCCCCAGTGCAATTGAAAAGGAAGATATGTATATTAGGATTTCTTGGGATAGGTGGCATCAAGATTGGTGGGTGGGCCAAGTATTCTTTGATCTTGTAAAAAACCAACTGACACTATTGATTCCATTTGAAGGTGGTGTCTTTCTTCAGAAGATGGGTGAATGATTGACATTTATCTACAAGCTCGGCTATAAATCGACAGATAGATTGTAGCTTTCCTTGAAGGCTCCTTAACTATTTCAAGTTTCAAGGTGGAGGCATATCCATGATAGCTTTTACTTTAGTAGGATCAACCTTGATGCCCCTTTGGGAGACTATGAAGCCTAAAAACTTCCCTGACGTGACACCAAACACAGACTTTTTTGAATTTAGTCTTAGCTTGTAGTTCTCCAATCGCTCAAAGATCTTTTTCAGAATGGCAGGGTGCTCTTCTTTGGTTCTGGATTTTCACAGGAAGACATCAACCCAATCTTCCATGATAATGTGGATGAGGTCATGGAATATGACAATCATTGCTCGTTGATATGTTTCCCCTGCATTCTTGAGACCAAAGGGCATAACATTGTAACAAAAGGTACCCCAAGGAATTGTAAAAGAGGTCTTGTGGTTGTCTTCAGGTGCAATTCAAATCTGATTTAGCCAGAGAAATCATCCACAAGGGACAACATCTCGTGTCCTGCAGTGATGCCAACCAACATGTCGATATTGGGCAATGGGAAATCATCTTTTGGATAGGCTTTGTTGAGATCCCAGAAATCTATGCAAATCCTAATATCGTTGTTAGGTTTAGCGACAAGCACTATCTTGGAAATCCAATTAGAATAGTCAATGGGTTGAATGAATCTAGCTTCTAGCAATTTCTCCAATTCTTTTTTGACTAATAGGGCTACCTGAGGATGCATTTTGCGTAGTTTTTTTTTACAGGTTTGACATCTGGATGAACATCCAAATGATGTAGAACAAGATCAGGATCAAGGCCAGGCATATCTAAATAAGCCCATGAGAAATTGATAACACATTCTCTGAGAATTTGGACAATGGTGGAATACTCTTCTTCTGGTAAAGATTTGGCTACATAAGTGATTCTTGGATTTTCCTTTGTCCCCAAATTTACCTCCTGTGTCTCTTCAATGAGAATAGAAGACCGCTCAGATATTTGTGTTCCCATAAGGGGAAGATGAGCATCCCCATCCTCCAGTGCCTCATTGAGGTTTTCACTATCAAATACACCCTTTGTTTTTACTTTTTCCCAAACAAAAAGTGCCTCTATGAGGTTTTCACTTGATGACATTTTGTTTTTGTTTCTTTTTGCTTTTGTGGTTAGGGCGTTCATCTTCCCCCAATCCAATGAGATGTACGTAGGTATCCACTGAGGGAAATGTGTCGATGGGTGTGCTACCTTGCAGGTCGTGGTCTATAAGTTCAAGATGTTTGAGGGATAAGGTTATGGTGCAAAAAAATAAGAATTCAAACATGGCAGGGAGACCAACGTGATCCAAATCATCGTATGCGTGTATGATGGACTCTTCTTCTGGTATGTCTTCGAGGGAACCATCATCAACACTAAAATTGTTAGAAGTGCTAGAGGATATCGCAAGACCTTTCTGTTTAGTATCATAATCCAAGCCAAAATTTCTTGGTCGGATGGTAGTTGATTCTATGGGTTGGTGTTTTCCTTTGTTCTTCCACACCAAGGCCTCCACCTCTGTAATTACACTTTTCAATGAACTTGGAGGCACATAGATAGACTTCTTGGAAGTACTCTATGAGGGGATGTGGTGGCTCAGGTTCTTCTCTGTAAACCCATTGGCTGATATCAACTTCCATTTGATCCTGAAGGGAATCCATATCATTGAATGTGGTTGAGCCCATGTTTCTGGAAGTGAGGGTGAGTGTTTTTTCTTCTTCCTTTGGAACTGATGGAGATGGTTTCCCATATGTTTGTGGTGAGGGTGGAATGGTTGCCACGTTTTGTGTGGTACACATTTCATATTCGCCACATCCCTTGTTGATGATCTGGACCTTGGTGATGGTGGAACCAGGTGTGGATGATGGTGTGGATGAGGGGGGGTGATGAGGTGTTTAGTGTATTGGTGGATGGATGAGAATTAGATGTTTGGGATGCCCCCATTTTGATTTTGGGCAATAATGGGAATGCGAAAAGGAAGCTTCTAAGGCATGACAATATGCAAAAGGTTGGGGATCAGCTTGTATGGTGACTTCCATTCCTTGAAATGGGAACTTCAAACATTGATGGTAGGTGTATGGGATGACTTGCATAAAATGAATCCACAGATGACCAAGGAGAATAATGTATGGAAGTTCTAGGTCCAGAACATGACACAAAGTATATTGTACAATGGGACCCACCTGAATAGGAAGACAGATTGTGCCTTCAAAATCTCTTCTGCATTATCATATGCCTTAATAGTGATCACCTGATTATTTAGGTCAGCCTGGGTGTATCCTACCTGTTGTATAAACTTTAGTCTATAAATATTTAGGGTTGAACCATTATCTACCAATACCCTTTTAACTTTTTGACAATTTACACCAACCTTGAGATGGAGGGGGTGGTTATTGCTTGAGTCAAGGTGCGACATGTCCTTTTGGCTGAAGGGTAATTGATAGGTCGATGAGAGATTTTCCACCAATGTCTGGAATTGGGTGGGGTCAATATCATCGGGCACTTGTGTGCTTTGTAAAGCCTTAGTCAAGATGTCTTGATACACAGGAGATGACTTAAGCATATCTAGGATGGATATCTGAGTTGTAATCTTGCCTAGGTGGTCAAGGATATTATATTGTGAACTGACGAATGGCAGTTGGGTAGATGTAGGAGCTATTGGGACTATGTTGCGGGTTCAACGAGTGGTAACAACACATTATGGATCCTTTCCCTTATCATGTATCATGTATACACATGGATCTACTTGTTCAACATATGTGACCACACCTTGGTAATTGTATGGCACATTTGTCTAGCTGATGTTATTGGTGTTGTTAGGTATAGGATTAGAGTTGGGAGTACTAGGAACTTGATTGTGTTTAGGAAAGGCATTTTGGTATATTTGGAGTGGAGAATTGGACAAAGATGTCATGTTAGCATTCACATGGATCTCACCACAATCTATTAGACCTTTAACATAAGTTTTTAGTCCTTGACACTTATCTAATGTGTGCCCTTTGATCTTGTGGAATTCACAATATTCGTTATCTTTTAACCAAGCTGGCTTGGGCTTGGACTCATCAAGGGGCTTGGTGACAGGATAAGTAATGGGGTAGTTGGCTTTCAAAATTTTATTGAACACAACGCTAAGGGGTTATCCCAATTGAGTGAACTGTCCTTTCTTTCCCCCTTGGTTGTTTTGGTTTGACTATTGGTGAGGTGCTCCTTGGGGCACGAATATGGCATTTGGTATTGATTGTTGTTGTTGAGGTGGATATTTATGCGAGGTGGTAGCCACTTGAACGTGTTTGGTAGCAGTGAAACCATCATTAACAACATTTTTGTTTTTATTCCAATTTCAAGGTTTATCCCCAAAGGATTTTTCTTTATCATAATTGAAAATATTGACTTGCCCTTTAGCAACAAGAGCTCGTTCTAGGATGGGACCCTTCTCCACAAGTGCTACAAAAGTGGTGATGTAGTGGAGAAAAAAATTGTGAGCCATATCTAGATGAGAATTTTTGATGAACAATGTGACCATGTCCTTTTCTGAAAGTGGGGACTTCATTCGACTGGCCAAGGCACGCCATTGTTGCAGATAGCTAGCGAAGGTCTACCCATCACACTATTTTTCCTTGAGGAGATCGAGCGTGTCAATGTCCTTCTCCAGATTGATGGAAAAGTGGGAGATGAATTGTTCAGATAGTTGTGCAAAGGTTTTGATATATCCTTTTTCAAGGCCCATGAACCAATTAAGGGAAACTCCTTATAGAATCTTAGGGAAAAGTCGGATAAGATAATTGTCATTATGCATGACCTCTTGGCAATGGGCATAAAATTCTTGAAGGTGGGCTTTGGGGTCCCTGGTTCCTTTATGTTTATCGAATTTCGGTATCTCAAAATGCTTGGGAAAAGGAACCAAGGAGATGGAGGGATCAAAAGGATAAGGACAGATGTCCTCAAACTTGAACGTTTGTTTGCCCGTTCCAGCTTGTAGATCCTTTAATGCTGCTTTTACTTCTTCCAAGTCCTTATTGATGGGTGTTGTGGGAGTCAGAGTGGGTTGATTGTATGGATATTATTGTGGGTATGATGAGGATGGCCCTGCCACTGTTGGATCATAGGCAGGTTGAGTTGGATACAAGTGCGTTTGCTGATTATAAGTGGATGGATAGTTGGATGACATATTGTGATGAGTGGGAGCCACTTATTGGTAGGGTGACCTTTGTTGATAGTAAGAAGTAGGGGACGGGTCCTGTTGTCATGTAGCATTTTGGTAATACATGGAGGTAGGACCTCTTTGTTGATGTGATGATGGTTGTTGGTAATATGGGAGGGAAAGTGTACCCTACTGGTAGGTTTGTTGTTGTTGAAGGTAGGATGGATAAGGTTGGTATTGTGGTGCAATGGTGGGTTGTTGCATGATGTATGTGAGTGGATTTGATGATTGTTGGTGAGGATGATTCTGCGAGTGAGGAGGATTGATGTAAGGTGGCAGTTGGGTCCATGTTTGGTTTTGAGCATTTTGATGAGGATTCATATTGAGGTGTGATGGAATAGTGTATGTGCTAGAGGGATGATAGAGGTACTTGGTAAGTGGATTATTGTGTGTTTGTGTAGGGATATGTACATGTTGTTGTGGGGGTCGCTGTTGTGGTTGTTGTTTGTGAGGTGGATGAGATGAGATATGTTATTGCTGGGGGACGACCACGAAAGGGCCATGTGGTGGTTGGTGGTTGTGAGCTAGTATGTACTACTTGATGTGATGGTTGTGTAGGAATGGTAGAGTGTTGTTGAGGGATCCAAATGTTTTATTGCTGGACAGTGATAGTGTGTTGCAGATGTTGTGGATGCGAGGGTTGAGATGAGGCTACAACGATAGCAATATGTTGTGGTGGTACTTGCAGTATGGTGGGTTGGTGTGGATTAACTGGAGGCTGTTGAAATGTAGGAGGTGGAAAATTGGTAAGAATATGTGTGCCCCTAGTATTAGGATACGGGGGAGGAAGCGGTGGAGCAGATGGGATGTATGATGGCATGCCATAGGCATAGGGATCATTAGGATCTGGTGGTGGGATAGTAGATGTTGTGGTCGAAAGATGAGGATAATTTGGACTTGATGGATGATGAAATTTCCAAATTCGGGGTGGTACCAGTTGTCCATGGGTGCACTCTTAGGGACATAGGAATTTCCTGCATCATTTTACAAAGTTTGTGGATCAATAGATGTTGGAAGGACATATCGTGAGGCATCAAATTCAGATGGTGGTTTAAATCCCTTCATGAGTAGGGTGGCGAGGATCTTATCCCCACGTTCATTGAGGAGACAATTCATCATTTGGACATTGGCAGGATTATTGAGGTATTCACTTACAGTGACTTTAGGTTGATTGACCATGTTCTCGTTACCGGGTGGTGTGATATTCTAGATGTTGGTGTTTGATTGGGATGAGGTGTCGTTATGGGGATCGAGTGGATTGCTTGGAATGTTATTGGGATCTTGGGGGATAGTTGGTTGGGAACCTTGGGTTTGTTGGTCTGCTATTTTCTTTTTTGTTTGTGAACGAGTCTGAATGGGCATGAACGTGCAAAACAACTAAGTGAATTTGAGATGCAAATTCTAAATGATGATTTGGATTGATTGATTGATTTAGATTGGATAAAGATTATAGGATTGGATTGGATGATTGATAGGATGATAGATCAATTAATGATGTATCAATTAATTTGATGATTGGATAAGCATTGGATTGGATTTGATTTGATTAGATGATTAAATTTTGATTGGATGATGGGATTTTGATTGGATGATATTAGATTTGGATAGATTGGATTTGATTGTTTGGATCAATTGGATAAGTTTGTTTTGGATTAGATGATGGATTAGGATTGGTTCATGGAAGGGATCCTAAAATCTAATTCAGACATCACCATAGGTGACTTAATACATTGGTTGATCGGATTAAAAGGGTTGAACTAATGATCATGACGCCAAATCCGCCTTGAGATCGAAGGGAATTGATTTGGGCCAATGATGTTGAATTTCAACACAAATCCGCCTCAGGATAGAAGTGGATTGATTAGGTTGAAGACAATGATTGATATGTAGGATGACAATCAAACTTAACGCCCTGGTCAATTCAGGCGATAACTCCTAAACCAAGGTTTAAGGGATTTTGTGTTGAAATATGATGAAGAATGGAAACTAAAGATGTCTTGATGGTTTTTATATGATGTGGGTGATGTTAAAGTGATCTTTTTGGAAAGTGCAAATGTTTAGGCCACACGTGGTAAAATGGTGGAGCGGGTTCCTCAAGTTGCGAAATGAATAATGTGAGTAAAAAATGGAAGTTTAGAAGGGTTAAATGGAGGCTTGAAATGGTCAAATAGATATTTGAAATAGTTAAATGGATGTTTGGAATGGTAAAACGATCGAATGGAGGCTTGGATTGGTTAAACAAAGTGAAATTGACTATCTAAGGGGGCGTATCCGCCCCTCTGCAATAATCTACAAGGCAAATCCACCCCAATGTAGTAAATCGGAGGGCATATTCGCCTTTTTGCAGAAAATAGGGACTTGGTTTGGATGAAAATGACTGTGGAAAGGACTTGAAATGACAACAATGAGGCTGACTTGTCAAAAATTTATTGGTTTCTCACAAGAAGATATTTTAAACAAGCACAATCCTATTATCAGTGTTAAGGGTATGGCCAATAAAGGTCTTAATCTAGATGCACAAGATTTATAGGGAACCCTAGCAAGATACTGAAGGGCTCAGACCAACTCTTCATGTCTATCTAGGTATCACCCTAGCTTCAATGCTTTGCCAAACACGACATGACTAGATTGGGGTACAAATTTGGCTCTCCCCCTTTTCTATACCATGCCGATATGCGTGGTTGGGATCGTCCCTTGGGGTGATAAAATCCCCAAGCAAGTCCCTTTAAAAATAAGGCACTAATCGCTTCCAACTACTCCCCAGGATCACACAAAGTGAAAGGGGAAAGCAATAACAAACTAGTGTCCCTTTGGGTGACACAAAAATAGACACACCAAGCAATAAATTTTACTTCCCCCTAATTAAGCTATGTGCCTAGATGAAAACAAGGAAAAGTCTTAAAATTTGAACAAATAGATGGCCCTACATGCAAATGTTAGTTGTTTTATCCTTTGTTCTTTGTCAATTATGAAAGTATGTTGCAAAATATTAGCAATAAATCCAGCTATACTCTCAAACAAACAAGGTTAGGGGGTTAGAACATCAAAACAACAAAAAATTGAGACAAAAATGCAGCTAAAATTGCCCTTTTTACCTTCCAAAACTTGTTGTTTAGGGAAAATCCGCTCCCCTGCAATTAAAACAATGGGAGAAATAGGGAAAATCTACCCCTCTGCAGTCAAATATCATAAAAAAAGTGTAAACAACAGGGAAGATCTGCCCCTCTGTAGTAAAATGTCAGAAAACAGTGAACCAACAAGGCACATCCGCCCCTCTGCAGCAGAATGTCAGAAAATAGTGAACTGGCAGGGCAAATCCGCCCCTTTGCAATAGAATGTCAGAAAACAGTGAACTAGCATTTCAAATTTTCTCCTCTGTAGTGAAAATATTAGAAAACAGTGAACCAGGAGGGAAAATATGCCCCTTTGTAGTGAAAATATTATAAAAAAATGGACCAACAATGCAAATTCGCTCCTCTGCAGTGAAAAATCAGAAAACAATGAACCAACAAGGCAAATCCGCCCCTCTGCAACACACTAGAGGGCAAGTCTGCCCCTCCACGACTTAGATTTGTAAACCTACTCAACAACAACAAATGTGAAATAAAGAGACTTGTTTGTGGGTCCCACTAGGCATGCCAAAATATGATCGCTAAATGTTTATTCTATTCTAAAATGAAAAACAACTATTATGCACTAATGAAAGAACACAAAAGGTACACCTCAAGATTATCCTAAGGAATGATAATGCAAAGAAAGAAGATTAAATGAAGACAATAAATGATTATACCTTCTTTGTCATTGAATCCCTTGGCTGGCCCTTGATGTTTGAAATCTTGTGTGCTCCTTGGATGGCTATGGAAATGGTGTATGCAAGATGAGAAATGTGATAAATGCAAGTGCTAATGGCTAAATGGCTAATATGATGCTTTCAAATTGAGTGAGAAACTTGGTAGCATAAGGGTGAAAATTACTAAGTGTTGTAAATGACAAAAAAGAGGGGGTATTTATAGAGCAATTTGAATACTTTAGAGAATTCAATGGCTGAGATTAAATGAACAACGCCAAGATGGAGGACTATGGTGAGTTGAGGACTCATAATCCCACACATCTTAACATGTGGAATGTGAGATGGCTTAGGATGAGATGATGTGGAAGTGAATTGGAAGAAAGGTACATGATGTGGAGGAAGGACAAGTACCTTGTAAGTACCTTGGGGGATGAGAAGATTTCCTCAAAAAGGAACTTCTTGTCCCCAAATGAGAGTGAAAAAGACATTTGAGGGATTTTAGAATTCCTCAAAAAATCTCCATGGGGAATGAGAAAGTAGTTGGAGAAATAAATGTGAATTAAAAATTCACATGCTTGAGAATCTAATGGTTAAGAGAGGGTTTCCAAAAGGGTGGGAATTTTCCACATGTGAGTGATGTGACAAGTCCAATGTTTTAGAATTTTTTGGCACATGTGAAGTGACAAATCACATGTTATAGAACTTGCATGGGTATAAGGTAAGAAATATGTCCAAATCTTCCACAGGTGTAACATTCAACATTCTTTCTATTGACAGAGTAGTTTGATACATTTCTACATTCGATTGATTTATGACCAAACTTTTTGCATTTGAAACACTAACCAAAAATGATGAATCTCTTGATTTCATATTACTTATACATTGATTAGCCATATGGCCAAATTTATTGCAAGCAAAACAATATCCATTAAATTTTTGAGCATTAGGTTGTCTTACCGGATACCTTTCTCCTTTGTTTATGTGGTTTCTTTGTCTGAAATTCTTTTGTCCTGATCTGAAACTTTCTCCTTTTTCATATCCAAGGCCTCTCTTATCATTTCCACTATTATTTTCTTGAGTAAGCTCATCAAGATTCACTAAACTAATCTTAAAATTTTCTTTGTATTCATTTGCAATAGTAAGTCCATTTATGAGAATAACAATCTATTTACCAAGTTCTTCTTCATTGTTTTTGGATCATTGCAATTCTCTTTCCAACTGAGTGAGTTCTTCATTTATTCTTCTGCATTAATCATATTTCTCTTTTAAGGACTAAGTAAGATTCTCCTCATTCTTCTTCCTTTCTTGAATCTCTTTAGTTAGTTTCATCACCATAGATTACATCTCATGCTTCAAGGTAGCATTGTCTTTGGCAAGCTTTTCACCAGAGAATGCACTTGCATTTAGGCACACTACCTAGAGCTCACCGCTCAAAGGGAAGGATGACTGCCTTAGAAAAGTTTAGATTAAAACCATCTGAAGGATGAAATGATATAGTAGCATCTATTCATGCTAGGTTACAGTTCTGGTGAAACTCGTAGATTAGATTTTGGATCATTTTTCTGATTCACCACTTCGCTTCGCTTTGTTATGTACTTTTCTGCTCTTCGCATCACAAAGATAAATTTGCACTATTAGTTTGCTGAATTTCACATCATACACTAATATACTTCGCATTCCACACATTCGCTATCTTCACTTCACTATCACACACTCAAAATGATAAAACTAATCTCATATATATATATATATATTCGCTACCAAGGATTTGAACATTCATATGTCAACTTCATAAACCATTAAGTTATTTTCAACTATCGGCTAGATCCACCATTAATTCTGTATGTGTATCCTCCAAAGTCGGTTAAGACATAGAGAGGACCCAAACAAACATAATTGATCACAAAAACATTTAAATAATTACTCCTTATACATCCGCAATTACTATATTTGACGAGTCGGCCTACTAGCATAGATAACCAACAAATTAATGAACCAGATCTCCTAGATCACATACCAGTTAATGCACATCAATATACTTATCGAATAAGGTATTAACAGTATTAACAAACCTTCCTCAGAGATCCACAACTCAAAATAATAGTCTGGTGAGGTATTCAGATCAACATTTATGCCTTTAATCGGATGCCCTGTTCTTCACTTTGTTTTGCCGATCTAAACCAAAACTATACTGAAGACCAAAAATATGACTTAGGTTGCCATCAATGACAATACTTATAAGCTATATGCCAATAGTGTTTGCATGAGTTGAATACAAAAATGGATGTGTTAGTCATTTAGCAAGGGAGACTAAAATGGATGGTGGAGATTGATTCTTGAAAGATGATCAAGGGTTGAGATCAAGAGTTGACCACAAAATTAAAAATTCCTTTTTAATGTGCATAGGAATGATAAAATGAATTAAATATTCCTTGGGAAAGAGAAAAGGAAATTAATAGTCCTTAGGGGATGAGAGAGGAACTAAAAATTCCTCAAAAGGACTTTGGGAAGACAAAAAGGAATTAAAAATTCCTTGGGGGATGGGAGAGTTGACTAAGGATTTTACTAGGTAATTGATGAAGGATTAGAGTAAGGTTAGGTGGATAATAAATATTATAAGCCAACTTGCAAAATTTGGAGGATGTGACACCTCCTAATCATGGATTAGGAATGTGCACATCCCTATTGATGGGATTAGCAGGTGGATTAGGATTGGGTGTAGATTATGGGGGATGGGAGATAAAGGGAATTAAATAAATGGATTATTTATTTAATTCCTTGGAGGAAAGGAATAACGGGTAAAGTTTTTATTTATTTAACTAAATACCTTAGGGATTTAGAGGAATTTAAGGATATTAATTAAATATAGTAATATTATTTAATTAATGTGGGTAAGAGGATATTTAGATGAAAAGGGATAAATTTGACCAAATGTAAGTGGTTAAATTTAGGTGTCTACAGTTGGATAGCTCATTCCGAGGAAAACCATCATCCAGTTGGGACTGTGAAGTCTTTGCCATTTTTAGCCTCAATCTGAGCTTCACATGGAAAAATTCTAGAGCTTTTTCGTGCTAGAGGGTGAGAAGGTGGGAGGGGGGTTCGAGCGAACCCCCTTTCCACAACCATTTTCTTTGCTCATTTTGTTAGGAAATGTGGGAGCCAACATTTTATGGGTTCACTTGAACCAAAAGTTCGTTCAAACCCCCAAAAACCAATTTTTTTTTGCATGGGGTCATTTTTCCAACTTTTCTTTCCTTGCTCGAATTGTAAACCACTTTTGTGGGTTTACCCTGACATGTTGGATGTGCATAGAATGTTAGGGGTTAAATACAATTATCATGAATAAATTATATTTAGTACCTCAAACTGATGATCTATTGAATCAATTGTAGCATGTCACATGTTTTATGAAGTTGGGACTTAAATGTGAGTGTCTTTAAGTGAGGGTCAAGGAGTAACATGTGCGGAAGAAAAAATTAAACATCTCAATAAATTTTCATGTAATAAAACAAGTAGAAATTATTCTCGTAAATTTAGATTTGAGAATTATATAAATCAAATTTCACAACTACTTCATAAAATTGCATAAACTAGCAAGCTAGTTGACACTACAATCAATTGCTCCAAATCGGCCAATAAACTCTTTCAACTTATATTTATGATGTGAATCTAATTTTTGCATTAAAATGGACTAGCATAACAACAAAATACCAACAACAACAACAACAACAAAAAATAAATAAATTTGAAACATAAACAACAACTTCTAATTAAATATGGTGTAATTCACATTGCAATATTTTAATAATACATTGCCAAAATTCACCCATAAAGAAAATAAAAAAGTCTAGAAATAATATAACTTACCTTTGATTCTAGAAACAACAAAAAAAATCCCACAATAGAAACAATAAATCTAGAATAACAACTCCAAAATATAATACAAACTGCAACAACACACACTAGCTATTCCACCCAAACATTGCTAAACTGATCTCACTTGGAATATGAATGTTTCATATCAAGGTAATAGACATGAGAAAATGATTAACAAAAAAATAAAATCGAAACAACATAAAAATCACCAACAACAAACTAGAAATACAATTGTAAACTTGAATTGGCATACAATCACACCACACTAAAACTAGCTAAATTGCATCAATCTTTGAAGCTCTACTACACTCCTTGGTTGTAAATGCCCTCTTGAATAAAGGTTTTTCATCCTCTAACTCTTGTAACCAACGGGGTTTCATCCACAAGTCACAATATTTTACGAGTATTTGTTTGGCAATAGATTTTGTCATTGAGTCAACTCAATATTTATTGTCATTGATGTCAAATGTGTGTGTTGAAGATTGTATATACTCTAAAGATAGTTGATGTGCAAAGATGTCTGTTGGTACAAGTCAGAAATGCAGTATATGAAAGAATGATGATCATCTTGGTGTCTAATTATGATGTAGAGGTAGGTACACATGTTATGTTGTGTTTACAATAGGTTTGCATTGACATCATTTTTGTGTGGTGTACCACACATGGAGATAAGTTGCATAAGTTTTGCTAAGACATTCACAGTGTATACTCCAAGATAGAGTCATGGTATTTCGGTTTGCATCCTTCTCCAAAGCAAGTTTTTGTCTTGTGGTTCAAAAGATAAGATGCTCAAGACGTGAAGGTGTTATATTCAAGAATTCAAGTCATTAAACCTTCTATAGTGAAAGTTATAAGTGATAGAGTTTTAGTTTGAGCGTTGACAGAATAAAGTGTTGATGAAGGCTTATTCGAATTCTCCACATTCCTCCAAAGTGATAAATGTGATTGTGCGAATTTGGGAATATTCTTAAAAAAGTGTATGGGTTCATCCTTGCATGTCTCATATGTTTTGGTGTATAAAAATATAATATCCTAAGTTTTGAAGTGTTACAGTATGTTTGGGATGCTATGTTTTCATCAGTTCAATATGTTTACTGCTACACATGCAACAAGTTTGGTCGTAGGGCTACTAATTGTAGATCTAATGTGATAAGAAGTAATTATGCTCCGCAATTAGTATCAATTGCTATAATTGTAATAAATTAGGACATATTTCAAGGTTCTGCAAGGGAAAGAATGTAAAACCTACTCCTCAAAAGAAGATTGACACTAATCAACAAAAGAAGGAAATGAACAAGATATGATAGAAGAAGGAATAAAGTGAAGTAAAGAATGAATTTGTACCTCTACCTGGTGTAGATGGATCCTTTGATAAATAAAAGAAAGTATTGTCTCAAGGGGAGTTGTAATTGCAAATATTTTCAAACCCTTGTGATGCATAAGATGTTGAAGTCTTCAACATTATGGTTAATGGTGGTGTGGATTTGTTTGCTCAAGGTTCCAGAGAAAATACACTCTACAAAATTTTGTTGAATGAACACGGATCTTTGTGATATCTCAAACAAATAAAAAGTTTCTTGTGTAAAGTACAAAAATTCATTTAATGAGAAGCGACCAAGGTAGGTGTGAAGAGCATTTAAACCCTACTTGATCAAAATTGATCTCATTCAAATGATATTAAGTGTGTGAAAGAGATAAGAAAGTGAAGAAGGTATTTTGTGAAATGATTGCAAACCCTTGTGGCAATATTCATGGGCATTTATTTGGTTTTCTTATAAAACCCTAGTATTTAGAAAGTGTTATCATGCCTATGCCAATTTTTATTGATGTTGTTTATAAGCCAAGGCAAAATTTCAAGAAACATCCATACAAATCCACTATGATCGATACAGATAGAGCATTCTCTTGCGTTCCTATCAATGTGTTACATTCAGAAGATGTTCACATCTATATTCACTCACAACTAAATGAGTTCAACCATCTAAAGTTGGAAGAGTTTAGATACAATAATCTCTTGGGTGAAGATTTTTAGCTCAAGATGAACTATGCACATGTGGAAGCAAAATGTTAGATGTGTGTAAGTGTTTCTCCAAATTTTTCTTTGAAGATAAATGGGTCAAAATTGCTTTGAGTTTGATCCATGAAGATATATTTTCGCTTGACCAACCACAGCTTATTGGAAAGGAATCTATCAATGTTGTGACTGGCTTGTTCTCCACCAAACTTGTGCTGACAGTGAAGGCCATGAAGAATGTAGAGGAAAAGGTGGAGAAGATAAAGACAAAGTTGGAAAAGCTGTTTGGCACTCTTGAGGGTCGTGTAGATGTGCTACAAGCTCCTGCTACCACTCCATAAGAACCAAGAAGGAAAACTAGGTTTACCTTTGTCACTATTACTTCTCTTAAGCCTTCCAGACTTGCTCAAACACCTCCCAACAAAAGAAGAGCTGCTACTGAAGTATTGGCCAAGCTAAGTCGACAAAAAGGAAGAAACCAAGATCTAAGGAGATGGGAAAAAGGAAAAAGATTAATTCAGTGAATGTGGATGATGATGAAGAAGAAGAATAAATGAAATCTTATGTATTGAAGAGAAGAGAGAAGAGAGAAGGAAGAAGAGAGAAGAGAGAAGAGAGAAGGAAGAAGAGAGAAGAGAACAAAACAAGGAGGGGAAGAAGAAGAAACGTCTAAGGAAAAAGTAAAGAAAACAAATAAGGATCCTCTGAAAACACATGAACATGAACCTCTACAACTTGAGGCTACTATCAATGCAATTGCACAACATGATGCACTAAAATATATTGTTGACATTTATGATGAGATGCATCCTATTGACAAGGCCACAATTGAAAATGCTATAGTTATGCATATGAATAGCTTTAATATGGCTCTAAATAAGATCATTGATCAACTTTCGACAAGTCTTGTAGATACACTTAGTAATAAAAAGGAATGATGCTATTGTGGAAGAAGCTAAAATGAGGAAACAAGCATTAACGAAGGTTGGTTTGTCTATTTCTCATGAAGAAAGGGTTAAATTATCTCAAATTTAGGCACAAGTGTTCAAAACCAAACAAAGGATAAATACTCTAACATGGGGAAAGATAAAGAATATATAGAAAGGATGGAGAAAGAGATAGAATAAAAGACAACCAAAATTCTTGAAGAAATGAAGAAGAATGAGGTGAGTATTGAGAAACAAATTCCTGAAATAACACTATCCTACAGGATTTACCTGATGTGTCTACTCAAGACATAGATCTATCAGTTTTTAAAGGTAGTGAGAAAGAGAAAAATGATAAGTAGAATGAGGATACTACTCCTCTAGAGAAGACTGGTGCACAAGGTGCGACAGATCAAGGTGAATTGAGTGTCCCTACTCCAGGGAACACTAATTTTGGTAAATAACATAATATTCCTGCTCTAGAGAGTTTAGGAAATGATGAGAAAAAGAAAGAGGATGATCCTGAGAATGTTCAAAATGCAAGGAGAAGATACTTGAGAAGCAAGATGCTTCTATGGATATAGGTCAAGTTTCTTCATCTTCAAACTCTTTCAAGGACCTACTAGGGCTCCTAATTCAGTTTCAACATGTGGTGATAACCCAAATTCTACTAGTTCCTACTCATGAAGGACAAGTTGATCTATCAAATATTTATCCCCTTCATAAGTTACAAATTGGTGATATCTTGCATACTTCAATAGGGAAAGAGATTATACAAGTTCATTTGAAGAAGACTAAAATACGAGATGATGTTGCAAAGATAATTCATGAAGGTTTACCAAAGGTAAATATAGGTTCTTCCTTTCCTCTAGAAGAAAAAATGAATCTTTTGATGGATTCTTTTAAGTATCATTCTTCACACATTTAGTAAAAGGTAGAGCAAGAGGCCTTGAGGAAGACAATTGATAAGAGAATGGTTGAAGCATCTGACCGGTGTGTTAGTGCACACAATAAATTAGAGGAAAATATAAATATCTTTAACGATTGTGTTGATGAAGTCACCAAAGTTTATCAATTTTTTTTGAAATGGCCTAATTCCACTAAAAACATCAAGGATCACATTGACTCCATTGAGTCACATATCACTCAAATGGTTGGAATCTTTGATTTATCAAAAGATAAGGATGGATCCACTAGAGCAGAAATATAAAATATTCATTTGTAGTTGTCATTACTTATGGACCAGAGAGAGCATATGAAGAAACAATTCAACCTGTTAAGAGAAGCAGTTAATGTGAGGCTTGCATAGTTATTCGAATTGTTGGCCAAAGTAGATCAAATTGATCATAAAATGAAGGCTCCAAGCAGTGTGGACCAGGTTGAGGATCTACTCATGTAGTTTGAATGTCAAAATCATATTCTTACCTTAGTAAAAGCAAACTGGGTTGCAACTATGGCACACCTTAAGGTAATCTACAAGAACATTCTACCTTCTAAGGGAATTGCAAAAGTGTAGATAAGATAATTTTATCTTTGTATAGTTTTATGAAAGATTGTAGTATCTTTTTAGATTTTTTAAGACATATAGCATTAGTTTTTGGGCATCTCCATCTCAGGGGGAGTGTATTTTTGTAAGAAATCATATAGTAAGGGGGAGTTCATATAATTTTTGGGTTGTTATAAGTAAAAGATGTTATCCCCTTTTCCCTTGATGTCAAAGGGGGAGAGAAGTCTTGTAGATATATGTGTGTTGTCATTAATGACAAAGGAGGATATTATTAGAAATAGGTGTTGCCATTGATGCCAAATCAATATGTGTTGTCATTGATGTCAAATGCGTGTGCTAAAGATTATATATACTCTAGAGATAGTTGATGTGCATAGATATCTATTGGTACAAGTCAGTAATGCAATATACGAAAGAATGGTGATAAACCTAGTGTATAAGTATGATGTGGAGGTAGGTACACATGTTTTGATGTGTTTAAAAAATGTTTACATTGACATCATTCATGTTTGGTGTACCACACATTGAGATAAGTTTTAAAAGTTTTGCTAATACATTCAAAGTGTATACTCCAAGATAGAGTCATGCTATTTTGGTCCACATCCTTTTGTAGAGAAATATTTTATCTTGTAGTTTAGAAGATAATATGGTCGAGATGTGAAGGTGTTATATTCAATAATTCAAGTCATTACACCTTCTGTAGTGAAATTTATAAGTGTTAGAGTTCTGGTTTGAGCCCTGACAGAATAAAGTGTGATGAAGGCTTATTGGAATAATCCACATTCCTCTAGAGTGCTAGATGTGATTGTGCGAATTTGGGAATATGCTAAAAAAATATATTATGGGTTCATCCTTGCATGTCTCAGATGTTTTGGTATATAACAATAAAATATCTTAAGTTTGAAGTGTTATAATCTGTCCAGGATGCTCTCTTTTCATCAACTCAATATGTTTCTCTTCTTGCGCTAACACATAATGATCATGTAATTCAAAAGAAAGTTGGATAGATATTTTGTATAGACTACATTATTCACATCTTGGTTCACATGATGTTTTTGGTTTCTCCTCGGTGGTGTAAAGGTAAACAATTGGCAATTTTGGTGGTGTTTATGTTGTTTGGGTAGGTAATCTTGTTTCCTTCATCTGCGGTTGATCTTGATTAATTAATTTTTCTTTGAAGATTTTTTTGTGATGTATTTGGGCCTTGTTATGTTAAGTGTTGATCTACAAGTCATTTTCTCTTCATAATGTATATGTTTTGAGCCAACCTATGTAGTATCATACGTTTCATCTAAAGGTCATCTTGGAGCCGATCTAATGAGGATTTTGAGTTGTTGTGGAGGGTATTTATAGAAGAAAAAAATCATTTATGAAGATAATAGTAACAACGAATTCAAATTGTCCAGTATGTCAAATATGAATTATGCGAAGTCAGTTTGATGGAGTAATTATGCAAAAAATGGACTGGACCATCAACATATGATATATGCTTCTTTTATAGAAATTCATGTTCATGTTCTCATTATAATTTTCATGTATCCTGCTATCAGGTAGTGAGCCTCTTTAGTAGGTTCTTGTATCTTGCCCAAAGGTTGTGTGCCTTAGTTTGCAAGTCCTTAGGTAGTGAGCCTTAAACAATATTGTATTTTTTGTAAGCAACAAGCTTCTTATATTGTGAAGTAACTCTCATCGTGGTCATTGGGTTTTCCATTTAAAAATATTGGTGTCTTTGTGTGGTCCATGCTTTCATTTATATTCTTCGTTCGATTAATGTGATGTGATGTGATCTTTAAGCTGCAAATGAAGTTGTTTAAATTTTAGTGTATGGTAATTCACCACCCTCTCAAAATTTTGGTGTGTTCAATATATTTATCTATATAAGGAATTCTAAACATCCCTCTCTTGGAAAAATAAATAAAATAATATTATTTTCATCATTTTCCTCCAAATAAGCTCGTACTATAAGATTCCTTAACCAAAATTAGACAATAACGTCCCATACATGCAAGCTATCATAAAAAATGCTACCAATAATTGACTGCCACCTAAACTTGGAGGTTACAAACCTCCTCATAAGAAACCCCATGCCCCGTTTTGGGTTTCTATAAAATAATAAAATATATTTAATATTTAATCTATCTGTTAATATTATTTTAATGTGTAAATTACAATGTATCCAAGAAGTAGATATTAAATAAATTATTTTATTAAGTCTCACCTTAGTCCATGGAAAATATTGGAATGAACATTTTTTTCATGAAATTAAATAAATTTAAAATGGGACATGACAAGTCCACCCTTCTCAAAATTGATTGTCCTCAAGCAATTGCAATCTAAAATGCTCTACTTCTTTCCAATTCTCAAATTGATCAATATCTTCTCGTGGAGCTTCTATAAACTCTCTAATCTTTATTTTATCTAAATTCCTTTGTAAAACTTTGGTAAAAATAGAAACTAAAAACCCATGGTTATGAGGAAACATGTAAACTCCATCCTTTTAGTTGTGTGCATCAAACCAATAAAAAATAGTGCACCATAAACACACAATGCCTTAAGTGATATCATACTAGTGAACATATGATGTGTAGTATTATAGCAACAATCTCCAAGGTGCAACCATCTAACCCATGTAAGAAACCTACTATAATGCCCATAACATCTAAATCCCATAATTGTCAAATAGAACAACCCTTACCAACAATAATCATGCAATCTACCATGTCCATCACTCCCATCTTTATGCTCTTCGTCAACAAAGCCTACTATCTCAAGCATGAGAGCTCCTTCCATATATTTTGTAGAGATTAAGTCACCTTGATTGCTCACCACCATTTTTTCTACTGTGCCTATTTATTCTTTTTATATGATGAATGATTCTTGAGGTCCAAAGGTTTGACATGAATTAATTAGGCTAATTAATTAATTAATTAATAATGATCAATCAAATGATTAGATATGTGACGATATAAGGTGGAATTAATTGAATTAATTAATATATTATAATCAATTAATCAACATGATAAAGTTGATAAATTGATGGTGTGACGAGACAATGAGAATAATTTGACAACAAAATTAGTTGATTGACAATATAGTGATAAAATTAATGAGTTGGGATGATGGGGTTATTTTCCAACATGAGACTAGGGTGATTACAATAGAATGATTACAAAAGTTAAGGTGGTGAAAACTAGGTGTCACAATAAAATATGATACACCAAATATTATAAGTTTTACACACCATGATCAAGACTAATTAATAACATGAGAGTTGTTAAGCAAGAGGAGTGCAACTAAGGTCACAACATGACTAAACCTTAAAAGGGCCCCACATAGTACTTCTCAATAATATTTCTAAATCATATTGTCTTAAGTGTGAGCTTCCAAAGTTTACAATACCTAAAAGAGATTGGATACATGCAATATACCATTTTTACATTTTAAGATTAGTGGAAACAAAATGACACTATATGATGAGTGTTTGGCTTACGAAAATTTGAATCAAATACATTCATATTTTAAACATTGAATCTTTAATTACTTTATTTGAAGATAAGATATTAATAGAAACATCAATTTTTTTTATCAAAATTTATAATATAAAATTAAAAAAAACAATATATCGCTTAATCATAATTTGAAGATCTTCTTTTAAAATATATAGACAAAACAACTTTACTACTAACCTTAAATTCCATAAACTTATATATTATTCAAAAACTTAATTCCATTCAAAAAAATTAATTATTAAATAAAAAATAAAATCTAAACGAATCAATCATATTATAATCAACACATGGTTGAAAATTCCACCCCCACAAAAGAATACAAATAAACTGTTCAAAGACACTTCATGTGCAAGTCACCTACCTAGAAACGAATTACATTGTCAAAATCTCCATTCTAAAATGGTTAATTAATTGTTATACCGATCGTTGGGTCCACGGAGTCGGAAATAAAATCGATTCCGTAAAGGTTTCCCGAAGGACCGGCACATCATAGGATTCAGAGCTGCTTATTCGAATGGGTCCCACACGAAAAATATTATCCAATATGAAAAAGACTAATACATTTTCAGATTTTCTGGAAAGGGGGATGATGA
Organism: Sequoiadendron giganteum; assembly: GCA_007115665.2. Lineage (NCBI taxonomy): Eukaryota > Viridiplantae > Streptophyta > Pinopsida > Cupressales > Cupressaceae > Sequoiadendron > Sequoiadendron giganteum. The sequence continues at coordinate 361,988,995 of CM021106.1, read as the reverse complement.
GATTCCAGAGTCGAGAATGTTGGTAGACAGCCCTCGGGACTCCTCTACCAGAGAGTCTCCTGGCCACGTCATTTTGTCAACTATCTTTAAGCTGCCACATATATATTTAACCCATTTTCCGGGACCAGCATAGCACTTTTCCACATTCAAGCAGACACCGCTCTTTCCTCTACCGGAGAAAAGCGGGACCCACGCCCGACAACATCATATGTATTTAAATGTCCACGTCGACCATCCTCGAAACAAAATCACGTTTCTACACATGTTACTGAAATACCTCACTGGCATAGCTCAGTAGCAGCGCCGCTTGTCTATTCGGCTCCCCTGCGCAGGTACCCCTCTGCAGCGGGTTAGACAAATCAGACGCTGGAAACTCCCTACAGCGCTTCGCCACCCTCCACCTAATCTTTTCTATCAGAGGCCTTCTGGTTTACATTAAATGCCTCGTGGATAACAAGACAAAGGCTGCTGCTTCTTCTTCTTCTGGTTATTTTTTCTCGTAATGGCGGCTTCTTCTTATTCAAACCCTAGAAGTGGCTCGCCCTTCAGATTCAGGCAGCCTTCGCAAGAGAAAATTCCAGGCTTTTCTCCCTGTCTATCTCCAACTCCCAGATCTTTAACTCCCCGTAGCAATTCTCCTCGTTTGAGATTCAATTCAGCTTCCTCAGTAGATTCCTATAGCCCTGCCAACGATGCCATGGATTTTCCGGCCGCCAGAGAAAGCATCTCCGTCACGGTTCGAATCCGCCCGCTCAGGTAGGCTGCAAATTCATGCCGCATTGTGGCAGATCCTTACGAAACGTACTGCATTTTGGCTGCGCAGCATTTAGCTTGCTTATTTTATTTTAATTTTCATGAAATTTAGATATCGATGTCTACAAGTGGCCACTTAGCTGCCATTGGCACTGATATAAGTAAATTGGTGAAAGTATACAATTGTAGTTGTCTAGCGCATCTTCATCAAGTAGAGAAGCGAAAATTCTAAAAAGATATAAAGCATAATGCATCTAGAGTAATGCCTAAAACAGTAAAATTATATTAAGTAGCTGCCTCGTGACTTTTCGGGGTGGCCGGAATTTACATTGTCTAACTGATCTCGTCTGTAAGCTGCTCTCTGATTGATATTATGCCTTTAAGCTGCTTATATGTGTGCTTTGTGACTAATTTTCTACCTGGAAGCTGCTTAGATGTAGAATTATGTTGTCTGATTCATTTTATTCTTTGCTGATATCTATACTATAATATGGAAATAGTCTTTCATAAATGCTCTGTCAAAATGCGAAGGGAAAGCTTCATCTAAAAGGTGAAGGTGTTGGTGATTTTTCAAGGTCACGGAATAGCTAGGTGGCAAATTTGACATACAAGTTTTTTCGTTTTCCTTCATCTTTTTCAGTTTATCTTTTATCTTGTCTGAAATTTACAGCTACTGAGGTTTTGGGGTGATTTTGAGGTTTTTTTTGTTTTGTTTTGATCTCTGTGTTTAATGTGTTTTTTTTTCTATGGACGTTTTCACAGTTGGAGGGAAATTCAGAGAGGAGATCAGAGTGCATGGTATCCAGATGGAGATACGTTGGTGAGAAGCGAGTATAATCCCTCTACAGCCTTTACCTACGGTAAATTTTTCTGTACATTGTATTCACTTTAATTTTATGCAGTAAAATTTGTGTGATTGTATGAAATTTAAGTTTAGTTGTACGCATTAAAATTGTTTATGCATTGGACAGAATTAAGATTTACACCGTATATTTGATTGATTTAAGCTTAATATGGTGGAATAATAAAATTTGTTTATGCATTGTGATGGATTCATGATTAATGCTGTAAATTTTTTTGTGCATTGTGTTGAATTCAAGCTATATATGGCGAGGTAGCAAAATTGCTTGTGAGCTTTGCTAGATTTATGATTTAGGTGGTAAACTTTCTTGTGCATTGCGCAAGTTTAAGGTTTATTGTAAACACTCAATATGTTTCTGCAATGTGTTGACTTAAGGATATATACAGCCAAATACTTTTGCATTGTACTGAATTTAAGATACATATGGTGACATCGTAAAATTGCTTGTGCATTGTGGTAAATTTAAAATTAATGTAGTCCATTTTATGAATACATGAAGACTTTTGAAAGTTTACAGTCACAGACATGTTGATGATTATATGTATAAACTCTCGTTCATTTCTTTTACTAATTGCTTTCTTTCTATAGATCCTCCTTTTCTTTTACCTAATGATCCTATTTTTGTTAGCAATCCAATGCCTGAAATCTGATTTGATCTCCTATAAAGTGTTCACCTTTTGGCATGTGTTGACCTTTGAAATATCATTTGAAATCCACTCCTTATCTTCAGAAACGTTTTTGAAAATTGTATTCTTGCTCCTGCAAATATATGAACCAGAGAAAATGACATTGACAAACAAAACAAAACTTTGAAACATGACTGATAACTCACAAAAAGACAAAGGTTTTTTTGGAATTTGACACCATATAAAAACATCTGTATGGGTACAACTATTGGCTTTGTTTGAGGACCATGGTGTATATTTGCAATGTATGAGAACTATAGAATCTCTGGTTTTATAAGTAGACCAGTGTGTTATTAGCTGGGAAATGGAGTCAAATTATACTTAATCACCTTGAGATAAACATTCCTAAATTTCCTAACTAATGACAAAACATGACGTTGCATTAAAAAAAGGTGGGGGGAAACAATGTTACATAACAAAAACCTCATGAACTGGGAAACACAATACAAATTAAAAATAAAAGTGCTCTTTTACAAGTAGGAACAAGCAGAAACAAAATGGGTTACATGAAACCATTTATATGTTGGGAGAAATAACAACCCCTCTTTGTGAGTTGAGAAATTAGTCATGATAGTGTAGAGTCTTCAAACCTCTACAAAATTCTCAAGAAGAGCCAAAGTTTAGGGGGAATGGAATGATCATGCAACAAAAACGTCAGCAAGAGTTGATTGATATAGATTGGTTTTGGGTAGTCTTCTTTCATAAGGAAAATTCTTTCTAGCATGTGGAGATATTGTGGCTCATTTTGGAGGTATCTAGCAAGATCCTATCATTGTAGTACATTGGTAGGAATAGTTATCACCACATGTCTGATTTGATCCTTTTCACCGATCTCTTCGACATCTGCAACCATCAGACTTTCCAAATTCCAACATTGGGGATTTTCAAATTATTTATGTCCATGTAAAATACTTTCCAAATTCAAGGGAGCTTTGATGGATGCAAGCTTAAAAAGAGAAAGGCTGAAGATATTAATTTTGACCTTGAAAACATTAAAGGCACCGTTAGTGGTTTACTGTAGGTTTTTCTATTAATATGCCGAGATTTTTTTCTCATGTTTATGGTTTTGAGTAGCATTAACACACTTTTATGAAATTGTGATATTTTGTTTCCTTCTTGGCTTCATTTCTTTTTGCAAATTGCTGGTGAGAAAATCTCATTGAGTTTGAAAGAGGTAACTTGTTATTTCTTAGATATTTAACAAAAGACTTGTGTGATGGATATTTAACAAAAGATTGAGTGATGGTTAGTTCTTCAAACTTCTCTTGACATTTTTTTGTTGCCTTGGAGTATGATTCATTTGTGATCATGCGAGGTTTAAGTCAGATTTGAGAATTGACTGCTTTTCTGGTCATGTTCATAGTGTCATGTTTTCAGTTCTTTATTTGTGATGGTAGATAAATCAATTCCAATAAGGTAATTATGCATTACGTTTAATAATTATGATTTTTTATGAGAAGTATACTTCTACTTGAAGAAAAAGGTAGTTCTTGTTTGTCTACTACCATTTTCAATGTGGAGAAAACTAAGGCATTTCTGTTTTCTCATTCTCAAAATTTTAAGGACATTATTACTGGTAAAATATTGATGCATTGTCAGTAGCTCTTACATCTCACATGTTTAAAAAAATTAAATATCATAACCTTGAAGATGAAATGAAATAAAAACTTCATTGGACAATTGTTATGATTTACAGTTTGGAGGTTTTTGTATATTTTGTACATGTTGCAGATAAAGTTTTTGGCCCTGAAACAACAACTGGAAGTGTTTACAATGTAGCTGCTTCCCATGTTGTTAGAGGCGCCATGGAAGGAATTGATGGTATGTGAATTCAAAAGTCTATTATGTTCATGCTCTTTTTCTCTGATTAGTTTCTTCACAAGAATGGTGGCTGTTTCAAAGTCATTTCTTGCGTCAAAATTGATAATTCTTTCCATAAGTTGCAATTATAGCATATTGAATCGAGTGTGTAGTGTTTTCTAAAATAAAATTGGAGGCTTGTGCCTCTCGGTTTTGTTGATTCTAGATGTTTCTATTGGTGCAAAAAAAAGTGATTTTTCTTTTCTTTTCGAGTTCACTAATGAATTTTTCCTACCCGTAAATGTTGATAAATTATATGCCAACGAAATAAATGCATCCACTTACAAAATTTAGCTCACGACCTGCAAGTATTTTCTTCACTTTTTCCACAGACTTCTATAAAACAATATTTCTGTACTTTTCTTGAAAGAATCAATCAATTTCAGTATCAGAACCTAATTTACAGCCTATTGAGTTGAATATTAGTCTCTATTATTACTTTTCCCTTGGTGGAAGAAGTGAGAAGGCACATCTAAGGAGTAGCTAAAAGAAGAGAGCAAGTTTATCTAAGCAATTTGGTATTATGTAACAAGGTCATTGTCATCCTAGGAGATACAAGTGTTCCTTCTGAAAGAGGTTGAATTGCCAAGGGACTTTGAGTCTGCAAACATAGAGAATATGACTGAAAGTGCTGTAAAGAAGAGGCTTGGCACTGAATACTGCTTGGACAATTCTCAAAGGGACCATCTGTTTTTGACAAGTTGTGCACTATAGCATGATTGTATGCCCTTTGAACTCTAGCTTATCAACAGGTCTCAAGTTGGGGCCTCAAAATCCATATAGAATGGTGGTTTTGGTGGTTGTGTTAATGAGCACATTTTCTAAGTGATAGCCTAGAAATGTATTGCAAAAATGTTGCTGCTACAAGACAAAGAGGGGGACACATTCATTATGAAGCCATGATTGAGAGATGGAAGCTACATGTGTAGAAGGGTCCCCTGAAGTAGGTGTAAGTTGTCCCTATCTCCACTGACTTTGTCTTTGTAGAAAAATTGGAACTTGGATAGAGTGTCTTTAGATGTATAAAAAGATCTTAACCTTATTTTCTACTAAGGCTTACCTCTAGCTGAAAAACCTCTCAAAAGTGAGCAAGTGTTTTTATTGTCTTTATAATTCCAGAAGAGAACAAGGGAAGAGGACCACATTAATATCAATGAAAAGCAACACTGCAATCAAGAGGTAATATAAGGCACACCATACTCAACATGAGTGCTCTTTAAAGAAGACCTTGATCTCATCTTAGTAGGTCCAAATAGAGTTTGTGAATGAGGATACTTCTTTTTGACTCCAACTGATATTTTAACAAAAGGAGAGAGACTGTGGAAGCCTAGAACTTAACTATTATGGTCTCATGGAGCATCCTAATGATAGTAATACAGATTTTTGAGCTTTTAGATGTTCTTGGGTACAAAGTCAATGGCCTTTCTAAGGTCCTGTTGACCGGTGTTTTATGACTGCACCAACACAGAATAAAATGTCCAACGGTTACCCTATTCTCTCTTGATCAAAGTATTCCGCATGCTAAGATTGCATGAAAGATCATGCGTTCAACTCCAAGGTTCCTTATGTAGCGAATAGGCTCTGTTGGTTGATGTGAATATGCTGGGTATTCCAAGGGGATTTACACAATTTGTTCAACTTTGTGAAGCAATTAAGACACGAATGATTTGACGATGATGTTTTGATTCCTAAGTTAACCGGGAAAATACTGAATTTAAAAGGGATGAGGCTAGGGATTCTACAATCTATTTCTAAAGGGTGGAATGCGAGGATCGACTTTGACAAACTTCGAACCAGACGTTGCTTCGCCTCCCTTCGGACAACTTCCACAAAATCGGTGCAATCTTCAAAGGATGAGTAAGATGTTCAAATTATGACTCAGCATGCACACACCATCACAACGATGCAAGTGGACATACGAATCACAATTGAAGTTAAGCGCCAATGCTCTAGTTGACCACACAGGGCGAACTCACCATCAGCGAGCCCACTAGTGGTATGGATGAAAGAAGACTTGCTCAAGTCAAACACTGCATTCCACAATTACCGACTACTTGCATAAAACAAAATCTACTTTACTCAATCTACTTGAATTAGAAAGACGAAAAAGCCTTGTCAACTGCTCACAACAAAAGATAGAATCACCAATCAATGAAATTCTTTATATTATGAGAGTCCTCCACAACAACCTTTTACAAAAACTTTCAAAGGGAAAGCTTTTCTTTCCTTTTCAAACTAAGCTAACTTCTAATTATATGCTATATGCTCTCTACTCTCTAGCTCTAACTTAACTCTTAGTCTAATTCTAATTCTTTACAAATGAGGGGGGACACCCCTTTTATATCAAGCTCAGTCCAGTGGACGACCTAGATTCAATTACAATGGAAGGCTTAGATTGAGCCACATATGCTCTGATTAGGGTTTCAGCCCTAAAAACCGCCATTGAGAGGAGTGGGGCAATGAATGCACCGAAGATTCTCCACTCCTTTACAAGAACCACTATCTATAATCAATGCACATCATCCCCTTCCAGAAGATCATAATCCAAAAGGGAGTTTCCTTTCTCCTTTTCCCTGGCTGCAAACTTGATGAACCTGGTCAACACAGCCTCAACTTCCTGATCTGAAATGGGAGGGATATGATCCAACTGAAACTCCAACATTGTAACTTTTTGCCCATGCCGGGCACAAGATTTCTTCTAGGCAACAAGAGCATCCTGGGTATTCTGAATAATGCTGGAGAAGGTGGAGGTGTTCTCGAAGTCATCCTGGACAAAGGTCTTCACCTCAAAAAAGAATGGTGCCAATCTATTCTTCAAACCATTTGCAGTTACCTCCTTAGAAGTCAGCCTCCTGGCAAAGATAGCCTCTAGTGTATTGAGGACTCCATCAAGAATATTTGTCATGGCCCTTCTGACCCTGACCGAATCTGCCTGTGATGCATCATAGAACCCTCAGCCCGTGACCACTGAAGAGTACCAGTCGGCGAAGTCATACCTATCACCTTCCTAAATCACACCTCCCTCAACCAAAGGCTGCAGAGGTGTGTGCATCAAAGCTCCTAAGCGAAGAACAACTCTCGTTTGATAGATACGAGCCTCACCCCAAGCATGGTTAACTGCATCCATTCTTGCCATAATGTCGGAGGCTTGCCGATAGGCATGTGCAAGATCCTCCATAAACTTTTCTGTCTCAACACGAACATTGACAACCCATTTGTCTGCTTCTTGTGCCATTCTTTTCAAATCTTCTAAGCCACTGACTGACTCTCTGGGAAATTCGGCTGGAAGTTCAATTGCCGGATTTTCTTGCCCACAAGGATGGGACAAGTGTTGCACATAGCCAATCAGTGTTTTGTGCTCTACCTTCAATCTTTTGTATTTGCTCTCGATATGGAGCAATCTGTCCTTAAGTGCCTGGTATGAATTGTCGCACTCCTCAACCACTTGTGCTCCAGTAGGGCGGCCAAGTTCTATAGTAGTGATCACATAGCCTTCTGGAATAGCCTCATCTCGATCGCATTCTACCCTAGGCACGACCATCTGCAATGTCTTAGAGCCATCCTCATCAGTTGAAATTTTGGAGAACTTTCTGGCCTTCTTCTTTGTGGGAGGTGCACTGATCCTACTCAACAATTCTTCCATTTCAGATGCTAGATCAGTCTCATCGACCGGGTCATGTCTCATTCTGCCCCTTAGCCATTCCGGCACTTCCTGCTGTAAGTCAACAATAATGAAAGGCTGCTCAACTTCGACCTCTACCTCACGAACTTCCTCCACGCCCTCGTGCTGACGAGGCTTATCATCCTTCTCTAGGCTCAGTATCTCTTGAGCTCTGGGCATCCTGATCTGAAGTAGGATCATCCTCTAGGGCTGCCTCAATCTCCTGCTGAAATTGAGTGTCAGTGGCTGTCCCTTCATCTGTCTCTTTCTAATTTTCCTCCCTAGGCATGTTGATGCTTTGGCCCACTGACTCTTTGCGAGGTGGTTGACTTGCCATGTGCATTGCCTATTTTGAATTCAATCTTTCCCTTTGATCAACAAATAGTGACACTTCTTGCATACTCAGAGAGTGTGCTTGTGATGGCGTATGGGTGGATTCTTCAATTCTTAGAGGTTCAGGCCGGATTGGTTCTTTTCCTCATGGCTCTGGAGCTTGAGCAGTCCGCCTTCCCTACCTTGCAGTCGGTGATCTGTGATCTCCCATCAAATTGTAACTAAGGGGAATTGATCTGCCCTTAAGTCGGCTCACATGCCTCTCTACCCAACTCCGTGTGAACGTCATGACTGGGATGCAAAGTGTATCCAAGTCTGTAATCTCTGGCTCAGACCAATCCGAGAGTGGGAGTGGCGTATCCCTCACTGTCTCATAATCAGCTTGTACTACATTTATATCCTCTTCAATCTGGTCTGGCATCGGGACAATCTTGCATTCCCTAATCATCCCCAACGGTATCCGTGAAAACATCCTCCTCCTAACCTCAATCTCATCCACTGCACTTGCCCAAAAGTCTTCAATCTGTGCCTTATGCCTGAACTCCTCGGACAATATCCATCTGATATTCTTGTGGGGATCATAGTGCTATCGGCTGGTATGGTAGGAAAGGTGGAAGAACTGGAGTTCATTCTCTGCCTCCCTAGCTGCCTGTAGTGATGGACAAATTTCATCAGAATTCCCCATGGTAATAGGGAATCCAAGTCCACCCTTCTTCTTCTTCTTTTGAATCTTATCATAGGCAATGAGTTGCCTAGATATCTCCAGCATCACAATTCTGTTTGTGGGGTACCAGGGCAATCTGTATAGATAAGAGGAGAATCCTTGCAGCCTGATGTAGGTAAACTTCGGAAACTGGATAAACCAACATCCAAACTTTTCAATCAGCTCTTGTGCCTCTCTGTATATTCTATGATGTGTCCTTTGCTACAAGGTTCTTGTTATGTGCATGGTGAAGGCGTCATTGACCCTCTTGTAATTGGAGGTACTTGCCAAATGCAACTGCGGACAAGCCTCATGTATTTTAAACTGATGGGAGCCACACCTAATTGGTTCCTTATATGAAATCCCTTTATATTTTGTCATTCGAGCCAGCATGTAGACAATGTAAGAGCTCATGTAGAATGTATTTGTCCTTCTTAGACCACAGAGTTGTTCATGTAAATTATCACTGATCATCAATGCCCAATCGACATGCTCCCTGCCTTCCAACACCAAGTTGATATAATAGAACATCCAAGGTTCAAAGATGAACGCTTGGGGGCACCCTCCGACTCTGCTCAACATCATTATCAAGTCGCATAATTCTTGCCTCAAGTCCTCTAAAATTATCTGTTTTGGCAGCTTCGTGCGAGTTGGCTTGGGCTTGTTCATCCACCTGGAATTTATCAAGTCAACACATCGGTCAAATGTGGATGAGTACATTCTTTCAACTCTCTCCCTCGTTTTGTAAATCATCTTTTCGTGAGTTGGGATCCCAAATGCCTCCCCAATTGCTTCTGGCGTAAGGTTGGCCAACAATTGGCCATCTGGTGAAACGATGGTTGTAATAATTGGCACATTCCATGATCAGCTCTGGGCACCGAATTGCTAGTGGGAAACCAGCAGCTGCATAAAGTCCACTCCTTACAATGTTATGCGAAGTGACTGACGGATGATGACCTTTGGTTCCCATTATACGCCTTCTGAAAGTTTCCAAGTTGAATGAGCCAATATTTGTGTCACTCAATTTGCCCAACTTCGAAGAAAACTTAGATTCCGACAGGAAGGATTTGCTCAACTTCTTTATCACTGCCTGTCTTGATGTGCTCGCTCTGCTAGACTCAACATGATTTCCTCTTCCTGCAGCTCTTCTGCATGTTTCAGCCATTCTGCAAAAATACAAGTGTCATTAGAAAATAAGTCTTAGAAAAGCAATAACATTTCGAGGGTGCCAGCAGATTTTTTTGAAAAAAAAAAGGCTGCAACATTTTGATATTTCCAGCTGCAAACCTCAACGCTTTGATCACTTCAACGTTTAGAAGTTTTTCTACTTGCAACAACACAATGTCCAATACTTGGAAGGATTCAATCGCAGCGATTTAGAAGTCTTAGCAACTTGTAACTCTTCTCTTCAAGTTCGTACTTCAGCCACTTAAATCTTCTCTTTGCAAAGTCACGCCTTCAACAACTTCAATCTTTGCAAATCAAAATCGTACATTTAGCAACTCAAGAAGTTTCTCTTTGCAAATTTGCACTTCAGCAATTTCAAAACCTCTCCTCACAAATTCGTACTTTCAGCCTTTGAGAATATTTTGCATTCAGCAACCTGTGAGAAATATGAAAAGAACTCAAAATCTTATAGCCAGGTCGAATTCTGGAAGAGGCTAAACTTAGCAAATTTTTGAATTTCCAATTTCCCTTTTCTGACAATCGCAACACTTGTCACTCGGAGCATCAGAGTATTTGACTTCTAGAATCTTGAAATTTCATCATCCCTGCACAGGCCTGCTTCATCATATTTGCATCTTAAAATATTAAATCCAGTATCCTCCGTGAACAATTTCATTTCAACTGGCTAAGTCATTTGATTTCATGCTTGCTTCGGCAAAATTATTCCAATTATCCAGTTCACTTCTCAAGCTAAAACATTTTGTGAAAACATTCATCTCATTTGCCTTAGAGAAATTTTAACTTTGCCTTAGGAAATTCATTAAAATAGGCATTGGGCAAAATTCTCTATCAAAACGACACGAGCGAGGTGTGGAATAAGTTTAAATCATCTCCCAGTTGGAAATGTCCAATACCCAAAAGAAAATTCCCTTCAGAACTCATCGTTTTCATGTGTATCCGGATGAAGGGGTACGTTTAATTTTTATTACTTTGAAAAAGAAAATAATAAAGTTGCTAAGGTTCACTCATTTTTATTCCGGACGGATTCCACACCTGCAATCTTCAATTTTCCTACCTTGGCATTTTCCTTGATCTCCTGAAGAATTTCCTTTCGTTCCCGGGCGCATCTCATCTTGCTTTTCTAACTTCATCATCTCCTCTAGGCGTATTTCTCACCTTTGAAATTGCCTTAGAAAAAAAATTTACATTTAAATTTTATTAACTTACCCTTGAAGGGCGCATTTCACCCATCATGCATCCATTTCATTCCTTAGGCAATTCCACGCCTAGACTTTCTTCATCATACACTTAGCAATTTTCCTCTTCAAGTCCTAACTCCCTTGGGCGCATCTGACATGGTGAGAAGGAACTTGTTCAACCTTAGGCACATTTCACCTAGTGGGAAGGACTTCCATTATACTTAGAATATTTTTCAAAAACACGCCCCCCTTGCCTTGTCTTAGGCGCATATAGCATGTGGAGAGGAAACCTTTGAGCGCATTTCACCCTTGGTGGAGAAAATTTTGGGCGCATTTAGGGGGGTGGGAAGGAAATCCGCCCACACTTAGAATATTTTGACCTCTTACCTTCCCTTCCCTTCCTTGGCGCATTTGCCATAGGCCACTTCCATTTGAAGGCGCATTTGTTCCCATGAGGGGGAATTCCTTGCCTTAGGCGCATTTAAGCATGTGGACTTCCACTCTTGGGCGCATTTAGCCTAGTATGAAGGAACTTGAGGGCGCATTTAGGGGGGTGAGAAGGAATTTTCACGTCTTAGGACATTTTATCTTCTCCTCAACCTTTGTGGGCGCGTATGAGGGGTGGTGAAGGAATTTGTCATGACTTAGAAAATTTCTCATCAAGCTTTCTCCCATAAGGGCGTATTTCTTGTATCTTCATGCCAGTTTTTATCTAGAAATTCCCAACGCCCTAGCCATGCCTTGCCCTTCTATTTTGAGCAAATCCGGAGAAGTGTGGATTTCCACGCATTTTTTATCTGTTCTGAGCTGGAGCAGGCGTGGCTATGCCTCTACAGACTTTGCCACCTTGTTTATACCCTCAGTCCACACTGGTATGCTATTTTTAGCCATCCTGCTATTTTTAGCAAACCCTAAAATTGATTGATATTTGCAGCTCCGTTTGACCCGGAATTTGCTCCACTTGTCCTTAATGATTTAAGTGTCCCGTTCACATCTTCCTCTGGCACATGCATGCTATTTATAGCCATGAAGTGACTTACTAAAAATAGTAAGTGCTCAAATTTCGTTCAAATTTTGCCAATAGGTAGCCTGAAAGATGCTGATCATGGTGGTGTACCTTGTTTTGACAACTTTTGTGTTTCATCCCCCATTTTTAGGCCTAACAGTGGAAACCCTAATTTGACTTGCATGTGCCTTGAACTGTTTCCGTTTGACTTGATTTCTGATGCCTGTCGTTCTGTTTGCTGAACCGAAGTGTTGAAGAGCTGCTGGAGTGAAACTGCTATTTATAGTAAGTGTTCAGAAAGTGATCAATTTGATGTCGGATGATTTTGCATGTCACAGTGCCCGTGGGATCTCAAAAAACCCATAAAAACCCAAAAAACTGGTCGACATGCGGGCACTGGCTAAAAATAGTAAGTCCCTGAAAAATGATCCATTCTGCTTGCTAGTCGCATCACTGCGAATCTCTCGCAAAACCCATAAGGAATATCCTGACATGCGTTGAAAAACTCTGCATGCAACCCTAAAAATAGCCTTTGAAGGCTGAACTGTTGAAAGTCATCTACCTGACTTGCATGTTACATCGTTGCGAACGTTTTGAAAAACCTAGATATATTTCTTCGACATGCATTTGAAAAGCATGTGTAAACCCCGAAAATGGCTCCTGAAGCCTGAATTGCTAAAAATAGCAAGTTGTCTGAATCTGTTCAAATTTTATGTGCAGGAGGCACCCTGAAGTTACCTGGAAGTGCCGATGCAGTCAAAATCCCAAATTCTTGAGGAAAAGGCCTCATATTAGGTACTTACTAAAAATAGTAAGTTGTCAGATTTCAGTAAAAATTCAGTGGGATCCTGCCTTGAGCCTTCTGATTGTACTGCTGCACTCAGATTTTACTTTGATAACCTTATTTGACCTCAAACAGGCTTGAAGGATGAAAAACCCTAATTTCACAAGCTCAGCTAACATTTCAACCTAGGTCAAATGATGGGACATCCTCGGAAGAACAGAACAACTAGAGAGAGAGAGAACCAAAGCCAAAAGACCAGAATGGAGCAAAAATTAGGGGGTCCCCATCTTTGATGGGGTGATGTGTGAAAAGGTCACAATAGGTCCACAATGCAACAAAAGGTCTTTGGGAACTGTGGGCCCAAGGTGGTCAGTGCACACATACCAAACTATAATTGGAGTGCATTTGAGATGCCCTCAAATCTGCACTTGAGTTGTACCTAGTAAAACCTAACACACTTAGTGCATCTTGTAGACTGTTGAAATCAATAATGGTTTTTTTGTTTGTAAGCTGACGTTATGTTAATCCTTGTCAGGATTCAATAGTGATGTAACTACTCGAGGTTTGGTTGTTGGTGTTTGTGTTAATCACCAACCATAAGTCTCATCATTCAATATCAAGACTTGTGTTAGGATAGGGGCATTGTATATCAGTGTAATGTCCCAATTTTGTCGTTGTATGCTTTAGAGCGATTCACTATAGGGGCATTGTATATCAGTGTAATGTCCCAATTTGGTTAGGATTCAATAGTGATGTAACTACTTGAGGTTTGGTTGTTGGTGTTTGTGTTAATCACCAACCATAAGTCTCATCATTCAATAGCAAGCCTTGTGTTAGGATAGGGGCATTGTATATCAATGTAATGTCCCAATTTTGTCGTTGTATGCTTTAGAGCGATTCACTATATCCACGTCTTACCATCTACGAGACATATTATGTTATTGCAGATTGATCGATCATTTTCATTCTTCATGTGTGGACGTTTATATTGATCTTTGATGCTTGTATTACCATTGCCAATTATTGTTTGAGGAAGGTGATACCTCTCATATTGAGTATTGAGTCATATTGGCAGTAGCACTACCTTCAGGAATATCGAGCATACAATAATTTGTGCACATGATTATTATCGGGCTTTCTCCTGCTCCAACATATATGGAGACCATCATGGCTTGGTTCTTTCGCACATACATACATATGCAAACCATCAACAATATATATCGAGATTTTCCTGTTTTATTTGCCACGCTGACATTCCTACTAGATGAATGTTGGCTTTATTAGTAACCCGTTCACAGAGGGAAACATGCCTTGTTTATTAATCAGAATGATACGCTTACTTCAAAAAATAGTGCAATTAAATTCTAGTATTATTTGCATACTATCACTAGCTTGTATATCCTAGCGTTTTTTATATTTTTTGAGGAGATTAAGGACCGATCGGTATAAAGAGTTTAAAATACATTAATCATTATGAAGGAATGAAATCGCAAGACTAAGGGAGATCAACGATTAATTCAAGGAGATAAGCAATAACTAATATAAGTTACAAGGTAGCGATTAAGAGAAGCATCGATTATACTTAGTAAGCAATGAATTAATATTAACTAAAGGACATGACCATTTGGATGGTCAACCCAACTCAAAGAGGTGCGTCTCTTTTGGGTTAAAACATAGAATATAAAAAGGTAAGAGCATGAATGGAATGGTTATGGAGCATTTTTGAGTAAGATATATATATATATATTTCTTAGTAGCAGGTTTGAAGTGTTCTTCGAGAGCCAATAATCAGCCAATAAATGGAATAGAAAATGAACATTCAGATACAACAAATAATTGCAAATCGCATGAATATAAAGACAAAGTCAAAAATAGCGAAATAATAGAGGTCTAAGCCTCTTGTATATTCAAAAGCATGATTTTAAAGACTACATTAGAAACAATTACTATATTTACTTATCAAATTTCCATTATCAAATTAATATTTGTATTTGAATTCATTATTCAGAGTTCATTTCATTTATAATCTGTAAACTCGGTTAACTTTGATAATATTGGATGACAATCTTTGTCAATCCAATAAAGAATAAATCGAAAATTGATTGATCTGGAGCTCGGGTCATTACAATCAGGTCCTCCCAATACATAGCAAACTATATAAAACACTACCTATGTATGAAAGCTTGATTATTTTGTATTCTCTATTGTACTTAAGTTATTATTGCAATTGATGTTCTTTGGTAGTGTGAAATTTATTAGCGGTAGCAAACTATATGAAACACTACCTATGAATGAAAGCCTTATTATTCTATATACTCTATGTTGTACAATTACTTAAGTTATTATTGCAATTGATGTTCTTTGGTTGTTGGTGTTTGTGTTAATCAATAATTATATGTCTCATCATTCAATAGCAAGCCTTATGTCGGGGAAGGGGCGTTGTATATCAGGGTCTCCTAGTACATAGAAAACTATATCAAACACTACCTATGTAGGAAAGCTTGATTATTTTGTATTCTATATGTTGTACAATTACTCAAGTTATTATTGTAAATGATTTTCTTTGGTAGTGTAGAATATAGTAGCAAACAAATCTCACATGCACCCTATTAACCTATGTTCCATGGAGTTTCCTGACGTGGAGACGGGTTTCAGGGACGGGGGGCCTAAGTTTGTGGATGTCAGGGGGGGCGGCGGGGGGATGGCAGGGGAATAGTGCTGAAATACATATATTACTTGAAAAATTAGTTATGAAAAGATGTATAACTATAGAAGCCTAAGGAATAAGTAAAGTTTCAACACATTGCATTGATTGCATTGAACTAGTAGTAGTTTTAAAATTTTAAAATTAAATTTTAATAGTGAACATTGAAAATCAAAATATAGACATTTGAACGAGAACTAAAAGTTCAAAATTTCATAATCATGATTCATAATTACAATCAACAATGTTCAAAGTTCAAACTTCAAAAACAAAATAGTAAATACTAGATAGTAATACTAATGACTCATGACTCATGAGTCAATGGCTAATGGCCTGATGCCTCTAATCATCCCCAAACTCCACGCCAATCTCCTCATCACTGGAATTGCTGGACCCCACATGCTGCCATCTTCCTCTTGCAAGAATGAAGAAGCTCCTTTTGGCTTTCTCTCTCCTAAGATTGCTCCTAACTTCGTAAGTCTCCTTGCAAGTTGTAGCTCAAAGCCTCAAACTCAAACTTTCACTTCACTATTCCTTTTCAAGTTTAGACTATAGCAATGAATTTGTGAATAAGATCGAGACATGTCTCTCTTATAACTTGTTTGAGAGGCCTTGGGGGTTGTGGTCGACTTAGGGTTAGGGTTAACCCTTTGAAGTGACCATTTTCCTGTAGTTTTTTAAAAAAATCATCAAAATAAAAGCTGCACCACAGGAGTCTTTTGTGAGTTTCCTAAGGTCTTGAGGGACGTCTGGGAGTCTCGGGGATGCCTGGGAGTCTTGGGGACATCCCAAAATCCCCTTTTGGAGTTTCTTGAGAAGAAACGTTTGGGAGTCTTGGGGATGCCCCAATGTCCCCTTTTGGAGTTTCCCAGGAAGACACATTTAGGAAACGTCTGGGAAACGGTGGAGGAAACTTGGGGACGGGGGGTGGAGGGGGCGGGGGACGTTTCCCAGGCATCCCCATGTCTCAAGGATGTCCCTGTCTCGGAAACACTTGGTCTTTTAGGCGGGGTGTGTCCCCGTGGAACACTACTATTAACAAATCTCATCAATTTTTATAAAAACATGAAACTTATATAAATACAATTATCATGTTTCATGATGATGTTATGCTTGAAGTTTGAACTTTCAATTTTGATGTTTTAGTTTAACTGTTACAACATACATATCCAAGTGTATAGTTTACCCTAGTTTTAGGGGTTTGCACCCTACATGACCTTGCATCCTCACACCTCGCATACCCTTGACCTCGAGCACCTTGCGTACCCTTGAATCCGTGCACCTTGCATACCCTTGAGTCCTCATAGTTTTGAACCCAAGTTTTGGGGATTTATTTGGTGTTGCATGCTCACATCTTGAGCATCCCTTGACTTGCACACACACATACCCTTGCTATTGGACCATCTCCTCAATATTAGCTTGAGTATAAATGTGAAAAATGTTCTAGAAGCCTCCTCTCAAGCCTTCTTGCCCTCTTGCTTTTGGTCTTCATCACTCTAGATGCACATAAGTTACTTTGTTCAAAATGGTGGCATAAAGCTTTACACGTGTGTGGCCAATTTTGAAAGTTATACAATTATTTAAGTTAGAGTTTGTTGTACCCATACATTGTTTTTCTTATTGTATCAAATTTCAAGCTAAATTTTTGTCTTTTTGTCAAATTATGGGTCATATTTCAAAGCTTGGTCATGGTCATCTATATCGTTTTTGTTGGCCCCCATCTATGTCTTTGCAGACCAATGGAAAGAGATTTCAAATGCATTTTCCAGGGGAAATAATGGAGTTCAGATGCAGAAGAGATGACAAAAAATTCACTGTCATGAAAAACATGCAGGCCCATGTATGGGTGTGTGCCATTATTAAGTGGAACTAAAGTGTTTGAGTTAAGTGTTGCAACATAGTGTTTGGTCATGTGCCATTCAATGTGCTAAGTTTGATAGGTTTTGAATATTGAAAAGTTGCACGGGTGTTGCAAAGTGTGCACTGTAGAGAAGGAAAACGAGTCGTCAAAAATTGTGAATGTTTGCATAGGCATTTTCCACAAGGGGTTTGACACAAAGTTTAAATGGAATCTTATATCTTAGTTGGCCGTAGTGGGCCACATAAGATGAGAATTGAATTTTTTCAAGTGAAAATTGCAATGCTACGAATGGATGTGTACTAAATAGAGTAAAGTTGTGCACCATTTATAGTATCTCGGTCTAACTTACCAGTCAATTTTTTTGATTCTCACCAATTTGGCTGCTTAGGCATTTCGTCAAACAATTTATCTGAATGAAGTTTTGAGCTTGTTTCCTAGTTTTGTTTAATGCTTGGTTTATGCTTAAAATGAGTACTTCAGTTTTAATGATTCCAATCAATTCATTACCATTCCAAGTGCAGTGCATAGATATTCATAACAAACAATGTATACCCAACTGATATATTGAACTCAAAAATTTCATACTCAATATCTATACTTTCAAAAATAACACATACAACATTTGATATTATAATTTCCTGACCTGGGAAATACATGCCAATTCTTGAAATCTTAAAATTTGTATAGTCCACATCCAAAATGTGGGAATCCAATGTATTACCAACGCCTTGTATCTATCCCTTAATTGCTAAATTTGAGTCGATGGACTCCCTGGCTGCTATGTCATCACAAGGGCTCCTCTTCTTTTAACTAGCTGCAAGTATAGTTAGCGACTCCCAATGAACACTACAACTCTCCACAAAGGACTTGCAATACTACCATGACCTTGCACCTGCGCAACATTCTTTATATGATGTCCCACCAAAAATTGTGAACTTCCAAAGCTCTTCCAAATGACTTTGACTCCTCAAAAGGATGGCGGCTCCCCTTTAAATATGCGATTTCCTTTAAGGCCGTGACTAATTTATAATAATGCTACGGTTCACATTAAAATATATATATATATATATATATATATATATATATATATATATATATATATATATATATATATATATATAGCTTATACTAGATAAAACTACGATAGCTTTGATGGAGAATTATGAATATTATACTGCACATGCTTAATTTCTTTTTCCAACCGCAACATACATACATTAAATGATATCAATCGCTTCTCTCTTTAAGGTCCCAATGAAATATATCCAAGAGCACATAACATTATCTTTGAATTCATTCACACCTTTTTTATCAACCAACCTAACTCCTATATAAAACCTTCATCTCATTCATAATTATTAATTGATGTTTTCAATGTCACCAAAAGCCTTGCAATTCCACCTATTAATTTTCAAATTGAAAGGCCTCACATAATTCAACTCAATGAGGTCTATTTTTGATCTCAAATCCCGTACATAAAGCCCAATATCAAGTCGACCCCTAGAGAATATGAAGACCCATAGCACCAAAAAATGGAAATCCATGTCAGTCTTCAAGCTCTAATCACAATTCACAAACTTCCCTTTTGAAATTGTTGCAATAATATTTAGCCTGATACGACCTTTAGTCACAATTCGCATACTTCACATTTGCGCTAGGAAAATGATCACATTAGCTCCTTGTTGGCGGTTTACTCTTAATTACTACGATTGAGCTTGTATACAGTGATAGGTAATAATGTGTAGTGTATTTGCAAGAAATATTGAAAGTTATAAAGTCCTTGGTTGCGGCCTCCCTTTCAACATGCCACATAATCATCTACCCCTCTTCAAATAGAATTAAAATATGATAAACAATTTTTTGCAAACCTAGTATGATATGGCTCCATAAGACTAGTCTGCATCTTCCTTGAAGGTTACGGTAGGAAGAATGAAATATATTTAACTTCCTCAAATTATTCAAATCTCCTTATTAGCTGAGTGGCTACCTCCATGAGTCTATACGACGGCTGGTAAATACTGGAAACATAAATACTCACATAGACCGACCAACAAGTTAACTCTGTTCAAACTCCATGAGTGATTCTTCCCTTAATTAAAAGAGTCCTTACGGGTTTCATTGCCTCTAATTTCAATTACTTGACATAGGATGCCGCATCAAACACAATACTAAAACTCTAGGCCAATTAAATGCCATTGAAAGACTAACATCAAAGTCTTATTGTTTGTATCAACATAGCTATCCGTGGTACGGGCAACATTGCCTGAATTTGCACAGCTGAAGTGAATAGACATAAATAAATGCTAACAATATATTCAGTTTTTTCTTGAAATCTTTTGATAAATCAACTCTGAAATTTGTCTTGAGACAAGACATCACAAATTTCAATAACCCAATCATGAAATCCAACTGCAAAATCTGGGTGACTGCCAATACCAGGCAGGGTGGATAATCTCACCACCGAAACTGATCTTCTTTCAAAGAAATTCCATCCTCCAAAAGGCTGTGGTGAACTCTGTTCAACCAGCAATTACTTGTTCTCCCAAAAACAAAACCAGCATGCTTGCCAAAAGAACTCCAAAAAACTTTTATTCTTTTCTTCTGTAACTCCTCACCACCTTTCTTGAATTCTCCCCATTTGCTATTAATTTTATTCTTTTTGAGAATTCATCCAAAAGTGACTTAATTAATTTAATTTAACTTTTTCTAGAACTTAAGTCACTTTTGCACACTTTAAAAATAATTAATTTCAGTTTTTTTTTTTTTTAATTTAATCTTTTCGACAACTTAAACATTAATTATTTAATTAATTAATATTTCCCACACAGCCAACTGAAATGCAAAAAATACAAAACTTGATCAAAATTGATATCTGAAGGTGCTAGAGTACTCTGGAATTCTACGGAACAACAAATAACCCCTCCGACAACACTGATTGTCGCCGAGAAAATCAAAACTAAACTCAACGCTGACATGCTTGAAAATGGGGAAATTACACATTTGTTTCTGAAACACATTTTTCAAATGTCAAAGTTCACATCATTGTGTTAAACACATGCCACAGTTTAGTGAAACAAAGTTTCAGAAACATACAAATTGCAGGTAAGGTAATCAGGCATTTGCTCTATTGTACCCATATGAAAATTTCCCTTGCATGTCAAATTTACAAATAAAATATTGTTATTTTCTCAATCAGCATGCATGTTTCAGACTCTGTCTTGTTTGTCTATGTCCAAGGCACACCTATAGCAGATGGCTGACTGGATGTTTCATAAGGAAGATTTTGGCCACTATATTAAGAAGAGTGTGCCCATTGGACAAAGATCATGACTTCTAAAACACAGAAGCGCGTGCTAATATTTATACATGTTTGATCATTCAAGTAGAAAGGCACTTTAAAATAATAGTTGAAGGAGAAAAAGAAAATTATACATATAGCAGATTATCATTAAAAATAGCAGTGTGTGTTCATTTAAATAAGCCTCTAATCTTCATTGTGTTGTACCCCAAAATTAAAATTTTTGCTACACTTGAGCATTTTGAAGAAATGAGTCAAGATACTGTTAAATCTGTCAAAAAGGTCAGAATTGGGGTTTGAATGTCTTGCATGGGGGTCAAAACCTAAGAAATTTCAAAATCAGACAATCTGGGTTGGTTCAAACAGATCAAACCTACAATACCCAGATTTCAGTTTTTCATCCCTAAATTTTAGGAAAATTTCTATTTTTAGCAGTTTTCTAAAAATAAAAACTTTTTCTTGGTTTCTTACGAAACAGATACTTGTAAAATTTTCTGAAAATAGAAAGTTTGGCCGTTAGGGTTAAGACTGATTTTGATTGGCTTAAAATACTTCCTCATCAGGCTGGTGCAATCAGAATCACAAAAAAAATCAGTTTTACCCTACTGGGTCTATTCTGCTTTTTCAGAAGTTTTTTTTCGGAGATCCAAGGTCATCAATGGAGGTCTGTCAGCTGCTAGGTGTTAGAATCAAACATTCGAGCATCAAACAGAGGCTGTCAATGAACAACGTGCACGAGGAACGAGGAACAGGCAAAGGAAGTTTAAAAATTGAAAAATGTAAAAATTTCTCTAAGTCTGGTGAATTCAGGCGCCCTAGTCAAGAAGAGGCGCCCATGTTTCAATGCCTTAGTAAATTTTTCATTCCGACAATCAAAAACAAGGAAGGCACGTTAAACAAGGTAAAAAATTGAAAAATTCATAAATTTTTCTAACACTGCCAGCCATGGGCGCCCCAAAAGGAGAAAGGCGCCCAACTTTTCAAAAGGTCAAAAGCCAGAATTAGGGTTTCTGCCTCCAGGCCAATGTTTCTCAGAATCATCTCGGCTCTGCGACGAATCAGTCGGCACGTTCGTCAGATCATCTAGTCACCGACAAATCCAAGTCAAACAGAGGTCACGGAGAGAGATGTATTAAGACTGAAGATGAAGAACATAAAATAAAATCTAAGTCTGGAGAAGATGGGTGCCCCTGAAGGAAAAGGGTGACCAAGATTTTGAGGTACCAGATGATCAAATTTGCAGAAGGTCTCTCCAACATAACTTCGTCAGACTGGACCCAACTTTCCAACGAATCTGTCAGCTTGTCTGTCAGAGTCAGCAGTCGTCAGATGTCGCAAGGTGAACAAAGGAGAAAAAGTGTGAGAAATGGCAAAAGTTGGAAGCAATAGTGAAAATCCAAAATAAAAACTAACTCTGGAAGCCATGGGCGCCCCTGAAGGAGAAGGGCGCCTAGGGTTTAGAGCCACCAAAAGTCAGTTTCCGGAGATGAGGTATCCAGAAGACCCCTTCCAGAATCATCTCAGCTATCCAGTGAATCTGTCATCCAGTTAGTCTGATCAACACTGCACCCGGAATCACGAATTCATCTGAAGGTTAGAAGACAAGCATAAATTTGAATATCATGAAAATGGCTAACACTGGAGAAAATGGGCGCCCCTATCAAGGATAGGCACCTGACATTTCGAAAGGACAAATGAAGTTTTTAGCAGATGATGTCTCCAGAACAATGTTACCAGATTCGATCAGGCTTTGTAATGAAATGTTTAGTTCATTCGTCGGATCAATCAGGAAGCCGAGAGATAGAGCTAAAACATGACTAAAAAATGAACAAAAGTTGAAAATGATGGAAATTTGACTAAGTCTACGGAGACTGGGTGCCGTACCTCAAGAAGGGCGCCCAACTTCTCATGCCTTAGTTAAATTTTGAGAAATTTCAAAATTTTCACAAGAGGAAAAACGCCTTTGCTTAAGGCATGAACTAAATTTAGGGTTTCATCAAATTAGGGTTTTGAGAAGTTGTTTTTAAAGCAAAAACTTATTTAAGGACATCTCTATGCCTTATTTTTTATATTTTCTTGTAGGTGCCTTCAAGGAGAAACAAAGCAACAACTTCAAACCTATGTTTTTCAAGATTCAAGAACTCTAACTTGTTGGTTTCTCATAAAATTTCAGATCAGCAATCAAAGAAGGCCTCCTTTTTCATATTTCTTCATGAAGAACATCAAATTTGTGAAGAAGGCTAATACTATTAATTTTCAGCAAGTTGATCCTTTTTTGTTCTATCTTCTGGACAAATTGTTGAAGAATTTTTTCTAAGTTGCAGTAGTTGTTTTTATTTTGCATGTTAGGGAAAACTTCAAATTCATCCATTTCTAATCTTCTGGGTCTATGCTAAACCTTCTTCTAGACAAAACCCATATCACAACTTTTTTTAGAGAAACTTAAAGCTGTTGCTTTTTCAATCAGAAGCTGGGGTTTTCAAAATCTAATCAACTGGGTTCATCCAGAATATGCTCAAGAACAATACTCAGATGCTAGCTTTTTCTGCTTTTTTTTGGAGAAAATTAGGGGCTTGTTGCTCTTTCAGTCTTCACTTCAAATTTTAAAAAATGGACGATTTGGGTTGGCTTGTAATGAAATTCTAATCAAAACCCATATCTCAGAAAAAATCTCAAAATTTCGTCCATTTGAGAAAGAAAAATCAGCAATCTAAATTTAGAAAGTTTACTAAAAATTGTCAAAACCTAGGCATGTTTACTGTCAATCTTTAAGTGTTGCAAAATGGAGTACACTCCCGCAGATTTCAAAACCAAATCAGTGTTGTACCATGATTTCATTGAAACGACCGAGACGGACTTGCATCATATCAAGCTAATGTTCAATTTACGTCCTTTAGAAGATGCAGGCAACACTACCATTAGGCATCTTGGCCATTCAGGGCTTCTCGCAGCAGCATCCATACCTTTCTCAGTACAGAGCTTAGAGTTCATAATTGCTTGCATCAAGCATTATAATCCAGCCACAAGAGAAATACAGTCTACTTGGTTGCCTATCATGGTAAATTTAGAGGGTTAAACACGGAGGGTTCTCTAAATGTTCAAAATGTCTACAATTATTACACTCAGTTGGAGTTCACTGCTGCATCACATCATTACAAACGGGTGAATGAAGCATTCTTAATCTACACAGTGCGAGACCTGGAGAACGAGCTACATGTTTGCATCTCATTTGTTGCCAGGGCTGTAATATCAGAATGGGTTGATTGGTTTATTCAGTTTGCCACCTTCACTTACCTAAGGGTGTATGGTTATTTAGGAGCTCCTCTTATGTTACCGAGGTATCCATCAGATGAGGTAGTGTGTATGGAATTCTTCAGACAGGTATCAAATGTTCACACTCGTTTGCGTAACAAGAAGAAACCAGCCTTCAACTTTCCTTTCGCTTTAGGTATTTACACTTGTAGATCATCCGCAAAAGCTAAACTAATGGGTAACGAGTTAGACAAATTTGGTCTCAAGCCTTTCAGCGAGTGACGATCATATGATCCCCATGGCTTCTATGCATCTCGACTTGGTCAAAGCTATGCTCATGTGCCCGCACTTGAAGAGTTTTGGGCCAATTGCAGAGATGAGTATGAGGTGCAAAGGCGAAGTAACAGTAGGTTAAACCTTCATCAGATGAAAGATTGCTTATCAGAAGGCATTGAAGGGTTGTCAGATGATGGTGGAGATGTAATTCTCCCAACCTATACTAGAAATCAGGTTGAACAACAACCTCTTCCACAGGTCAACTGGGCCAACAAAGAGTGCATTATATTGGAAGAAAGAACACGACAAGTGGTAGAGTACAGTTAGACTTTCTTGATCCTGCAAAGAAGAGAGTCCATTCCAGTAGTAGAGCCGCCAAAGAAACATTCATCTCTTCCTTCTTCTTCAAGAGCACAAAGAAAGAACAAAGAAAAAGTTCAGTCTCAAGAGGTCACAAAGGGCAGTAGATCAGCAAATAGTGCCAAAAGGAGGTTGGACTACACAGGAATTGTTATACAGGAGCAGCCCACAACTGAAACAAAAGTTCCTCCACCAGAGCCCATACTTCAAGAAGAAGTACAACATGATGAGCCTTTGATACAAAATCCTTTACCATCTCCTAGGTCTTCGCCAATTCACATTGATTTGGAAGACGAGGAGATAGAGGCCAATGTTACAATTATTCCTCCCTTGGATGTTAGTAGAGATACCGCATCTTGGCTTGAGAGCTCCTTGGGAAGGACGAGAAGAAGGCCTTCTTATTAGGTGATTGATGACGACCTCAGTATATATCAGGAAGCACCCAAAAAGAAGGCCAAGAAACAAATGCATTTTGAGAGGAATCTTGAGGGTGAAATGGTCATGGAGACAGCTACGCCTCTTGAAGATAAAATTAGGGATGAGGTGGATGTTGATGATTTCATAATGGTCAAAGCAAACCTTGGTAAAAGTACCCGACATGCTGATATGAGTTTGTTTAAAATGGTGACAGAGAATATTCAAGAAAAAGAGTGCAGAAGGATGGAGAAGACAAGGCAGCCCTCAAGGCTGAAAATTGTCAACTCCGGTTATACATATCAAATCTTATTTAAGGCACCTCACAAACAGCTCAGTTGCTGCTTCAAGTCTTGGAAACACCAGCTGATCAACAACAGTTAAGGCAGTTAGTTATTTGTGGAAAACAAACTCAAGAGTGGATTGAAGAGATCATCAACAGAAGAAAAGAAGTTCTAACACAGGTCTTCCAGTTAAGATACAAAGCTCATGACTTACGTCAAGGTATCCAGGATTTGGAGAAGTTGATAGCCGAGTTCAAGCCAATGCACGAAATCATAATTGCAGATTAGAGATGGCTTATGGCTCTACAATGGCAAGGGAACATAAAAGACAATCCTGAAGTGGAAAGAAAGTCACCTTTACAAGGTAAACACATATGTTAGAATATTTGAGGAGTTTGCAGTGTATAAACAAAGAGTCATTGATACTCTTAGGTCCATCAGAGAATTTGTTTTAGCAATTCCTTGTCAGTATTGCCTTGAGGATGGTTTATACATTGGGCTTGACGTAGTCCAAGCTGAGTTTCAGAGTATCTTGCATGGCAGCGATGGTAGTGTTGGAAGAATGAAGATGATTTCCATGATGTCAGCACAGTTCGAGAAAGTGGCCAATGAGAGTGAAAATTTCTTGAAATCCATTGTAGATGGCGAAGAAATCTTGGAAAAATGGCATTTTGCTATTAATAGCATTAACACTCCTATAGATGAAGTTGCCCGCTCTTTAGCGGATGTGATCGAGATTTAAATCTGCTTTCTTCTAGAAGCTTCTTCCACCCTTTCTTTCTATTCTTGTCTCAATTCTTATCCATTCTTTGAGGATAGAAAGAAAACAATTGTAACAAGTTGTCATGAGTTGGCACTTTCTGTTTTTAAATGCTTTCTAGGTTTAGAAGTTTTAATCTTGTTCTAGATTTAGAAATAAAGCTTGCATGTTGGCAAGCAGTAGTTGTAAAAGCAAGGAGATTTTAGGGTTCCCTACTCCTCTGCTTAGTTATAAATAAGAGCAGTGTTTGCTCATTTTTCTTTAACCATGCTTGTGATAACAAAATCACTGAGCTTATGCCTTCATGTTTGTTATCAGTTTAGTGTTAGTTCACTTTGTGGAAAGAGCAAGTTTGCATGCCTCCTTAGCTGCAAACACTTGTTTAGTGCATGTGTTATGTGTCAATTATAATCAGGTTGATCGCATGTTGCAAGCATGTTGCTACAACTTGCTGTCCCAAAATTGTAGTCTTTGTTCCATAAGTTTGAGTGAATAAAATCTTGAAGCTTGCTTTGCTGCCCTCGATATAAATATCTCAAATTTCCGTTTATTGTTTTGTGTTAGAAGTGTGAGTAAATAAAATCTTGAAGCTTGCTTTGCTGCTCCTAAAATAAAAGTCTCATACTTTCGTAATACTTTTATGATCTCTTTTTCAGCTTGCTTAAAATGTACGTTGAAGAAAAGTTTGTTTAAGTATCTCTGTCAGAAATCAAACTCGTCCATTTCTAAACTCTCTTGCTCTGCGTTTACTTGAGAGGGTAGAAAAATTTTAAGCGTAGGTTAAGTTGTAGCTGTCTAGTTTCATTAAAGGGAAAACCTCAACCGCAACATCTAGTGTTCTATAACCTTGTGTTCTCGCAGTTGAACCAAAAAGATAGGCGTAATTAAGTTTAGTTTACTTTCTTTATGCAACTCAACAAAAGAGGGAGCTTCCCCTCCTAATTCAAAGAGCGGTTTACTGCACATAGCTGTCTGTTTCCAGAACGCATTCCAGAGGTGCGATTTGAAACGCCAACACATTGTTTCACATGATTTTATTCAACAAAGCAGGGTTTTTGGCAAGCAACAACAAAGCAGCTGTAATCTTCATTAGATCAACAGGGTATGAAAAAGAGGCAGGGTTTTCATTGACAAACTAAAGTATACCGTGGTCATATCAACAGTGATTGTAGCATCTCTTTCTTCATTCGTCAACCCTTTTTTGGCAAATTCTTTATCAATCTTGGTCAAAGTTACTGGATTGAAGGATTTTCATCAAATTCAGCAAGTTATTGGTCATCTACAACAGGTTTTCCATCAGAAATTTAACAAGCTTTTATTAGTCTTTGACCAGGCAGTTGCACTTCAAGCAAGTTTTTTGTTAGGTATCCTTGAAATCATCTGATAATAGCTATCATTTACATCATATTTTCAGCAAGCTGAATCATCATCATAGCTATTGCAACAAAAGTATATAGGTTTGTTTGAATTTTATCAAAGCAAACAAATCAGCAAACCCTAACTTTTCCAAAATGCAATATTCTTCTCAATCTATGGATTTGCTATCCATGTTGGTTAAGGTTTTCATGAGGATATGTGTAATGTCCCCAAATTTTTGGTAAAGTGACTTAATTAAATTGATTGATTAAGTTGTCCAAAATTAATATTATTTTAAAAGGATGACTTTAATTGATTAATTTAATTAAAATAAGGTGGAAATAATAAAATATTAACAAGGTCATTTTATTAAATAAAGTGTTCTTCTAGAAGGTGGAGTTAGTTACATTTGGATTCTTCTAGAAAACTTAGCTGAGCCTTTAAAAAGAGATGAGTGCAAGGCATTTGGGCATCCATTGTTGAGTTGATATTTCTTATGCATTATTGCAAAGGCTTGAATCTCAGGTTAAGTTAAATTTCTGAGAACGAAAACCTTTAACAAATTTGCAAAGGGTTGGATGAACGGAGGAAATGGAGTGGATGGAATGGATGGAATGGAATGGATGGAAGGGAGGAATGGATGGAAGGAATGGAGGATGGATGAATGGATGGAATGGACGGAATGGACATGGAGGATGGATGGAAAGGAGGAATGGAATGGAGAATGGAGACGGAATGGAATGAGGAAGGAAGGACGGATGAAGGAGGATGGATGGATGGACGGATGGACGGAGGACGGAGGAATGGAGGACGGATGGACGGAATGGAATGGAATGGATGGAATGGCCGGAATGGAAGGAAGGAGGAATGGAATGGAATGGAGGAATGGAAGGATGGAATGGATGGAAGGATGGATGGATGGAAGGAAGGAGGAAAGGATGGAGGAGAGGACGGAGGAGGGAGGATGGATGGACGGATGGAAGGAATGGAAGGAAGGATGGAAGGAAGGACGGACGGAGGATGGATGGAGGAATGGATGGATGGATGGATGGAAAGGAATGGAGGATGGAAGGATGGAGGAAGGAGATGGAATGGAATGGAATGGATGGATGGATGGAAGGATGGACGGAAGGAATGGAATGGATGGAGGAAGGAGGAAGGAATGGATGGAGGATGGATGGAGTGGATGGAAGGAATGGATGGACGGAGGAAGGACGGATGGACGGACAGATGGAGGAATGGACAGTGGATGGAATGGATGGATGGACGGACGGATGGAATGGAATGGATGGAAGGAATGGACCGGATGGATGGAAGATGGATGGAAGGAAATGAGGACAAATGGAATGGAAGGATGGAATGGATGGAAATGGTCTGCTCAAGATTTGCATTTGTTCTTTTTATACTTTGATCTATCTCAATTAAATCTTCATTCAACTCCTTATCGACTTGCCTTAATCTTCTTCGTCGATTTTCTTGCTCTTGTGCTCTTAGTGATCGCTGAATCCTTTCTTCCTCCGCTTTGTGCTCGAATGGTATTCGGTTCTTGTCTTTGTTTGGCCGTACGGGCATTACAAGTCATTCACGCGATCATTGTTGGTTGCCAAGGGTACGTCTCTGCCTAGTGTCTCGTTCCTCCTCTTCTCGTTTGATTTGTTCTTCCTGCAAGATTTGTTGTCTTCGGTGGTCTTGATCCTCCTTTGCTCGAAGGTCTTGTAGGCTAATGGAATGGCGGGCCAATAATCTTGGCATGCAGTGGAGAAGGTGATCAACCTCGTCATTCACTTCCAATCGATCCCAGATAACTGCCTCAAGGATTTCTCACCTGAGGGCTTCCCTCCGTACGTGATCTCGTAGAGATATGTTCCAGAGATTTATCAAATCCCATGTCAAGTCGTCCTCTCTTTCTTCATTCGTTTCTACGGGCTCCTCCGCCGGTTGGCCCATTACGTTGCCATTATGACAAGTGCTTCCTTGGTCTGCTTAGGCAATGACGCCAAATGTTTACTCGCTACGGGTACAATGACGTACAAAGTAAAGAAAATATAAAATAACATTGACAGTATATAATAATCACATGGCAATCACACAAAACATAGATATATTTCTTTATTCAGTATGCGGCGATTACATCATAATGTCTCTAGAAAAAACATATCATAGCATAGTAGAACCGTCCTGTTCCCAACTACATGACTCAAGCACATATAGTACGCTGGCGGTAGTTGAGGTACCAACTGTTGCGTCCCATCATTATAACTAATTACTTTGTCAGGAACAACTAACTAACATGACACGTACATAACATAAGTACATGTATTATTAATATTAACTAAAGTCTTATTTACTTATGACTCACAACCGACCAAGTACACTCTCGGCCGACTATATCAACTCACGGCCTACCAAGTATGCTCTTGGCCAACTACACCCATTGAATCCCACTTCTACAGGCATGTTGAATGACAAAACTATGTTTTGAAAATGTCTACTTAGCAAGTGGCGGGTTCCTAACTCCATACTGAGTACTTCCAGAGGTGAGTCAACCTCTATCACAGAAGAATTCAACTTACACAAATGCCACTTATTCCCCATTTAAAATTTGATAGCAGTTGAAGACCAATTCAGAAACACATGACGAATTGACACCTACAAGTCCAAAAATGGCGGATTGGATATCTTAGTGAAAAAGTCCCTTCTTGTTTTGAAGACACATTGTCAGATTTGGGGCTGTATGTGATTAAATGATTCAATATTAGTTCATATGCACTTCCCAGTGCGGAAATCCTTCCTGCGCAATAATCTATTTCGACGCTTTCAGGGGTCGAATAAATGAATGGTAATTATTTAAGTTTCAATAGTTTGAAAACTAATATTTCATGATGCGATTCAAATGTTAAAATTTTCCACTTTAAATTGAATATGAATAAGCCCGATTCCATTATTTAATTAATGGAAAATATCAATGGCTAGGAAATAAGTCTATTTCCTATATTGGGATCAATATTTGAAAATAATTCGATTTTTCAAATTGAGAGATGATATTTAAATCAATGATTTGATTTTCCAAATAAGAGAAATTAATATTAAATTAATTTAGGAAATAATTATATATTTTATTATATAAATATAATTATAGTTCTTAAATATTTTAAACATATATATATATATATATATATTTAAATACCCAAGTATTAATATATTTATATAATTTTTAATAAATAATTATATATATATAAATATATTTAATATATATTTATATCGTGAGCGAGTCAGCATAACCGATATGTATATGTAAATTTTTTAGGGAATAATAATATAATATTATTAATATCTACATAATATAGGTTGTGTGCATATATACTGTAATGTCCTTGTTTTAGCTGACATTGTTTGTTGAGGAGTGAGCCTATTATTTTGACCTTCATAGGCTGACAGTTATGGATAGAGGGTCCCTTATGGCAGCTACCCAGTGGTTAGAAACATTACTCCATCCGTTGATTCAGGTTTGGGCCTTTGCAGAGGCTTACAGAGTGATATTCAGGCACTTACTATTTATAGTAAGTCAGGCCAACATGGGTTACTATTTCTGGCAGGGCACCTGGTTTAGTTGGTCAGCTCAGTTTTGACCCAGTTTGACGTTTTGATGAGCAAACAGTGTTTACTTGGGCATTTAATGATTATTAAAAGATTATTAATTTGACTTTATAATATAAAGTCACTTTAATGAAATATTAAAGTAATAATTAATGGCAAATTATAAAGTATTTAATACTTTATAATAGAGGCGAAATATTATTGTCATGAGTATTAATTATTCATATTAAAAGGGGACGCCAGTAATGAATTATTTTCCTAAGTCAAAAAAGGACGAATTTATCATTTATTTAAATGATTATTAAATTGCCTTTTGGGTCAAACTTGTGAAGAGAGATATATATTCTGCCAAAAACAAATCGAACTCACTTATGCTATGATTATTCTAATTTGTCTTTTCTCTCTAAGAGCATTGGGGCTTTGTGAAACAAGGGTTTCAGCAGATCATCGGATTTTGGAGAACGACAACTCTTCAGAATCAGCCATACTGAGGCTGTGAAAGATCAGCTGAAGATTGTCAGTGGAGTGGCTTCATTCAGAAGTCATTACAGAGCATATTTGTGAAGTTTCAGATTGGGGTTTGATCGATTTATCATCCAGAAGGGAATCATCTTCAGTGGCTATTAATTATCTAGCATCTGACACTCTATTCAGGGCCGTACGGATTTCTTCATTGCTGGTTTGAGGCCGTACCTTACAGCAGCAAGGCTGTACCTTCATTCTCAGGCAAATTGACTCGCCTTTTTGCTGCCTTCGTGTTCTACAGTGGGCGCCTTGGGTTTCTGGAGCCTTGCATTGATTTTTGGGTTGGGAGATTGCTTCCTTTCAGCTGGCCGTACAAATCTCTTCAAGTGGCTGCAAGTATAAATTAGGTTCTGGAATAAATAATGTTGCTTTTTATTTACATGGTACTCGGATAGCATTGTAATTGTTCAAATAATGAAAATAAATCCATCTGCCATCGCTCTGGGGGTTATTTGATGCATTGTTATTTATTTATGAATTTATTAGTATTTTATTTCAAAATCGCACCCTTTTGTTTTGCTGCAAAATCTTCAAAAAATCACAAAATGCACAAAAACAAACAAAAACATTGCATTCTGCATCAGAAGTTGGGTTGAGAGACACCCGGTCTCTTACATATACATGTATATATGTTCGTATATATTCTTCTATGTGCACGTATATGTAGGTATACCATATCGATACATTCGTATGAGCATATCCGTCTGCCATCATACGTTTGTATCCATATGTATATACATATGGATACATGCATATACTATATACATGTATATATGTCCACTTCCTATTTACTTACATCCATTTACATTACCATCAAACTGATCGTAATAGCACAAGACAGATACAAAGATAAAAATCACTCACAAAGTATGCAAAAGTAAGCAAGACTCCTAATGCAATCATACAAGCTATGGATGACTTACCTAAAACCCACACAAACTGACTCAGTTCACTCAATCTAAGGTGACGTGTATGTATGCTTAGATAGTTTACTTTACCGGTTAATCAACCAAGCTCCTCTCCCGAGTGATACTTCCCCTCTCCCTGGAGATGATCATTTACCTGCAACCGCTAGCACATACCTTAGCAGTCCTTTGATCACAACAATAAGTAGCATATATATATAAACATCTTTTAAAGTTAGAATAACAATACTTCAATAACCATCTATTCACATATATGTAGTATTTTACAATGAATAACATTAATTGAGATAACACCAAATGAAACAACGTCAAATGAGATAACATACATATTGATAACAAGGCACAAGCATCTCCAAATTTCACATTACATTCATATTTACCCTATATAGTGATAGTAAATAGTAAACTCACAATTTGGGATGTAACACTTACACATATAAAGACTAAGATTATTCCTGCAGTATAAAGACAAATTGTGGCTAGTGCAAATACGGACAAACTTTAGAGGAGCTGGAATATATGTGGGGTACCTGCCTATAATTTGTGCCAATTCCTATTCCGCAGTATTATCTGAATAAGTCGAAAGAAGCATTATAATATTATATGCAGCAAAGGAATCGTGCATTTTGATACTAGGTCAGAAATTAGGACTGCAGTTTATTAATTCAAATTATGTAATAATTTTTGAGATGTTAATATTGTATCTGGAAGGAGCCAATGGCAGTTAATTTTGTGTGTAAAGCTTATATACATCGCAGTCTTTGACATTTGTAAAATTTGAATATATTTGCATTACATTTGAAATTACTATGTATCCAAAGTACATTGATTGCATATATGGTAGTTAAATTGGACCATCAAAATTAACTTGACAAATAGCATTGTCAAACTAGAAAGGGAAATTGAAAAAAATATTGCTTACAAGGGTAAGGGGTACTACAAAATGGGAGATTGATTCATGTGACATTAGTGTGGAGGGGTTGAATTTGGGTGAAAAGATCAAAGTGGAAATACGGTTGCACAAAAGCAAGCTCCTTTCCGGTTTTAGTACAAATTCATTCTCTCATGTTTAAAGCACCATGGTCTTGAATGCCGTAAAAACCAAAAGAACACAAAATATTATTATTCTATTAGATATTGGGATACAAATTACAATGAAGTTCATCTATTTATATAGAGTTTGGAGGATGAAGCCAAATAAACATGCAACTGGTTAAATATGACACAACTCACAATAAATGCTAAAATAGTAAACTCTCTTAAGTCATTAAGGTGACTTTATTACAAAAGTAAGCCTTATCTTCTAATAATCATTTAATATTATTCTAATATCCTCTCTTAAGGCTTACGACACTAAAATGGAACAAACTAACATAAAGCATATCAAACTAAAAACACCTTGAACCATAATTTTGCATTCTTTAGAAGCTTTACTTTGAAAATAGAATATACACCAAGTAGAACTCCTCAAGCTGCCTTGAACCCTTGTAAAGGTGTAGCTCCTAAGCTCAATTCCCAAGTTCTAAGATTACCACCTGAAATTCCTGAATCATTGATCTGCCAAATCATTGGACAACAATACATGCTGGGCTACACTGATAGAGCTCCATCGAGTTGTGTCATAACCCTCGTAAGGGTATGACTCCAATTCTACCTAGGCAACCATCCATGCTAAGATTTGTGTACACTAGATTCTTACCTATCTTCAATGTGTGGGTTTCTCTAAAATGCATAAAACAAAACTTCATCACCATTGTCGACATCTAGAAGGTCTTCAACCATGGCTACATTAGCTCCTTTGAGCTTTCCTTTGAGAACATCATTTGCTTGAAGTTTACAGCTCCAAGTTGTGTGACCCACTTTCTTGCAATAGTAGCATTTGGTTCCCCCTTTGTCTTTATCAAGTCTACTTTACCATTCCAGTACTTAACTCACATCTGTAGGTAATTTTTCATTTCCATCTACTATTCCCCACAAGTTCTTTGCATCAATTGCATTTGAATTTTTACTTTCTAGATGTGGAAGTTGAAATCAAAATATTTATCCATTGGAATTTTCCATTTTCAAATTTATACAAACTGCAAATACCCTTCTAACAAGTTTCCTTGAAAAGTGTGCCCTATTTGAATACTGGTACAAACCTTAGCTGCTGAAAGAAAGAAAAGTTTTGCTAACCCTAACTATCGTGGGTGATAAAACCTTAGGCACTGGTTTGGAAACCCTAGTCACAGGTTTTACTTGCCTTGGCTGCGAATTGTTCAAAATTAGCTTTAAACCCTTTTAAAAAGTACTGAAAAATCCATGAATCTTGTCAACATAAAATGGATAAAAAAGAATGAGTTGTGGCCTGAAAACCCTGCATATACATGTGCCCTAGCTGCGGGTAGAAGAAATTGGTAAAAATATGTGACTTTTAGAAACAAATCCATTGTGATTTCATACATCCAATGTGATGTCTACTTTGCCATTCCGGTACTTTACTCACATCTTTAGGTAATTTTTTCATTTCGATTTACTGTTCCCCACAAGTTCCTTTGCATCAATTGCATTTGAATTTTTACTTTCTAGATGTGGAAAGTTGAAATCAAAATGTTTATCCATTTTCAAAATTTATACAAACTGCAAATATCCTTCTAACAAGTTTCCTTGAAAAGTGTGCCCTATTTGAATACTGGTACAAACCTTAGCTGCTGAAAGAAAGAAAAGTTCTGCTAACCCTAGCTATCGTGGGTGAGAAAACCTTAGGCGCTGGTTTGAAAACCCTAGTCGCAGGTTTTACTTGCCTTGGCTGCGAATTAGTTTAAAACTTTTAAAAAAGTACTGAAAAATCCATGAATCTTGTAACATAAAATGGATAAAAAAGAATGAGTCATGGCCTGAAAACCCTGCATATACATTTGCCCTTGCTGCGGGTAGAAGAAATTAGTAAAAAAATGTGACCTTTTAGAAACAAATCCATTGTGATTTCATACAAAGTTGGCACCTGTGTTTAACATAAAATCTGCCCTTTTTTTAGACAAACCAGGCAGGATTTAACTCATAAAAAACCTGCAATTTTTCACTAAACAATTGCCCAAAACATTTTTGTTTTACAAAATTGTAATTTTCCTTAATAATTTCATCACAATTTTTAGTTGATTAGGGGCCACGATTTGTAGAAACATGTGGACATGATTTTACCATAAATACCTATGCAAATAAATCTTGAAAACTATCACGAATTCCATAAAAAATAAACCCATGCAATATGATCTTCAAACTCTTGCATCCACTATGCTGCGTTGATAAAAGCTCTTTTTTCACATAGTTCCCTGCTTTGATACCATGTTACATAGAAACCAATAGAACACAAATTATTATTATTCTATTAGATACCAGGATACAGATTACAATGGGGTTCATCTCCTTCTGTAGAGTTTGGAGGATGAAACCAAATAAACATGCAACTGGTTAAACATAAGACAACTCACACTATACACTAAAAATATAAAACTCTCTTAAATCACTAAGATGACTTCAATACAAAAGTGCCTTATTTTCTAATAATCATTTAATATTATTGTAATATTGAAATGTAGGAGATAAGGTAAGTGGATGGTCAAATCCTTTGCAAGCATAATTTGGAAGAGATAGAAATCACATTTTGCTTCTTGCCTTTTGAGAGAACACGGCATGCGAATCTTGATGAGTGCAAAAAAATGTGGGAAAGCAGTGAAGTTAGAACATTGGCAAAAAGTGGTCAAAGCAAAAGAAAACATGTGCGCCACATATTCTGAAGAGGGGCAAGTTCAAATATGAATTCTCCATTATGATCAGCTTGTTGAATCAAGTCATAGGGCTAGAGGAAGCAAGAAATTTTAGACTATGGATGTTCTATCTTGTAAATGCTATATGTGAAGGAGAGTTACACTTTGATTGGGTTGTATTGATCAATGAGTGTTGCACAAACAATTGATGGAATTTGAGCAAGCTTACAAATTCAAGATGAATTCTTATATTGACTACCCCATGGCATAAAGAGGAAAATTCATTCATAGGGTTGAACACACTTGGGCTTGGCCAACACACATTTATCTTTAGGCATTTTCCACCAATGGAATATAATGAAAGCATAAATGATGCTTTCCTTATGCATTCAACATGGGAGATATATGATTAGATGCTGGTGTAGATTCCAGAGCACACCAAGGCAACAGTTTTAGATTGGGCAGATTTGTATATTCAGGTCCAACCTTCACATATATCAGGCTATTTGGCTTCACATCTTATCCTTACAAGCTGGACATTGGCTTCCCAATTCAGCTTGGTATATACAAATGAAAGTGTTATGGATTCCAAAAATCCCAAATAGTGAAATGGCTAGATTCAACTTTAAACCTTTCTATGAGAAGTGTACATATAAAGGTATCATGGTGGAAAGATTAGAAATCAAATATATGCATCTTCCAAAACTTGAAGATCATTAGGCCGATTGCACAAATGAGTTTGAAGTCAAAAGGAAGGATTTTAGTTGTCCTATTATCAAATAATTTTGTGGCATACTTCTAGAAGATGTAGATGACATTTCTAACAAGAAGTCCGGTATTTGAGTTTGAGTTAGAAGGAGGGATTTTAGTTAGCCTACTATCAAACAATTTTCTGACATGCTTTTGGAAGATGTAGATGACATTTTGGATGATAAATCTGATATTCTTTCTCCTTGTAATGTGGAGAACAACACAAGTTATATTAGCTGACTTGGAAAAACAAGAAACTCCTTCAAATCAGGAAAGGGTGAAAGTAGCCTCAAGTCAAAGTAGGTTCTTCAAATAAAAAATGGTAGGAAGATCTTCAAGGGCAGTGAAAGAAAAATTTAAGATTACAGCATGCTACCACCAGTGAATGTCCCTCCTTTGTCTTCCCTGAAAACAAAGGAAAGAACCATGGTTGTAGAAGGTAGAGGGGGTGAAGGTTTTAAAGAAACAGGGAAAGAGAAGATAGTTGTTACATAGAGGCAGCCTTGAAGATTGGCAAATTGAGGTGGATTCTAAGAAGAGGGAAGGCATTGTTTCCTAACTGCTATTAACCTATTATAATTGCCACATTTGCACTTACACCCTATACTTATGATGATGATGATAACAGCTTTTAATGCCCTTTAGACCAAATTAGTCTATAAGACCTGTTGAAATATGCTAGTCAGTTTACAATTTAACATGTTATTTGATTTGATTGAACCAAGTATTGCTGGAGTTGTACTTGTTACTTCAATCTCTCCAATCAACCATCTTGTACAACTCCCCATGGGTGGACGTGTTGTTTTGGTTGGTCTCTATATTGCAATCCTTATCTTTCTCCATGCTCATTTGCAGTAAACACACTTACAAAATAAAATAGATGTAAGGTAGTGGCTATTCATGTTCATGTGGATGAAATAATAACCTATGTTTCACGAAGTTCCTTGATGGGGGGATGTGTTTCGGGGATAGAGGGCCAACAACCTAAGTTTGGGGATGGTGCAAATACACATAGTACTTGAAAAATTAGCTATAAAAAGATGTATAAGGAATAAGTATAAGAATTACAAATGAAAATTTGGCATACTAAGTAAATTTTAAACCACTAAACATTAAAATCATGGCAATGATTGCGTGGAACATTAATAATGGTTGGTTGGAGGGGGAGTGCCTCTCATAGGGTTTGGAGGTAGCGCCCTTGGTGCGTTCTTTGTCACGATATAGGGCAGTGTCAAGGGGCAAAGATTCTACCATTGAGTGCAAATTAAGGCATTCAAAACCACACAAACTTTCATGGTAAATTTCATTTTCACAATTTTATCACTTTTTTTTGCAACACCAAGACCTTACTAATTCTGAAACTTAGGAGTGATTTGAAATTGGGCTTAGAAGTTAGATGCCTATTTATAAGTTTTTTGTTAGTGCTTAGGGTTTGGGTGGAGCCCATATACCATTAGGGTTAGGGTTTTTGACACGCACATCGAAAACACTTTTTGATTTTTAAAAAATACTTCTTTTTTAGTTTTCTTGCCATGGGGGGAACTTGGAAGTTGGATGGTTGGGAGACTCCTTGGAGTCGCTTGGATGTCTCGAGGATGTCCCAAAATCCCCAAGCTATCCCCAAATTAGGGGGCACCTAGAAATGTCCTAGGGTCTTGAGTGGCGGTGGTGGGATGATGGGGGAACACCTCTACAAGCCCTCATGTCCCAGGGATGTCCCCATCTTGGAAACATGGGGATTTTGGGGGGGACACATCTGTGTGGAACATTGATAATAACGAGTCTAGATATTCTTTATAATATCATTTCTATATTTGAACATGGTGGAAATGAAGGTACCCGACTCATTTTGTATCTCATAAGAAAGAAGTTATTGCATATTGTTTGAGTTATGAATTTGGTTATTATAAGTAGAGTTATTTCTTCTCATACACTTGTAATATTATATATGAGACATTACAAAAGCCCTTAGTTACTTAATGTTTAGGATAAACATAAGATTTATGGACTCAAAATGACATTATCCAATGTGGCATATAAATGGTAAATCATTAGTGTGTAGTTCTCTATCCTCTCTCTTTACATATTTCCATAATATAATATTTCATTATGTCCTTTGCAAGTTTCAGTGTAATTTTTTGATTGAAAACACAAAGGAATTTGTTCTTCTCACCTTCTAGACCACATATCATCAATGTAACTTATTTTATCATAAACCCTTTTGTTACAAACATTTAAGATTTAAGGTACTTTTATCTTGTAGGTACTGTCTTCGCATATGGTGTTACTAGTAGTGGCAAGACACATACCATGCATGTGAGTGTCTAATATTCTTTTTGTAACCTTTTGGTCTGTAATTCATGAATTTTCTGCACTTTGGTTATTCAAATTTATGCATACAGGAATCTTGCTCTTTGTGAAGTTTTAATACATCTAGTTTTCACACCAAGGTTAGTTTTGAATCTTGCTATTACGAAAAAGGATGTAGCTTGCTTGTGAGTATCTCATGGTCTTAAATATTTATAACAAAGTTACTTACAAAACTAAGTTTAATATTTTAATTCGTCTTGGAGATAAAATTGTAATTATTTTATTTATCAGAATGGTAGCAAAAGTGAACAATCCTTATGAAGGGATTGTATTTGAAGTCAATATTCAGATGTAAAAAAGTAGAATAAAATAAGAGGGGTGTTCATGGATAGAATTTAGTAATTTACTATGTAGGCAGCATAAGTTTTCATTGAAGAAAAGTTAAAAACATATTTAAATAGTTTTGTATGAAGGGTAAAGTTAATACATCGAATATGACAAACTTACACTCTAGGATAGGAACATACACCAAACATTGCAAAATAGAAAATATTTAAGCCGAATAACATCAAATAAGTAGCAGTTGATACCCAAGTTTTGGATTCAATTTCTCCAAATTTTGATAAGGAGGAATTAACTTTTCTAAAATACACTGTCTATTTTAAGCAATATGACAGGTTGATATGTAAGAAGATAAAACCCTTATTTATGGCCAGATTACATGTGGCACTTAAATCTTATATTAAATCACCATATAATATTATTTCCATAATCTAAAATTGATTGATATTTTTTTAACACAAGGAGGATGACAAACATTGGGAAAAAGTGGACATCACTTGATGTCACTAATCATAGTAGGTCTGATCAACAAGGGGAGCTCAGAGTCAATCCTGGAACCTTAGAGGAGCACGACTACATATGCAAATGAGTTCAAGGATATGCCTAGAAGATGATCCAATTGTTAGATTTCATGAAGACTTAGTTTTAACAGCCCCATCGCTTTTACAACCCTTCCAGGTTGTGTTGCCCATCTTTTTAGTTTTATTGATTTGCAATGCTTCTAAAGCACTACTCGAAGAGTTGACATGATTTGTAAAGAGGTAGGGATATTCCACTACTTTGTTCATCTACAAATTTCAATTGCCAGCTCAAACAAACACTTTCAAATATCAATTAGCAAGCACAAATTTCTTAAGGACTCAGTCTAGTTCAATTAGCTATGCAAGAAGGAATATAAAACTACTGAAAAAGGGTTGAAACAACAGATGCAAACACAAGAAATGGACTGAACACA
Organism: Sequoiadendron giganteum; assembly: GCA_007115665.2. NCBI lineage: Eukaryota > Viridiplantae > Streptophyta > Pinopsida > Cupressales > Cupressaceae > Sequoiadendron > Sequoiadendron giganteum. Next base: position 361,948,265 of record CM021106.1, on the reverse strand, counting down.
TAAATAACATAAACCTCGAGAAACCCATAAATGCGAAAAATATTCTAGTAAGAGAAAGCAAGTCTGCTCAAGTCACTAATTTGTCAGGATTACATTTGATTTTAATGTCCCAAGGACTATTTGAAACTCATGGAATCAACAAGAATGTTCCATACCTACACATGTTTGCAACTCCATGACATTATTCTATTGCTTGCAAGAGTCATATATGAACATATTGGAAGATAAAAACAAGAGTTAGCCTTTGCACAAGACTTTTCATGTCTTCAAATAACATCAACAATCCTTCTTTGGGTGACTTTCTTCATTCATAACCTCTAGGAGAGGAAGAGACAATGTTTGCAACCTTTGGTCTATCCATATGGAAAAAATGAATGAAAGTGTTGCTTTTGAAAGACTGATTGTCACAAAAACATTGGGGCAGTTGTGGTATTGCTGGGGTGATTGTAGAACTTCTTTGCACTTCTATTGGTAGTTTCATTACCATTTGAATAATACTTTGTTTTCTCTAAATTCCCTTGTTTCCTAACTTCCTTGAGATGTTGCACATCAACCTAAGGTTGTCTTCATCATTGAGGAATAATTGTTGGCTTCAAAATCATCATAGCAAGGGATTTGAGTTCTGACATCTTCTTCACTAAATGTGATGACACTTGACTTTTTGATCAAGTATCAGGATCTGATTTATGGATCTCACCTCCCCACTAAGGAGGCTTTTGGTTCCCAAAATCTTAGAAACTTTTCAAGTGAGCAAATTTCTTCCCCACATCCTCTTTTGGATAACTCACCTTACTTGGCAACTAACCCATTAGGCCAATTAGCTAGGTCTCATGCATCCCCTTTCACACCTTTCTCTCCTTCTAATGAACAATATCACCTTCTAGCTCTGCTTGACTTAAGAACTTTTCAAGTGAGGAGATTTATTTCCCCCATCCTCTTTTGGATAGCATTTCACCTTGCCTAGCATCTGTAGTAACCCACCCTCTTGGTATGATAATTTTTTCGATTGGTTTTCAGTTTGATAGTTGAAACCATAGTTGGAAAACTCGACATTTGCAAGTACTCGGCAAGCCCAAAAAGCTCGGCTTGGCAAAAACTCGGCAAAAAACTCGAGAACTTAAAAAATTGCTTAAACTTCACTAAAAATGCATTTTTTTTTGCAAAATTCAAAGATAAGATGCATCCAATGAGTCAATAAATGAGTACATATAAGAAACAAGCTGTATTTGATTGATTTGAAAGAAATTGGATACAAAATGGCATCCTCATGTGGAATGCTCAATGTGCTGATATGATAATAGTCTGAAACAAAATGAAAATAGCAAATTGTTTTTGTAAAACTGAAAGTAAATACTACATAAACATTAATATATTTCAGTTTTTACAAATTCACTTCTTCCTCTTCCCATGTCTAGATCTCAGTATGGGACCGGAAGAGGGTGTAATCATAGGACTCCGCTCCTGCTGTGCCTGTGGCTCCTCAACCTCCATCCTAGATGTAGATCCTCCTGCAGCTGGTGGTGGTGGCACTGGCAATGACTCCTTCTCAGGATCATCCTCAAGGTCATCCAATGAGAATGTAAATCCACCCTCCTCCATTGCCTGTCGCTCTAAATCATAAATCTCATCCTCGGTAAACAATGGAGGTTGCTCCCCTCGCCATGTGCAATCACTATATGGATCTATCTCTTCCAAATCAATTGGATCATCATATGATATCTCCTCTACCTTTTTTATGCGCAATCAAAGATTATATTGCACATAGACAAGGTCATTGAGGCGTTTTTGAGCGAGTTTGTTCCTCTTCTTTGTGTGGATGGCCTCAAACAAACTCCAATTGCGCTCACAATTGGACGAACTACAAGGCTGGCTCAAAACACGAAGGGCAAAATTTTGAAGATGTGGGGTTTTTCCACCCCAATGTGTCCACCAAACATCTACAAAAAAAAGAAAAAAGAGTTAGAAAATTGTAACTTGTAACTTGTAAATTTGTAATTATCAATTTTTCATTTTTGTAACTTGTAAATTTCAAATTTTATACCTGGTGGTAGCCTAGATACTGCTCTCTTTGCCTAGTCTGAAGAGAAGAGTGCACCCTTTTTTTCCCTGTAACTTTGCAATTCATTAACAATGCAGTCTGCCTCGTCAGGTGTGGATGCCATCCGCTGAATGCAAGTAGTGAGGCCCTCCATAACCTCTCCAGTAGGATCTGTATAGGTGCCTGAATAGATGAAATGGGGGTTCAAAAAGTACCCTGTTGCATGGATAGGTTGGTGGAGTTGATTGTTCCACCTCCTGTCAATAATCTCCCAAATGGGATCAAACTTGAGGTGGTCCCCCTTATAATAATTTCGAATAGCCTCCTTGGCCCTATCCATGGCCTCATAAAGATAACCCATTGGGGTTTGATCCCCATCCACCAAACGGAGCACTCTAACCAAGGGCTCTGACACCTACAATATAAATTTAAAAATGCAAAAAAATATTAGAGTTACAATTTAGTAATTTACAAATTTACAATGAAAGACATTAACTTTAAGAAAAATGTTCAATTTGAATTTAGATTCAAATTCAAAGTTTTGAAGTTACCTTCACAATCTCTGTTGCTCTTTGTGCAAAGAGGGGCTCGAAGACAATGCTTGCAACTCTTTCTCCTTTCGGCTTCTTTGAATAAGGTGAGTCTATCCATGCTTGACTCACAAACATTTGTTTCAAAACCGTCAATGCGCCAAGAATGGTTTGCAACGTTAAGAAAACCGTTGCAAACCTTGTCACACCAGGTCTCACCAAGTCTCTCCCGTTGGTGTGCTCCCTCATCAAGCTAAGAACCCAAGGGTGATTGTAGATGTATTTAGTGATCCTCCTTCCATCCTCTACAATCGGTGTGACCCAATCTAATTTGCCTATGTCCTCCAAAAGAAGGTCAAGGACATGGGCAGCACAAGGTGTCCAAAAAATTGTGTGGTGTCTATCTTGGAGGATTCTTCTTGCTGCCACATATGCCGCTATATTGTCAGTTATGATTTGCACGACATTTTCAAGCCCAACCTCCATGCACACTTGCTCCAACATTCTAGCCAAATTTTCTGCATTTTTTACTATGCTGGAGGCATCTACGGATTTCAAGAACACCACCTCATTTTTGCAAAAAACCAAAAAATTTATGATGGTACGGTTTTTTCCATCCGTCCACCCATCAGAAAGAATAGTGCAGCCATATTGTTGCCATTCTTCTTTTTGTTCTTGTATCACTGCCTTTGCCCTTTCAGTAGCATTAGAAAGCAACCTACAAGTACAAAGTGAAATTAAGTACACAATTTTAATTTGTAAACAAAAAAATAAGTTAAATTAATCATAAATTAAACTTAAGAAACATAAAATTAAATTAAAGAACATAAACTAATTTCTAACCTTCCACTCAATTCTTTGCGCGAAGGCGCCTTGTAGCCTTTCCTTGCAACTGTCAATGCGGTCACCAAATTGTCCTAGTAAGGTGAGCTTGCCACATTGAAAGGGATGTTGTTGAAGTACCAAAAATCGGCACAAGCAACATTTGCATGCTCACGCACCTCCTTATTCCACCCAATTGCTTCTAAAGAAGGTTGTGCACCAGGTGTGTTTCTAGGCACAAAAAAATCACCAATGCGTGAACCCGTGGCTGTAGGTGTTTGTGTTGATCTTGCCCCTGGTACTCTAGTAGAGGAAGATGAAGGCATGGCAGTGGTGGTGGGTTGCCTTCGCACACGTGGACCACGAAGAGAGCCCACTTGTCGGCTACTACATCATCATCATCTGACGTGAGTCAAGGTTGACTGCACTTGCAACACCTTGAGAAGAAGCTATGGCAGCTTGCATTGCTATTTTTGCCTTCGCTTTTTGCATCTTTTTTTCTTCTGCAGTGGAAAGTATTGCATTCATTTGTCTTTTGATTTCCTCATTGGTGTTTATGCAAGCCTTAGCATCACGTCTAGGGATGCCTGCAAGGTGGTATTTGAGGCGATTGATGCCTCCACGGTAAATTTCTTTACATCTAATGCAATACACTGATCCAGGTTCTAGTCCTTCATATGCATATCTCCAAGTGGGATCTCTAGCTCCTTTTGGACGAGTGCCTACATATTCCCCACTCCCATGCACAGATGGGGCTGAGGTAGGGGTAGAAGCGGATTTAGAAGCCATAATCAATTAAACTATTACCTACACAGTACACACACAAAGTGAAAGCACAACTTGTTAGTTTTTTGATAGAAATTTAAAAAAAAGCTAAATTAGATTAAATCAAAATTGAAAATTTCAAAATAGATTCTAAACTAATCTAAGATTCTAAACAGTAAACTAATTTAAGATTCTAAACTCTAAAATCTAAACATTTTCATAAAAAAAAAAGGATTAAAAAAAGAAAATAATAAACTAGGGTTACAAAAAAATGTAAAAATCAGAAAACTACTTTAAATTAGTAACAAATTAAGCTAATATATAAATTTAAACATATTTTCAACAAACAAGAAGAATCAAAATTAAAAAAAATAACTAGGGTTTGATGAAAATTTGAAAAAAATGAAAAAATCAGCAAAATATGTAAAAAAATAAGAAAAAAATGTCACAAATTCTTGTTTTGATGAATCTAAATCTTCTTTTAAATATATAAATGTATTTGAATCTGTTTTATAGTTCATTCATGATGTTTTTTAAACATACAATCAACAAAAAAGAAAAAAAAAGAAAAAAAAAGAAAGAACAAGAAAATTTAGAAAACCTACTTGGAAATCCAATTTGCCTTCGAAATCCGATGAAAATCCCCTTCAAATCTCGTCTCCTCGATGCAAAATCACTGAAAAATGGTGCAAAATGCTGTGGACTAAGTTTTTGCTCTGCCAAGAGTGAAGAAGAGATGAAAAAACAAAATGAAATGATAATTTTGCCGGCTGTGGGCTTAACACACAGGTCGTGCGGGTTGTTTTTAAAAACTCGTGAGTTTTTCCGGCGAGTTTTTCAAAAAAGTATGGTATGTACTTTCTGCGAGTAAAACTCGTAAAAACTCGTTTGCGAAAAAAACTCGCGAGTTTTTGAAAAACATACAGGTTGCGCGGGTTGTTTTTAAAAACTCGCGAGTTTTTCGAAAAAGTACGGTATGTACTTTCTGCGAGTAAAACTCGTAAAAACTCGTTTGCAAAAAAACTCGCGAGTTTTTGGCGAGTGAGCCAACTATGGTTGAAACATTTTATCGAACTTATTGCATTGCATTGCATTGCATATAGTATGACACCACTCATAAGGAAATGATTCAACAGATTTAACAACCAAATTTGCAACTTCCTTATTTTGATTGAGTATAACAATAGTTGAATAGAGACAAGTACAGGCTTATATGATTTCAATCAAAATAAGAATATGAGCAAATTTGTGTGTGTTTGACTCAGAAATAATCATCAGATGTATGAACTTACAAAGTATATCAGATTGACTGATAATAACCTTAAAACCACACCAAACTGAGTGACAAAGTGGAGCAGAAATTACAGTTTCAGGTACTCCAAATGTTAATACAGAAGTGTCTCTTCACAGTAAGCTCTCAGATTTAATATGACAGCAAATGACAATGAAAGATGACTGAATCACAGACCTGAAACCAAATGCAGATCTGGAAATAGCTAGCAGCAATTACAATGTTCAGATGATAATTTTCAGACCTGAGACTTTGAGACAGATTTAACTTAAGACTCAGAATAAAGATAAAGAACACTCAGACCTGGTAACATTTTCAGCAAAGCACAAGTGCAGATTGGAGACCTTTGATCTGAGAAACACCACGTACAGGTCTGACATCAACATCAGCAAAGCGTGTTATAATATTTGAGTTGTATCAGACTCACTTCCAGGCTGCAATACTTCAGTCAACCCCCTTCAATAGCAGGAAATCCCTTCAAAAACCTCCACGCAAGGACTGAGTAACATAATAGCAGCTAGCAAACAAGAGTTTCAATGCCAAGGAGCTCACGTCTAGCCTCTTTAAAATAAACCTCAGCTCTCTGGAAATGCTTGCATGATGATTGCTCAGCTCTTTGAAACTAATTTGTTTGATACCCACAAGCCAATAACAAAGCCCTAGCATTGTAGCAATGTTACTGTAGTGCGACACTGTGGTACGACACTGTAGTGATGGTACTGTAGCATGCTTCAAGAAATCATAAAATGTACAAAATATTCATAAATTAAACTCCATCATACCTACAAATATTTTCCACTCAATTTGTAATTCTGAATGAGCCACACCGAATTAACCAGGGATGATCTTTCACCACTGAGGCTAATCTACTCCAAGAGGGTTTTCATCCTCAAGAAGGCTGAGATTAACCAAGTTTGATCTCCTCAACCACAAGGGTCTCAAAAAGGGAAATAGACTAATCAAACATAACCAAATGAGCTCTCAAAACCTCCTTATACATTTTTCCCACCAAACTCTCTGGAGTCTTCTAATTTAAAATTCACTTTTTAATTAAAACACTCTTTTAACTCCGAAAATGACCTTTTCATTAAAATAATCATATTTTGACATGCAAGGTCCTTGTTTAATGCATCCATGATTTAAAGCATCTCATCCTGGTACTAATGAGCTATAATACTAAGGCCCATTTTAAATATTTTAATTAATATTTGGCAACCCTAGTAATTTAATTAAAATATAACCATTAATACACTCAATTTGCGGAAATTGTCGAAATGCATCAGAACTAGAAACTAATTGCACAAGGGTGATCTTGATGCATAGATGAATGGAGCCAATCGGGTGACTTACTATAAATAGACACTCTCCAAGAATCTTGGAGCCCAAACTGGAAACCGGAAATAACATCTGAGAGCATCGTAGAACTCCTCTACACCCTTTGAACTCACTGGTAACCTCAGGTTATCCCTGTGATCATGCAAACGCAACCCCAAAAAAACATCTCCGACCACAGAGTAAGAGAACCCTAAAATAGGGACATTACAGTCCGCCCTTCCCAAAGATTGTTTGTCCTCAAGCAATGTTAATATAGACCAGCAATAATCAAGCTGATCCAAACTGAAACCATGAGCAATCTTGGGGTCCCAAGTCAACCTAGGAGATTTGTAGCACCAATTGCATAAAGCACTGACTTGCGAGGTACCAACATGAGAGACCTCCTCGAAACCTCTTGTAAGAAGAGTAATCAAATATTGCATAGAATCGGTCAACTCCTCGAAGAAATGCTCCTCGAGAGAACCAAACTGATGTGCCACAGGAGTAGACTCTAGAGAGTTAACACTTGCTCTCTCATCTCGAACGGTAGCTGAACCACTAAACAGTATGATCCCGAGGTTCCAAATTAGTCTCAAAAAAGAACCAACATGTCAACTCTGTGCCACATTGATCATAACTGTCGAATTAACGTGCCCAAACTGCACTCCCTTATCCTGGACCCCCAAAGAGTAGAAATCATCAAAGCCTATATTGAAATACCTGAAAGGACTAAAGTCAATGCCATGAAATATATCCTGCCAAGGCAATCAGAGAAGACTACATCAACAAACTCACTGCCAATCATAATCTTGGGCAGTATAAAAAACACCCTGCCCAACCATAAGAAATAACCCTCGACATCACACCTCATGATGCCCCAATTATGAAGCATCAAAGCCTATATTGAAATACATGAAAGGACTAAAGTCAATGCCATGAAATATACCCTGCCAAGGCAATTAGAGAAGACTACATCAGCAAACTCACTGCCAATCACAATCTTGGGCAGCATAAAAAACACCCTGCTCAACCATAAGAAATAACCCTCGACATCACACCTCATGATGCCCCAATTATGAAGCAAGCCAATCACTGCCATATCTTTGAAATCAGCCAACTAGGGAATGCCTTTGCTGTTGCAAACTGGAATCATGACATCAACACTCAACCTCCAAGTGTCAAAAGAACGGTCCCGAACACACCAACACACCCAAACCACTACAATCATTATGACATCATCTAAAATAATGCATATCATTTCCAAGAAGTAACCGTAGTGAGTGTCACTCACCAGAGTGGAAGCAATAAATGAATGAACTGTGTTTGTAAAAACACTGTCAATCAACTACCCCAAAGCCTGCGCAAACTCAAAATCCGTCTACTCATCAAAAGATGTCACCATAATCAACAAAAAAAAGTAAGGGCAATGGTAATCAAATTAAAATCCTACTGAAGACATAGGAGAGATGAGTATGGAGGTAGTAACAGAAACATCTCCTAGGATCAAATCATCTCTGCCATCCAAATCATAGACCAATAACCACTCACTGCCACCTAATCCCTAGGTGTCTTGATGCTCATAACGAGCACACCAAATTATCCAATCGACTGCAATCATCACAATATCACCAGAAGATATACACACCAACAACTCAAATTGATTACAAGCACTAACACTCATATAGGAGGAAGCTGGAAATAACTGTCTTAATTCTGTAAATCTTCCCACAACCTGCTGCCATGAAGCTTGTAAGCCCTCAAAGTCCATCTGCTCATTAATGGAATGTGCCACAGTCAATGCTAAAATACTAGTGCAACAACTATCATAAAAGATTCCCCTTGAAAACATAGGGTATGTGAATGTGGCATTGACCCAAGTAACTCCTCCACTAACCAGATCACCTCCCTAAACAACACCAATTGAGAATTACTCCATTGTTGAGTCGGGGGAGTTAGCCAACCCAACTGCATGATATCATTCATTGTTCTATGTTGGCTGATTGGAAAGCGGACAATGGTACCAATCCTCAAGTCGTGTCCACCATTCCAACTCCGAATCAACAACTCATCATTGGCAATTGCACTTGGATCCCAAATCCTGTGATTATCACCAATTTCTAAACTGGAATCGGAAATAGCTCCATCATCCAACTCGAAGAGTGGATTATCATAAGTCACATCAGCATCAACCTCAAACAAAGGATTATACATAAACTTAAGACTATCCTCTTGCTGATCTAGATTCTCTTTTTCTGTTTTCTTTGGACAATGGTCTACATGTTATTCCTCCTGAATGCAATCTATCTCCTCCATTACTTGTTTAATCTCCTTTTCCCTTTCTTTGTTCGCTTTCTCCCTGAACTTTTGAACCTCATAGAGCTGCTCATTTGCTTCAAGAAGTGCCTCTTGGACACTTTCCAAAGCAAGCTTGGTGGAATTAAGCTCAATGGTAAGATTACTAACCTCTTCCCTTAACTGCTTAGTTATAGGCAAAGTTTCATTTGCAAACTTGGTGGCAACATCTCTATCATGCAACATGTGTAAGAAAACTGTTTTGACTCCCTCTATAGAACTTTTAATCTTGTGCAAATCAGCAAGGGAAACATTTTGTTCAAGTTGGTTTCTTGGTGTCATGAAGATGAATTTCTCAACAAGTCTACTAATGTCATCCATCCTAGATAAAGTGTGCACTTCATTTTCCATAGATACCAAAAACTAACTTTTCCAATCATGTTTAGGCAAGGATAGAACACCACTGTTATTTTGCATGTTAAAATCAGAATTAGCATACCTATTATCAGAGTCTCCAAAACTGCTCCAAATCACCCACGCCTCTCTCCGATCATTCTCAATAGCTGATTGTAAATCCAAATCAGCAAGGCTGCTAGGTCCTTCCTCGTGTTCAGCTACATGCAATGTGAAATCTGATTTGTTCTCAAGATCAAAAACAAAATCATCAATGCCATCTATGCCATCATCCTTGCATAACTGTGGAGTTAGGGTTAGAACAACACTATAGTCAAAAGGAAATTCATCCCAAACAGGTTCCTTGTCATATTTAGGTGCCATCACACCCGGATCCAATGTGTTAAAAGGCTGATTGCTCTGTTCAAAAGAAATATGCTCACTGTACTCCTCTTGAGGTGTTGTATCTTTGAATAAGTCACTTCCCAACTCACCAATACTGATGTCAACATAAGTATCTCTCTCCATAGGCTTAGTCTAGTAGTCAAACCCAAACCCACCCATGTCACCATCACTGTAACGAGGTAAAAAATCATTAATGCTAGCTATTTTAAATACTCCATCCTATTTGCCTTCATTGAGCCCATCATCTGTAGGTATATTACTGATCTCAACCTTGTTACCCTTGGTGCTAGTGTCAACAACTTCATTGGGCAGCTCCAGAGATGCATTCAGAGCTGCTGCTATGTCCTTTTCCTCATGCATTCTCTCATTAATAGTAGTTGTATGCATGATTGAGAGGTCATCCCGGTTCTCTGTCATGCTTTTTTCGTGTGATAACTCGTGAGAAACCGGATTAGCATCAAGAGGGAAATTATCCATCACCAAGTCTTCATCATGATTTGGTGCTAACACACTTGGATCGTCAAAAGCAACATCACTTTGATAAGAGGTTGAATCATCATCATTAGCTGATTTGAAGGCACCCCCATAATTACCCTCAACATGCTTTTCTTTTGAAGGTGCATTAGTAAACTCACCATATCCATCAACTTTACTAAAATCTTCTGTGAAGTCATTAGTCTTAGAATCATCATTGGATGGATCCAAATTAGGATTCAAAACTGCTGTTTTGCCATTTTTGTCAAACCAATCCTCATCATCACCAGTTACATGCAAGTCTAAGGGATCGTTTTGGGGCTTTGTCACACATCCCTCATATGTCAAGGCCGTCTTCCCATTCAAACATTTAAATTTTGCAACAATCCTTGAGTATGCCTTTTTAATGTTAGGATCCTCCATAAGCATGGTCAGTTCTTGTATCAACTTAGATATAGACTTCTCTGTAGTCATCTTACCCTTCCGCCATAATAACCGTCGAAGAAGAAAGGTAATGGACATGTAGGTGCTGGTCACCAGCATGCAAAGAGATATGAAGCCTCTGAAAATCTATCATGCAACTGAGAATTTGCAACAAGTGTTAGCTTAACCAACAAGTTGGCAAGATCACCAGCTCCAATACCACTATAGTAACCCACCCCCCTGGTATGATAATTTTTTTCGATTGGTTTTTGGTTTGATAGTTGAAACATTTTATCAAACTTATTGCATTGCATTGCATATAGTATGACACCACTCATAAGGAAATGATTCAACAGATTTAACAACCAAATTTGCAATTTCCTTCCCTTCTTTTGACTGAATATAACAATAGTTGAATAGAGACAACTACAGGCTTATATGATTTCAATCAGAATAAGAATACAAGCAGATTTGTGCGTTTTTGACTCGGAAATAATCATCAGATGTATGAACTTACAAAGTATATCAGATTGACTGATAATAACCTTAAAACCACACCAAACTGAGTAACAAAGTAGAGCAGAAATTACAGTTTCAGGTACTCAGAATGTTAATACAAAATTATCTCTTCACTGTAAGCTCTTAGATTTAATATGACAGCAAATGACAATGAAAGATGACTAAATATCAGACCTGAAACCAAACGCAGATCTGGAAATAGCTAGCAGCAATTACAATGTTTAGATGACTAAATCTCAGACTTGAAACCAAATGTAGATCTAGAAATAGCTAGCAGCAATTACAATGTTTAGATTTTGAGACAAATTTAACTTAAGACTCAGAATAACGATAAAGAACACTCAGACCTGGTAACATTTTCAGCAAAGCACAAGTGCGATTGGAGACCTCTGATCTGAGAAACACCACGTACAGGTCTGACATCAACATCAGCAAAGTGTGTTATAATATTTGAGCTGTATCAGACTCACTTCCAGGCTGCAATACTTTAGTCGACCCCCTTCAATAGCAGGAAATCCCTTCAAAAACCTCGACACAAGGACTGAATAACATAATAGCAGCTAGCAAAGAAGAGTTTCAATGCCAAGGAGCTCATGTCTAGCCTCTTTAAAATAAACCTCAGCTCTTTGGAAATGCTTGCATAATGATTGCTCAGCTCTTTGAAACTAGTTTGTTTGATACCCACAAGCCAATAACAAAGCCCTAGCACTATAGCAACGTTACTGTAGCGTGACACTGTAGCACGGTACTGTAGCATGACACTATAGTGACGGTACTGTAGCATGCTTCAAGAAATCATAAAATCTACAAAATATTCATAAATTAAACTCCATAATTTAATGAGCCACACCTAATTAACCAGGGAGGATCTTTCACCATCGAGGCTAATCTACTCTAAGAGGGTTTTCATCCTCAAGAAGGCTAAGATGAGCCAAGTTCGATCTCCTCAACCACAAGGGTCGCCATAAGAGAAATAGACTAATCCAACATAACCAAATGAGCTACTTTTATACTTTTCCCGCCAAACTTTTTGGAGGCTTGTAATTTAAAATTCACTTTTTAATTAAAACACCCTTTTAACTCCAAAAATGACCTTTTCATTAAAATAATAATATTTTCACACACAAGGTCCTTATTTAATGCATCCATGATTTAAAGCATCTCATCCCAGTTTCGACGAGCTATAATACTAAGGCCCATTTTAAATATTTTAATTAATATTTGGTAACCAAACTGTTAGAATGTATCGAAATCGGAAACTAACTGCATAGGGGTTATTTTGATGAAGAATATATATGAACGAAGCTGAACGGGTGACTAACTATAAATAGACGCTCTCTCCAAGAATCTTGGAGCCCAATTTAGAAATCGAAAATAACATCTGAGAGCATCGTAGAACTCCTGTACACACTCCAAACTCATTGGTGACCTCAGATTATCCCTCTGATCATGTAGATGCAAACCCAAAATATCATCTCCGACCGTAAAGCAAGAAAACCCTAAAATGGGGACATTACATCATCTAACCCATTAGGCCAATTAGCCAGGTCTCATGCACCCCCTTCATGCCTTTATCTACTTCTAAAGAAAAAATTCTCTTGACCATGTGAAGTCATTAAGCATCAAAAGCCCAAACAAATCTAGATTTTCAATATTCACCATTGAGTACATTCTCATTTATGGAGGCAAATCAAGTTGAAAAGTATTTTTGCCCACTTGGTCCAAAATATGAAATGGATCATATGTTAATAGCTTGAACTTCCTTGCTTGCTCATGGAGCCTATCTTGTCCTAGTTATAGTCAAACTTGGTCTCCAACTTGAAATTTACTAAGTTACCGGTTCGGTTTTGGGTTTGGGTTCGGGTTCGAGAACTCGGTTCGCCGGTTCGGGATTTTTTTTTTTTTTTATTTGGGTTCGATTTGGGTTTGGTAATACAAAAACATATAAAAATCAGAAATATATACAGATTTGCAGCAGTAATTAAGTTAAGAATACACCACCATATTAATAGTTAAATAACATAGCAAAAATGAAAAATACACCACCATTTTATACTCAAATCATCAAAGTTCAAACATAAAAATTTAAAGTGTTTACAATCAGCCATTAATAATTAATAATTATTGATCATTGATCAATCTGAGTCATATGGGTCATCAAAAAAAGCAGCATCATCATCATCATTAGATGCTACATTATGTGTAGAACCATAAATAGCATTAGTGGCACTCGCACAAGCACTGCCACTAGCACTGACACTACCACTCTCATGCTCAGCGGTTGCTTGAGGCTCATAGTCATCATCAATATCAAGTGCAGCTAAGTGACTTGTGGAAGCATCGAAGTCAAGCTGCTCTGGCTCAATATCCCACCTCCTTTTGTCTCCTTCTTTGTAGGAAACTTGCTTGTGTGTAAGGAGGCGCAAGTTTGAATGCACATACACCAAGTCCTCTGCCTTTTTCGAATGTAGCCTATTGCGTTTTATTGAGTGGATGAAGGAGTATGTGCTCCAATTCCTCTCAGAAGAAGATGAACTAGCAACCTATTAAGACCAAATTAAATAGTTAGGAGTTACAAAATTTAAGTTGATTTAACTAAACAAAAATATTAATTAATAATTTAATATAAATATAAATTTAAAATTAAAATTAAAATTACAAAATATAAAACTTACTTGGGATAAAATTTTTATTGCAATAGGTTGGAGGTGCCTGTATTCTTGCCCATGGAAGTACCACCAACTATGAGCATCCACCCTAACCTTGTCTCGAACAGCATCAAGATTATGATCAACAGTACCAGAGCATGCAAAAGCCATGAACTCAGCCCTCACTCGATCACGTTGGTCACGATCAGTGAAGAGTCTATGAATTGCTGCCTTGTACCCTTGACCCACTTCAACATCCCTATATGGAGCAACTCTTGCTGAAGCAGAAAGTATCTCTGGACTATAATATTTGGGACTCAATGTAAAAGCAAGAAGATGCAACAGAGTGGTCATTTTGTTCCATCTATCAACAATGATTTCTTGTAGCTCTTTGAAGAACTTTTCTTCGGGATCTTCCTCTTTTGCATTGATGATGATTTTCATCTTCTCAATCATTGAGTCGATACCATCATATACTTCACCCAAACAAGGTCTATCCATGTCAGTGTAACGGATCATGCTCAATATGGGCTCAGTGAAACTGACGAGATACTCAACAAGGTCCCACCAACTATCATCTAGGATCCTTTGCTTGATCCTATTTGCCCTTTCACTGGTAGATTGCCTCCATATGGCCCAATTAGGGCTGATTACCATTGCAGAGAGTGCCTCACGAACCTTTATAAGGCGTCTCAACACAATTGTGTTGGAGGCAAAACGAGTCTCGGCAACCTGTTTGAAAATCAAAATTAAAACTAAAATATAATTTAAATTTACAAAATCAAAATTTAAAATTAACAAAAAATTAAAAAATTAAAAAAATTAAAAATATTGAGAATTAACTTACCTTCAACAACTCCAATTTTGAGAATTGTCTAAATATTCCTTGTGTCATATGGTGGTTGGTGACAAACATTTGAATGTCTTCGCCCTCAGCATACACCTGTTTGATCCATTCAATTTTGGATCCAATTTTTTGTAGCATTAGATTAAGGGAGTGGACAGCACAAGGTGTCCAAAAAATGTGTGGATACTTCTCCTCAACCAATAACCCAGCAGCCCTACAATTTTTGGCATTATCAGTTACAACTTGCACAACATTTTTATGGCCCACTTCTTCAATAGCTTGGCAAATGATGTTAGCAATAAATGGACCATCCTTCACCTGTCCTTCACAATCCACTGCTCTCAAAAACATTGCCCCTTTAGGGGACACAACAATAACATTGATCAATGGGCAATTTTTTGCATCTTTCCATCCATCAGAAACGATGGTCACCCCTGTTTCGATCCACGAATCCCTTATGGGCTTCAAAGAGTCTGCTACATGTTTCACCTCTTTCTCCAACAAGGTGCAATGAACCTTCTCAAAACTTGGGCCCTTATAGCCCTTTGGAGCCTCATTAATAGATTTCACCATTTTTTGCCAATATGGTGAACGAACAACATTGAATGCCAATCCATTGGCATAGACACATCTTGCTATGTCTTGATCAGCAATCTCTCTTGCCTCATTCTGAAATGAAGCTTCCAACGGTCCCTTAGATCTTTTATTTGAAGAGGGCGTGGTTTGCTCTTGAGGGATGTCCATAAATGGATGGCTTCCTGTAGGTGGAAAATAAGAAGGCGGTGTAGGGGGTTTCATGAAACGAGATCCTTTCTTCAAAGGATGGCTTGTTTTACCACTGGCTGCTCTTTGGTCTGCCTTTTCTTGCTCAACAATATATTTCAACACTATATTATCTGGAATGCCTTTCTCATCTTCACTTGGACAATTTTTTATGCCTGTTTCAGAGATCCCACACAAGTGCCCTTTCAATCGACTGTATGAGCTCGAATACTGAACATGGCAATGACTACAAATCCCAACATATCCTCCACCACCTGGAAGTTGTTGAACCATTTCTACATATTTCCAAAGGGGAGAGTTTGGGTTTGTTTTGAAACGAGATTGGCTTGAGCCCGAGGAGGTACCGGTTGCCACTGTAATATGGAATACCTAAGGCACAACATATTGAAATTTTGGTATTGATTGATTGAATTTGAAACTAACAGACTTAATTAATTTCAAAAAATGAAAAAATTGAACATGTGTTAGAGACATTTAGAGGAATGAAAAGTAAAACAAAACTAAAACTAAAAAACAAAACAAAAGAGTTGAAGTCCATTTGTTTAAAAAAAATGTAAAAAAAATAATAAAAAAACTTCAAAAAACCTACCTCTTTTGAAGAAATCTTGCTCAATGATCTTCTTGGCAACGAATAGGCACTTGCAAGTGCTTAGGAATAGCACAACAACCAACTTCGAACAATCTACAATCAACCTTCAAGTCTATTCAAGCTTGTGCAAGCAAAAGAGAAAGTTCAGCAATGGAGGCAAAAAATCCTTTTTTTTCATTCACAAATTGATAAATGACTATCACTTTACCTATTTCATGTTTTAGAGGCACATATTAGTGTTGGAAAGAATAAAAATATATTTAAAAGTCAATAAAGACTTAAAAAAATTATAAAAAAAAGTCAAATTCGTGCTTTGAAGTCTGCCTGGGCACGAATATCTACTTGGGTTCGAACCGGGTTCGAAAAATTCGAACCCTGGTCGGACCCACAGTCCGGGTTCCGAACCCGGTTCGAACCCACAGTGCACTTTTTCGGACCCTGGGCGAATTAGGGGAACCGGACCCGAATTTCGAACCCGGGCCCCCCAGGGCCGAACCTGGTAACTTAGGAAATTTATGTTCAATTCAATGTTGGTCATGCTTCTTGTACCTAGCTTATGGTTCCTTCAACTTTTGTTGAACATAGATATGAACTTGGTGAACTAATTGCTCTAAATGGCGCTTGGATAATGCTACTTCACACATAGATGGGTAGATACTTGGGAGATGACGTTTATCACAACTTATGCTCCAACATATTCCCTCTCAGCAAATTGGTTGTGCTTCTTTGTGGCAGCAAGGTTTGACTTCTTGGCAGCATAGATCTACTCATCTTTGGCCACCACCCTAGCCACATGGACATACACATTATGGCCTTGGATTTTAGGTGTGGTTCTAGAGGGAGTATCTTGCTTCGTCTTAGAATTCCCTAACTCTACTTATTGTAGGCACTGCGTAGTGGACACTATCAAATCTTGTATTGATCCTTTCATAGTCATTGACGATGACACTATTGACTCCATTTCAGGCCTAGTTTGTGATACTCAATGAGATTTTACTCTCTAGTACTTCTCAACTTATGCTCTTTGGGGTTTTTGTTCCCACTTTTTCTATAGCTTTTAGGGTAGCTGTAATGTCCCCTTTTTGGCAAGCATCAAAGTTAGAGGATTAGCCTATTATCAGGTCCTTGTAGGCTAATAATGATGTTTAGAGGGCCCATGTTCGAGTTATTTTGCTCTTTAGGTGGCAGTTTGCAATGTTAATCTCTTGATACCCTTGGCATATTCAGAGGTTTTTGGCTCCGTTTTGATGCACTTACTATTTATAGTAAGTCAGTTGAGTGTTAGAGGCCAACCTTACTATTTTTGGTAAGGCATCTGGGTGAGCAATGGTTTCAATGGGCTACTTCCTGGCGCTGAAATAATTGATTTATGAGGTTTATTAATGTAGTTATGGCATTTAATTATTATTAAAGTTATAATTTAATAATAATTAATTAATTATAAAAGTGCACATCATTAAATGTTTAATTGACTTTATTATTAAAGGGGTATTTAATATTATAAAGTCAAATTATAAAAGCACTAGATTTGAGTGCCCACTTTGAGTAATAATATAAAGTGTAAAAGCAAATGAGTTATATTATATTTAATGATTGAATATACATGGGAAATCGTGCCATTTGGAGGAGGTATATAAAGGCATTTTGAAAAGCATTTCATTATCATTGATCATTTTCAACACTTGGTTTTTTGTGCTTTGGCATTTGGAGGTGAAGACAAGGGTTTTGAGCTGCAATTAGTCTTGGAGAATGTTGTATCTCTTCGATTGTGCATTCTACAGGTGTGAAAGATCACCCAAAGGCTGCATTTACAGGTGGCTTCAAAACACGAGTCATAGTTGAGCATATTGGAGAGCAATTTTCTAAGAAATATCAGGATTTGAATAGCAGATCAAAAATTCTATAAGAGGCAAACATTTCTGGTTGTGTTTAATGCTGATTACTTCATTGCTGGGCCATATTGCCTAACATCTGGTGGTCCGTACTATCATCCTTTGCTGGGCGTGTGACGTCCTAGGCTGAAACGCCTAACCTTTCAGCATCATTTCATCTTCTTTGGGGGTGGCTAAGACACTGGTCTCAATCTGCAATTAAAAAAGGTGGAGAAACTCAATTCTAGAGCAAGGTGTTTGAAACTAGGGTTTCTAGTTTGCAAATTTCATAATTTTAGACTTGGAAATCATTGCCTTGGAGTACGGGTATGATTATATGTGTATTTGCAAAAAGAATTAAAATCTGTTTTGAATACATTGTATTTGCATAGCTATAATAAATCTCATTTGAACTATTTAAGCATCTCTTTCTAGATTTTTTCCTTTGCCTTGCATTTGTATATGTCATTTGCATTTCTTGGCATAAATCTTGCAAAACTCTAAACAAAACAAGAAACTTTGAAAATCACAAGCAAACATACAAGCAGAAATCCAGTTAGCAAGTGTGCACCTCGGGTGGGACATTTTAGTGGTATCAAAGCGATCTCCTGCCATCTTGTGAGTTAGTAGTTTCATGAGTACATAATTTTTACATTACACTAGAGGTACAAAATAGTGGGAACCACCTCTCGTTTCGGATGGTGAAATAGTGTCAGGCATTTTGGGTAATCATAATACTGGGAGTGACAGTGACACAAAGACCGTTACAGGTGCCATGGTTGATAGGGAGAAGAGACAGGTAGATTCACTTAGTTCTGACTCCAAAGCCAGATGGCAGTTCGACAATATGATGGACATGATGTCTCAATTGATGGGTACCATGAGGCAGTTTGTTCCACCATAGCACATAGGTTATAGAGGGCAGACTAGTGGCACACAAGGTGTAACGATCCCATCCTTGGGTAATTAAATTGATTCCAACATTTCACTTCAAACATATAAATGTAACAAGTAACAAAGATATCACAATTAAATTCTTCCTTTCTTCATTGATAAATACATGCAAATTACAATATATATTTCCACATGAATTCCATTTTCATTGCAAATATAAATCAGAGTATAAAAGTAAACAGTTACATACATAGCTCATAAGCTTTTGCACAAATGGTAGTAAGACGGTCCAGGTTCCCTTCCTTTCAAATCTTGGTGTATCTGTTGCCTGTTGTGGAGGAGAAACATCACTCAAGCGCTTTTCTGCCAACCACGGGCTATTAATACGGTCCCCCACACATCTATTGTTCGATAGATGGCCCTCCTTTTGAACGAAGAGATTGGTAGAGTATCCGGCTGCGACAACCCAACTGAGCATAGTGCTGTGTCCTATACATCTAGAACTTGCTATTTCACAATCCAGAACTAGCATGAAGGATCACAATGAATTGACAGTGTAGTCTCAACTATCTCACATCTAAGTGGATGTCGTACATTCCACTACTTTGGCCAAAGTATTCTCATTCAGTACTTCGAATGAAGGTCATCTATCATATACACTACTCAGGGCCGATTTGACTTAAGGCTACCTTAACTACGTATAGGTATCGTCCTTTACTTTTGGATAATCTTTTATCCCAGACTAACCTACAACATATTAATCTACTAAGTAATTACACAAGATAGGTTATCCTATTTCAGATAACCTAGCTTTAAACAATCTACTTCAAATAGTTACATAAGAGAGGTATATCCTGTTTCAGACAACCTACCTTCAAACAATCTACTTAGAAACGAAACAGTCTACAAGTGTCTTATACCATTCCTCCTAATCGGGAAATCTTTATCTTAGGAGTACCTTAGCTTACCTCAGTTATCCCTATAACTTAAGTTAAAAGGACCTTACTAGACCACTAAGTTGCCTGAATATACTTTGTCTTCTGTCCTTATTTCGTACCTAGAATATGATAACTAGATTATCCTTATTCTCCATATACAAAGATCATACACACAATGTGAATAACAAATATGTTCTTTTACTCTTTTCCTTTAAGTATATGCATTCATTAACACCAAGCAATGTGTTTGCATAATTATGCCCTTTTACTCATTTTCTAAAGGTAAATGCATTCATTATGATACCTATATGCATCCAATCAAGCACATATCTAATGTCACACAATTTCAAAAACAAATGCCAAACAATCTTTTATCTAGCATATTACCTAGATTCAATGTAAGAACAAGTAAAAGAAATTCTCATGCCCGATTATGAAATTTCCTTCAAATGAAGAGATTTTTGTCCACCTTTCAGCACCCCAGCTCAAGCTTTGAAATTCGGTAGTCTCTTCTCCAACTACTACCTTTAACACTCAACTTGTACAATTACAGTCTACAGGTAATTGACTGGTAACTTCTCTATTTGCAGAATAATCTTAGAATAGATAAGATTGCAAATTGTAGTTGCAGAGAACAAATTGCAATCTTGATAACTTGAAAAATTGGTGAAATGATAGGAGAAGTGAGCTCCTATTTATAGAGTTCGGATTCTCATGCCATCCTACAGATTTGGCATGAGAATCGACACCTCTATCAATTTGAAAGTGTCAAACTCACGGTGGTAGTAATTAAGAACCCCACTCAACAATTTTAAGATGAGTCGACCCTTCTCAGTGAAGAATAATTCAAATGGCACATATGAAATTGATTCCATTGACACCTATAGGCGTCATCCAACAATGGCGCCATTTATAAAATCTGGCAGGTGTCAATCATAGTGGAAAATGTCCTAGATTAATGGCGTCCCACCTGGCCTTTGTTTCAAGACTTTCCAAACACTTCAAGAGCTGCATTTCATGCATTTTCGCGACCTGGTCTCTTCTCGTGCGCGCGTTTGCAGCAGCGCTATTTCTTCTCTTTTCAAAAGTTTCAACTGTATTGCCTAATGAAATATTTCCTATTTGATGTTTGGCGTATTATTCCCAACACTTTATGGTGAATAAAATACTTAAATATTTTCAAACAAATTTCATAGTTTATTTCCCATGGTGAAACAATTGCTATTTACCTAATGACTTGATAAAGCTAAGTCTTTTATTTTCCAAATATATATTTTTTATTTAATATATATTTTTATATATATATAATGTATTATCTTAATATATATTTTATTATAGTTTTATTTTTCTTCAATATAAATATATGTAACTATATATATATTTAAATATTTAATATTTAAATATACCTATATATACCTATACATTTATTTTGGTAAAACTATAATAACATATATATTTGCATAATATTATATTATATATATATATCTATATATATATATCTTTACATTTATACATATATATACACATTTACATAATAATTGATTAAATACGTGTATTGTGAGCCAGTCAACATACTTTCAATATACCTATTCATGTATATGTGTGTATATATGTATATATGCAATTTCCGATTAATATAATAATATTATAATCACACATAATAGGTAGTGTGTATATGTTTATAGATGTGTATAGCCAATTATCCCCTCATGTGTATGTATGCCATGTCGACACATATGTATGGCATAATGGTTTGCCGATCGTACGTCTGTATCGCCATGTCATACATATAGATACATATATATGAGAGATACATGTATACACATATACACCCTGCCTATGTATATATATCCAATCATATTTCACATCCAAGGTCATAGATCAATAAGTCAGGTTCGAAGAAGAGATCCTAGAAGAAACTAAGACGTTTTTGCTTGAGGACAAGCAAATTTGGGAGGGGACTATCATGTCCCCAAAAATATGACAATAAAGATAACAAAATAATATTTAAAATCATTAATAAATCCATACGATCATTTCGATATCCTTATAATTATAATTGTCGTAAGACAATATTATAACTATAATTATATTATCAATATTAAATAAATATAATAATTAGTATGATATTAATGAATATAAAAATATATATATAATTATTATTTGAAGATAGTTATAAATATCAGTAGATAATATTATAATTACAATTATTATATATAATATTATAGATATTAAAATATAAAATCAATATAAAAATTAAAACATAAAACAACACTATAATTATCAAATATAAAATTATAAATATTGAACAATTATGATTATTATAATATTATAAATAATAAACATCATCATAATTATAAAATAGAATAAATAGGATTACATGGTGCCTTTACTAAATCGATAAAAAGCTAAAACAACGATCTAAGGATAAATGAGGGATCAAAATAATACTAAAAAGATAATCGAATAATCAAAAGATAACCTGGCAAATAATAGTGAAAAGCCAAAGCTTAGTGCGCAAAAGACATGACCATTACAGCTTGAAAGGGGCGCGATCTTTCACCAGGTCGAGAGGTATTTAAATGCAAATATTCTTGAACTTCTGGGGGATATCTTCATACTTTATAAAAAATTCTCTTGTATCGTGGGAATATGCTCCAATAATTATTAGCGGGATCCTATATGAACCTTACCGCCGTTGCTCACTCCAAATGCTGAAGTCTGGTTTCAGGGTATTCAAAATGTATTATCAACACGACCTTCCTTGTCATCTATTGATCTTCATTGTAAAAGGGACCAACCATTGGCAACTAAGTCAAAAGAGATGACAAGCAATGGGTGTATTTTAAGACAACAATTATCATTCATTTCAAAGGGGCAATGATTAACCTTAAACTAAGAGTCACGTCCCTATGCATAGAGGAGCAAGGAAATGATACGTCCATTAACCATATCAGGGTGTAAATAGAATAAGGATTAGAGGAAGAGGAATGCCAATGAGGTTTATATAACTTATCAGCATATCCAGTTACAGACTGCATAAACAATTGGTAAACACTTTACATACATTGGCAGAACAACATTCAATTAGAAGCATCGACAAATTACATCTTCTTCACATTGAGCTTAGAAAGATAAGAATCAGACATAGAGATCTTCCCCATTATCCATTCTCCATTCTAGAGCCTCTTACACATTCATACTCCATTATAGACTTATGACCAAGCAATAGTATTCTATATGACATCAATCTATACCAAGGTCAGCAATAAGGATTGTGATTATAAGAGTTAAAGTTAAGATTTATCTTACTTAAGCACTTAAGGGGTAAACCACATTAAAGCTTGTGATGATAAGACAAGATTAACGGTTACTCCATAAGAGGGACATTATAGTGGTATTAGAGCATCGATCTTGCCAACCTGCAGAAGCGAATGCAAACCTAAGAAAGAAAAGGAACTATGGTAGATAAATTGGCTCAAGAACTGAAAACCTTCATGGCACAAACCAATGAGAAATTCGAGAAGACCAATCAGCTAATTCTCCGAACTCTTCAAAGCATAAATAGCCACCACACTCAAGAAAGAACCAATCCAAAGAAAGACATGCAATCAAACCACTCTGAAAATGAACATTCAACCCCAAGATCATCTCTAAGACCAACCATGCCCCCGTTTCTCCCAAACGAAAATGTCATAGAAGGAATGGAAGAGCAAAATTCACATAGTGCAAAAGATATTGCGCTTATGTACCCTGAGTTAGACCCTGCAGCTTAGAAACTTGTACCATTCAAAGAATATTATGAAGTCAAAACTCAAGCCAACTCAAGTAGAAGGAAGAATCAGACCAGCAAAGACCTCAAATCTCGGGTTAACAAGATGACATTACCTTTGTTTGATGGCTCCGGGAAGAACACTGCACAATCATGGGTTCAAAAGCTCGATACTTATCTTTCCCTCAGTCCCATGACCGAAGAGGATGCCATCAAATTTTCTGTCCTACACCTATCGAGAATAGCTCACGATTGGTGGCACCATGGACTCATCATACAAGGTCACCGGAATATAACCAACTATAGTGAGTTACCTCAAAAGCTTATTAATAGATTTGACCAAAGGCATCTCGAGTGGTATTTCAAGGAACTCACCCAACTAAGGCAACAAGGAATGGTGGAGGATTATGCAAATGACTTCCAAAAGATAGCTGTCATGGTTCCCGACCTATCCCAAGGAAGGCTTACCTATTTATTCATTGAAGGACTCAAGGAACCCATCAAGAGCATAGTAAATCCCTTGGAACCACAAACTGTGGGGAGGCAATTCAAAGGGCCATGAAGGTGGAATCCAGTTCTCCAAAGGAAAAATCTAAGAACCCCTCATTTAAGCAACAATCCAAGCAAGAACTACCAAGAAGAGATAACGAAGAAAGAGCATGCTACTTTTGCAATGAAACATGGAGAAAGGGACACCAATGCCGCAACAAGGAAGCACTCAAAATAAGAGAGGAATTGATGAGGAAGAATAAATGTTTTAAATGCAAAGAACCAAGGGGAGAGGACCACCAATGCAAGAGAGGACAATTACATAAAATGGAAAGAGCATCGGATGGGATAAAAGAAACCCCTACCAAAAGGGCTAGATGGGATACATAAGAATAGGAAACAAACTAACTATTGTATGTAATTATTTTGCTTTCAATATAAGCTAATAAGTCATTCTCTTGCAGGATAAGGTGTAAAATTATAATAAAATTATACAAGCAAGGACCTAAAGGTGTCCAGAAGACTTGGAAGAGGTTAAATGTAACGAAATGTTACAATCTCTTTCCAAAGTTATAAGGCTGTATAGACCTAATGGTGTCCAGAAAGCCTGGGAATGGATTAGATGTAACGAAATGTTACAGTCCTTTCCTGGGATAAGACTTGGAAGAGGTTAGATGTAACGAAATGTTACAATCTCTTTCCAAGGTTATAAGGTTGGATAGACCTAAAGGTGTCCAGAAGACCTGGAAGAGGTTAGATGTAATGAAATGTTACAATCTCTTCCCAGGGTTATAAGGTTGGATAGACCTAAAGGTGTCTAGAAGGCTTGGGAATGGATTAGATGTAACGAAATGTTACAATTCTTTCCCGGGATAAGACCTGGAAGAGGTTAGATGTAACAAAATGTTACAATCTCTTTCTAGGGTTATAAGGCTGGATAGACCTAAGACTAAGGTGTCCAAAAGGTCTGGGAATGGATTAGATGTCACAAAATGTTACAATCCTTTCTCGGGATAAGACCCGAAAGAGGTTGGATGTAACGAAATGTTACAATCTCTTTCTAGGGTTATAAGGCTGGATAGACCTAAGACTAAGGTGTCTAGAAGGCCTGGGAATGGATTAGATGTAACAAAATGTTACAATCCTTTCCTGGGATAAGACCTGGAAGAGGTTAGATGTAACAAAATGTTACAATCTCTTTCCAGGGTTATAAGGCTAGACAAACCTAAGAATAAGGTGTCCAGAAGGCCTGTGAATGGATTAGATGTAACAAAATGTTACAATCCTTTCCCAGGATAAGACAGATAGTCCAGACAAAGAGAATCAAGAGATGCGGAACTTGAAGGGAAGAAGATCCTGTGTTGCTTGAGGACAAGCAAAAACAAGCGGGGGAGGCTTGTAATATCCCCATCACAAAGATAAGTATAAATTTAATATATTTATATTTTAATAGATATATGCATTCAAATAGAGTAAAGAACATTCTCATTTAAATTATATATGTAAACATGATTAACTTGGGGGCCGTTGTGACAAGTTCGAAGATGAGATCCTAGAAGAAACTAAGATGTTTTTGCTTGAGGACAAGCAAATTTGGGAGGGGAGGACTATCATGTCCCCAAAAATATGACAATAAAGATAACAAAATACATATTTAAAATCATTAATAAATCCATACGATCATTTCGATATCCTTATAATTATAATTGTCGTAAGACAATATTATAATTATAATTATATTATCAATATTAAATAAATATAATAATTAGTATGATATTAATGAATATAAAAATATATATATAATTATTATTTGAAGATAGTTATAATTATTAGTAGATAATAATATAATTACAATTATTAAATATAATATTCTAAATATTAAAATATAAAATCAATATAAAAATTAAAACATAAAACAACACTATAATTATCAAATATAAAATTATCAATATTGAACAATTATGATTATTATAATATTATAAATAATAAACATCATCATAATTATAAAATAGAATAAATAGGATTATATGGTGCCTTTACTAAATCGATAAAAAGCTAAAACAACGATCTAAGGATAAATGAGGGATCAAAATAATACTAAAAAGATAATCGAATAATCAAAAGATAACCTAATGAATAATAGTGAAAAGCCAAAGCTCAATGCATAAAAGACACGACCATTACAGCTTGAAAGGGGCGCGATCTTTCACCAGGTCGAGAGGTATTTAAACGCAAATATTCTTGAACTTCCGGGGGATATCTTCATACTTTATAAAAATCTCTCTTGTATCATGGGAATATGCTCCAATAATTATTAGCGGGATGCTATATGAACCTTACCGCCGTTGCTCACTCCAAACACTAAAGTCTGGTTTCAGGGTATTCAAAACGTATTATCAATACGACCTTCCTTGTCATCTATTGATCTTCATTGTAAAAGGGACCAACCATTGGCAACTAATTCAAAAGAGATGACAAGCAATGGGTATATTTTAAGACAACAATTATCATTCATTTCAAAGGGGCAATGATTAACCTTAAACTAAGAGTCACGTCCCTATGCATAGAGGAGTAAGGAAATGATACGTCCATTAACCATATCAGGGTGTAAATAGAATAAGAATTAGAGGAAGAGGGACGTCAATCAGGTTTATATAACTTATTAGCAAATCCAGTTACAGACTGCATAAACAATTGGTAAACACTTTACATACATTGGCAGAACAGCATTCAATTAGAATCATCAACAAATTACATCTTCTTCACATTGAGCTTAGAAAGATAAGAATCATGTTAGAATCCAAGATCACCTGCATGCAATAACCTGTTACATGCAAAAGACATTCAGAACAAAACAAGATCTTTAAACCTCAAAGTGTAAAATGCATTATGAGAATCTCAGTTATTACAAAGAGATCAATCCTTATGAAGGAGATCAAGAAACCCTAAAAGGGAAACCCTAAATGAAACCCTAGTGTGCACACTTAATAATTAATAAATAATTATTAATGTGCCTAAGTTTAGCTTAAGCAACTAGAGGAATAAGTGACTTAATTAATTAACCAGTATGATATAATTAATTAAGCATAATAAATTATTACTCTAACACCCCCCCTTAAGATGAACTTAGGAAGAAGCTAAAACACTAGAATAAGATGCATGCAAGCAAAGATGGGTCCCGACAACTAGGCCTGATCAGGTACCCATTTACAAATGCAAGAAAGAGGTAGAGGAGGAAAACCCAGTGGGACAAAACCCCCCTACAATGATATGACATGCTGCAAAGAAGCACTGGAAGAACACTGTAGAGTAACACTGGAACCGCAATCTGGCAAGCAAGGAAAGATACTTCTGTCTACACGAAACCATATCGGAATCATAATGATGCAACAGCAGACCCGATGCCACGGAACACTCGAAAACTCCAAACGGGAACAACTCTGGAATCTATGAAGCAGCAGTCAATTATTAAATGATGTATCACTGAAAATGAAGTGCAAAGATGCAAGTGGCACTCTCCCAACTATCAAAAAATCCAAGTAATCTCCAAAACACCCATCGGGCCAAATCTGGATTAACGAAAAACTTGGGACAGATACAGAAAAAAGTGCATGGACAGCAACATAAAGCTCCTCAATACCTTTCCAACGCCGCAAAGATAGCGAAAATCGGAGATCGTGGCAAAGAGTTATGAGCTCGGAAGCATAAAAAGTACATCTGACTTCAAACAGCAATAAATGCAGTAAAACAGGAAAATACTGTAAAATAAACAGCACCACAGGATAGTGCTCGGAACTAGCTTTCCGGCGATATCTCGTTTGCCCAATTTCGATACCGTATGCCCAAGTTATGCCAAAAACAAAAAAACTGCTCTTTTAGGGCAAACTAGGGTTAGGAGGGGCAAGGAGTGGCCGTACGGACGTTGACGTCATCGGTTCACGGGCATAAATTTGACGGCCTGCAAGTCGTCGCGGCAAAAAAGCACTCCCTATAGAAAAATTTTCGGCCCCTGGTTGCCATATGACCACGGGTGGGGGCTCAGGGGGCTGAAGTTGGGCGGGGGCCGGGCTCGGAGCTCTTGGTCCCCCATGTGACCCTGGCTGCAGTACAGGAGCCCTCAAGGGCTGGCGGGCGGTCGGCGGAGCTGGGTGGCGGAGCCACCGGCGGGGGTGGCTGCTGGGTGGCCGCCCGGTGGCGGATCCGCTTATAATTGGGAGCGCCGGCCCGATTCCCAAAAACTCCATTTTTTAAATTTTTTTTCGAAGTTTGTGCCTCGTGAAGCGTGCTGGGGAGGCCGTACGGCTTCTCTGTCAAAATTTTTTTGCCTCAGAAACCAATTGCTCGAAAGTGGACGATTTGACAGGCGTTTCTAGGGTTTTAGGGCGTTGCGAACGCGATGGCGACGTCCGTTTTAGCCCATAGTGTCCTAAAAATTCGGCTACCCCAAGATCTTGCAAAAAAAAGATGCCTGTGGAAACCCTTGCACTTGAAACTCACTGAGAAGCCATATCTTCAGATCACGAACAGGCAGCGGCAGGTCTGGAGCTCTGATACCATGTTAGAATCCAAGATCACCTGCATGCAATAACCTGTTACATGCAAAAGACATTCAGAACAAAACAAGATCTGTAAACCTCAAAGTGTAAAATGCATTATGAGAATCTCTGTTATTACAAAGAGATCAATCCTTATGAAGGAGATCAAGAAACCCTAAATGAAACCCTAGTGTGCACACTTAATAATTAATAAATAATTATTAATGTGCCTAAGTTTAGCTTAAGCAACTAGAGGAATAAGTGACTTAATTAATTAACCAGTATGATATAATTAATTAAGCGTAATAAATTATTACTCTAACAAATCAGACATAGAGATCTTCCCCATTATCCATTCTCCATTCTAGAGCCTCTTACCCATTCATACTCCATTATAGACTTATGACCAAGCAATAGTATTCTATATGACATCAATCTATACCAGGGTCAGCAATAAGGATTGTGATTATAAGAGTTAAAGTTAAGATTTATCTTACTTAAGCACTTAAGGGGTAAACCACATTAAAGCTTGTGATGATAAGACAAGATTAAGGGTTACTCCATAAGGGGGACATTACACCCTTCAACACCATCTCATCACTACCTACCATGAGTTCACGAATAGACTTATTGAGCGCTTCGATTGAAAGGATCCAGAGCTTTATTTTAGAGAGCTAGCTCAGCTCAAACAGGTGGGTAGCTTGGAGTCATACATTAGTGAATTTCAGCATTTGTTAGTGATGGTGCTGAGCATTTCGGAGAGGAGATTGGTCATCTTGTTTAGTGAGGGTTTACTTGAGCCCTTGAGAGGTTGGATCAAGGCGTTTGACCCTCCTACTTTATTGGAAGCAATGAAAAAGGTGCGTAGTATGGAGTTGGCTGCCCCAAAAAGGCAGTTTCCGCCTAAATCCATCACTCCTATGGATGAGAGCCCTTTTCTAGCTTCTGATCAAAAAAAGAAATCAGCAACTAAGGTTGATGATGAGTCACGTGATGAATTAAGGAAAAAGACGACGTGCTACTGGTGCAAAGGACCCTACACTAGAGACCATGATTGTCCATTGAGGGCCAAGGGTAAAGGAAATCGTATGGCGTGGTTCTATGATGATCAATCAGATTCTGAAATTTCGGATCAGCGTGCTGATATGGATGATAATGAGTTGGGAGGAGCCTCTACGGAGTCCAAAAGAAATGCTAAGTTGTCTCCTTTGGCATTAGACACTCGCATCTAGAGCTAGGGATCTTCCAGAGTTAGAGTCTTGAATGGGCAGTGTTGCATTACGCTGATTGACATTGGTGCAACATATAATTTCATTGACGAGGGATTAGTGGCCAGGCGAGGACTTCGAGGGTTTCAGGGTAAGAGTAGCAGATGGTTTTACTCTTACTTGCACTAGGAGGATTCTTGATCTGATCCTATTGTTGAATGATTACGAGTTGCAGGATGATTTTTATGTTGTTAGCTTTGGTGAGATGGACATTATGTTGGGCATGAAGTGGCTCGAGCCCATTGGTGAATTCTCCCTCAATTTGCAAACAATGGAAATGAAAGTTGAGATGAATGGTAGAAAATATGTGTTGAGGGGAATTGCAAATGGTAGCTTAAATTCCATCTCCGTTAGTAGGGAGAAGGGCAAAAGGCTTAAGTAGAAGTTTGAGCAGGTGATGGATGAGCATGAGCAATGTCAGGAGAGATATAATTCTGCTCATTACTCCATGGGTCCAGATGAGCGTAGTTCAAATCAGCACATGGATAGTGTACAGTTTGTTAACAATTCATTATTTGAGTGTGATGTTGGTCTGAATTTTGATAATCCACTCTTCGAATTGGATAACGATCTTCCTCCTGATCCCTGTGTGGAGTTGTGTGATGATTGCAGAGTTTGGGATCCTTCTTGTGCGTCAGGATTCCATACAGGGCTTATAGATGAGATTTACAGTGTGTACACGGTGAGGAGTGCTTATAGTTTTGTTTTTGACCCACCTATACATGATTTGTATTCGATGCACAATCCTTGTGCACATGTGTTAGACAGTTGGTATGATGTATTACCTTGCGCGGGTGAGGGAAGCAAATCCATTCAGTTTCTAGCATTGTTTCCTCATGATGTTCTTACTTTTGAGATACATGACATTGGGGATGACCTTGGTTATTGTGTTTTTTAAGTTGTACTTATGCTGGTGCTACAGGAGTTAGTTGGAGATGTGAGGGGCATTCTATAGATCTTCCCTTGGGACCCAGGTGGAGTGGTAATTCTTTGCAGTGGAGATTGCTTGGGGAGAAGCAATTTCGGGAAGGGTAGACTGTAATGTCCCCTTTTTTGGCAAGCACCAAAGTTAGAGGATTAGCCTATTATCAAGTCCTCGTAGGCTAATAATGATGTTTAAAGGGCCCTGTGTTAGATTTATTCCGCTCTTTAGGTGGTAGTTTGTAGTGTTAATCTCTCCAGACCCTTGGCATATTCAGAGGTGATGTTATTCAGAGGTTTCTGGCTCTGTTTTGATGCACTTACTATTTATAGTAAGTTAGTTGAGTGTTAGAGGCCAACCTTACTATTTTTGGTAAGGCACGGGGGTGAGCAGTGGTTTCAGTGGGCTACTTCCTGGCACCGACGAAATTAATTTATGAGGTTTATTAATGGAGTTATGGTATTTAATTATTATTAAAGTTATACTTTAATAATAATTAATTAATTGTAAAAGTGCAGATCATTAATGTTTAATTAACTTTATTATTTATTATTAAAGGGGTATTTAATATTATAAAGTCAAATTATAAAAACACTAGATTTGGGCGCTCACTTTGAGGAATAAAATAAAGTGCAAAAGCAAATGAGTTATATTATATTTAATGATTGAATATACATGGGAAATGCTGCCATTTGGAGAAGGAGGTATATAAAGGCATTTTGAAAAGCATTTCATTATCATTGATCATTTTCAACACTTGGTTTTTTGTGCTTTGGCATTTGGCGGTGAAGACAAGGAATTTCAGCTGCAATCAGTCTCGGAGAACGTTGTGTCTCTTCGCTTGTGCATCCTACAGGTGTGAAAGATCACCCAAAGGCTGCATTTATAGGTGGCTTCAAAACAAAAGTCACAGTTGAGCATATTGGAGAGCAATTTTCAAAGAAATATGAGGGTTTGAATAGCAGATCATAAATTCTATCAAAGGCAAACATTGCTGATTGTGTTTAATGCTGATTACTTCATTGCTGGGCTGTACTGCCTAACATCTGCTGGTCCGTACTATCATCCTTTGTTGGGCGTGTGACGTCCTAGGTTGAAACGCCTAACCTTTCAGCATCATTTCATCTTCTTTGGGGGCAGCTAAGACATTGGTCTCAATTTGCAATTAAAAACAGGTGGAGAAACTCAATTCTAGAGCAAGGTGTTTGAAGCTAGGGTTTCTAGTTTGGAGATTTCATAATTTCAGACCTGCAAATCATTGCCTTGGAGTACGGGTATGATTATATGTGTATTTGCAAAATGAATGAAAATTTGATTTGAATACATTGTATTTGCATAGCTATAATAAATCGGATTTGAACTATTTAAGTATCTCTTTCTAGAATTATTCCTTTGCCTTGCATTTGTATATGTCATTTGCATTTCCTGGCATAAATCTTGCAAAACTCCAAACAAAACAAGAAACTTTGAAAATCACAAGCAAACATACAGGCAAAAATCCAATTAGCTAGTGTCCACCTGGGGTGGGACATTTCAATAGCTTTCAAACTTCGATTCTTGAGGATTTATTATTTTCAAATTCCTAAAATCATGTTCATTGTAACCTATAAACAAGTGCCTTGGGCACAAAATATTCTTAATGGTAGTTGAAGTGAACTTATATTGCAAAAATTATGATTCGTGTATTTGTTTGAGTTTCAGTTGTGTTTGTTTTAGGTTTTATTAAGTGGATTAAAGTGGAGAACAATGTTGTGCTTCAAAGGGTTTGTTTTTTTAAAATCTTGCATTGTGGTTTGATGTTAGAAGTAGTTTTTGTTAAATCCTTTCTTGTGTGTGTAGATCCTGACAATTATGAAGTGTTTGTGATTAGTTTACTTTATGTCACTTGCAAGCTATATTCATAAAAATCCTTTTTTTTGTGAGAGAAGTCTCTATCAAGTCTTGTGCTCATCTCCTAAGAACCAAAAATATAGGGATCCTCATCCATATAATTCAAAAAAACATATTACAACACTAAAACAGTCATAACATTTTAAAGTTCTATAGAAAGATACAAAACTCACCTAGCCATGGGTGTGTTGTAGCATATAGAGCTTTTCGTATTGAGTCATATTTTAAGCTAAAATCTTGTCATTTCCCATTTGTAAGGCATACTAGAATTCTTGTTGCTACTGGTACTCAATGTTGTCATCATTTTGAGCTAATAACTTTGTAGGGCCAATGAAAGGAGCTTTCAAATGCATATGATGAGACGAGGATTTTGTTGGAAAAATGTTTTCATTGATGTCAAAGGGCCCGTTGATGGTTTGAAAGATATTTTGCAAAAATAATGGTGTGTTTTCTACATGGGCCAACCCATGTCAAGCATCATTTGGAGGAGCTTAAAATGCAAAAAAAGAAAAAGAAAAAGGGACAACCCCCTCATACTGCCCCATTTGGGGATATTTAAATTAAAAATAAATTAATTTTTCTTCTTATTTGTGGTGCTCCCAAAGTGAGACGACTCTCTAGAATGGTGCGCCCGCTTTGGGCATGTAAAAATAAATTAAATAAAAATTATTAAATGATGCTTGGCCGACCCCCCCTTGGAGAGTCACCCCTCTTGGATGAAGAGGCATGTGGGCAAGTATCAATAGAGGATTGTGAGAGAAGTAAAAGCAATCAAATTTGAAGGAATAGTATTCACATGAAGAGCAGAAATAAAAAGATATTTGAGCAGATTTATGAAAGATATGTGAGCAGATTTATGAGAGGTTATTGGCATCAATTTTGTAAGAAGAAAAGAGAAATAAAAGTAGGATCATAGTGTTTCTATGAGTAGAAATATTGAAGACTTTATTGCAGATTTAGGAGTGAGTGTATTGCAGATTTGTGAGCAATTGTTAAGGGAAGATCTAAGAGGAAGTTGCAAACAAATTATCATATTATTCATTTGGAGGTTGGAGCCTCCTAATTGAGGAGATTTAGAGGTTGGTGCCTCTTATTAGAAGAGATTGGCGTCTCTTGTTGGATTAGTGCTCAGTGGTGGGGATTGGAGTCTCTAGTGGGTTGGTGCTTACAAAATTTTGTAAGAAGACTTATACAAGCAATATTTTGCCGTGTTTTTCTCTTGTAAAGGTTTCCACGTAAAGTTGGGTGTTCTTCATGTGTTCTTAATTGCTAGATCTTGTATGTATGTTATTGCTATGGATAATTAAGTTTTGAGGTAATATTGTTGTGCTCGATTAAGTTGAGAAAGAAAAAGTTTGATCTATATTGATTCATCCCCCTCTTAGTATAAATGTGTGTTTCATCAATTGGTATCAGATTGGGTTCCTTTGGAAAGAGCTTAACCGCTTGAAGGTAGATCTTGGAAGCACATAGGGCCGAAGGATATAGATTTTCCTCAAATAGGGCACCACTATTTGATGGAACAAATTATGCCTTTTGTAGCATAAGGTTGGAGAATTATTCGAATGCTCTAAGATATGATATTTGGTGATCCATTAAAGTTGGTTTTACTCCTACAACCTGAATAACGAATCAAGCCAAAAAGAGGGCGAGCGAGAACAATGCCAAAGCCAAAAATGAAATCTTGTGTGGGTTATCCAAATCGGAGTTTGTGAAGGTTATGCACTGCAAATCGGCTAAGGATATGTGGGATAAATTGAAAAGTATATTTGAAGGAGACAACAAGGTTAAGAAGGCCAAGCTTCAAACCCATAGGAGAAAATTTGAGAGCTTAAAGATGAAGGATGAAGAAGATATCACTATTTATCTACTTCGTGTGGATGAAATCGTCAACACTATCTGTGGTCTTGGAGAGAAGGTTGAGGATGCAATAATTGTGCAAAAGGTTTTAAGATCTCTCCCCATGAGATTTGATGTGAAAGTTTCCGCCATTGAGGAAATGAGGGATCTTGACTCTCTGAAGATGGACGAGTTGCAGGGGATCCTCACGGCGTAAAAAATGAAGACGGAGAAGGAGAAGTCATCAAAACAGGAAGCTTCCTTCAAAACATCCAAGAAGATGAAGAACAAATGATACATATCAAGTGAAAGTTCAAGTGATGAAGAAGAAAAGCACTCTGTAAGGAAGCACAAGAAAGGATCCGACAAACACAAAAGTAAGTATACTCTTAAATGTTTCAATTGTGGTAGAATAGGTCATTTTGCCTCTCCAAGATTGTGTTTTTGTAGATGAAGCCATCCTCTTTGTTTGACCATTAGATTTGAAGGAAGCTATTTTGGAGAATATTTTGATGATTATACGACATTGTAATAGAATATAGAGCAATATTCTATTGATAGACATCATGTTTCTTCAGAAAAAATATGCAATGCGGCAAACAATGATTCTTCCAACCTCTATCGCCAGGAGCTAAAAGAATTTGAAGAGGAGCTTGTTTCTCAACCCTTATCTAGAATATATTTATTTAGAAAAAGATGTTTGAGTCCCTTGAGTTGTG
This sequence comes from Sequoiadendron giganteum, assembly GCA_007115665.2. NCBI lineage: Eukaryota > Viridiplantae > Streptophyta > Pinopsida > Cupressales > Cupressaceae > Sequoiadendron > Sequoiadendron giganteum. The sequence goes on along the minus strand of CM021106.1, from coordinate 361,912,995 downwards.
TGCTAAGGCTTATTTGTTGGCTCTTCTTTCCTATGTTGGGAGGGATGTTGTCTAGCCATTTCATGTAATTTATGTTGTAATTCTATGCTCTCTCATATAATTTACACTCCACAAGGGTCCTGACATACAAGATATGGAGCATTGTAAATGTGGTTGAAGTTAAAAAGGTTTGCACTAAAGTTGAGACATGTCATCAAAAGTGTATGCTTAGATATTTCTTATTGTATCTATCATCTTTATTGAAGTCAACTGCAAATAGAATGCTTTATCTTTTGAGATTCTTCATACCTTGACATATCAAATTCAGAGGTGGATATGCAGAGATGCTCGCATGTGAAATGTATCTGTGATTTACCTACTATATGCAAGAGATTTGCACATAAACTATTCCCGTATATTCATGGGTGTTGAAATGATTTTGAATCCTAATGGCTGCTGCTTAAAGTTACTTGCATATTCTGTAAAGTGAATTTTACATTGTGAAACAAATAATGTACTCTTGTCTTTACCATAAGAACATTGTATTTCTCTATACAGCATGCAGGCATAGTCTCTGTATGCTCTACTTCTGTTGACACAAATCAGGCATGGTCGATACATATCTTTTGCATGTCAGTCTGATCTTTTCTGCATTTTTTGCTATTTTCAGTAGCATATTGACCTCAAGAGGTACAAATAACATGTAATGCAAAGAACAGCTGGAGTCTGTTCAAAATATAAATATATGAAAAAATTCCCTTTTTTTATGGTTCCATTATTTTTTGGGGTCTAGTCAAGAAGCTAGTGTATGCACTCCATTGGTTCACAGAAATTCGACTCCTCTGCTAATTTGCACAACTGTGTTAACATGGGAGACATGCCTGTAATGTATTTGACATGGACAATTTTGGCAATAAGTGCCCCATCTTATCGCTTGTCACAGATTGACAAACTGAAAGAAAATCCCATTTTGTTCATATATTTTGCCAACTTCTACATCAAATTTGTCTCTCTATAATATTGTCTCTCTATAATATTGCCTTTGTTGACAGACTTTCTTGCAGAAGTTGATGTATTTAATTTTTTTCGGAACAAATTGAATGACTGTTAGTTGCATGCATCATCGTCTTAAGAACTAGGATTTGAAAGGTAAAAATTCTTGTTTATCTTTGTTTGATCTCAGACAATTTTCAGCAATTTAATTCTTTTTGCAGGGTGACCAGAAATCTCCTGGCATTATACCCCTGGCAATTAAACATGTCTTCAACATAATTCAAGAGGTATGTAGCACATGGAGTCGTGGGCAAACTTAATGATAACTAATAGGGAATGAATTTCATTGTGCATGAAGATATTGTATGGCTACTGCATGTATTTCCCATTCTCTTATGTATCCTTAAAAACCTAAGTAATTGCTCAAAGATCTTGATAAGACCAGCCCTGAACTCTGTGAGTTTAAATATTACTAACCTATGCATTTTTACTTATGGGAAAGGTTTTGTCCTATTAAATTCTACTAAAGGTTTCTGGTTCTTTTAACATTACCTTTTAAATTGTTGAAGAGAAGAAAATTCACTTCCATCAATATTGAAAACAATATGGTTGAAAAAGGTCTGTTTCAGATTCACATATAATTGACATGATTATCTTTAAAGATATGTGCTTTGTTTTTGATCATAGGCATAGATTTCAAAGTTTTATATATAATCACTGGGGTAAAAGTGTCAATAGAGGCAATAGGCGCCATTACTTTCTCTCTGTCACTCTATCTGCAAACCTCTTTGACTTTCATCATTCTTCTTGCTAGACTATCTACTATACTTTGAAATAATTGTAGATTATCTCCCTTACCACATGAAGGTCATGTTCTCTCTCACTGCTCTCTCTGGAGATCTTTTAGAACTTCCATGGCAAATGATGAAGACCATGTTTCAAGAGATGAACTGTTCAAATTCTTGCATCAACATGCTCAAACAACCCTTGTTATGCTAAAATTTATGTTGGAGTATCAAATGAAGAAGTATCATTGGGATCTGTTTGAAATGGATTATTCACAGGATTTTGAGTGGCTTGGGCATGGGCTTGTTTTCTCCTTTGGCTATGATCCAGTAATGGGTTCCTGTAGATCCCTAGATTGGCATTCTATTAACATCATTTAATGCTCAATATAGGGTCTGGTATGATTTCTTGATTAATAAAGACGACTTGTAAAAGTATTAGAAGATTTCATGGTGAACTGTAACAAAACTCAAAAGACACGTGTAGGGTGCAAGCATTAGAAGGGTGAAAAATGAAGAAAAATAGAGTTTTTCATTCCACCATGTGAAACTGCTAGTTTTGCTAGGCAGCAGTTACAAAATCACAATGGCAGTTTCATGCTACAACGGTGGTTTTGTCACTTCACAAAGTGGTGGTTTTGCCATGTCTCAAGAAATAGCCCATAATGCCTAGAAAGGCTTCAAACTCCTTTTCTTTCTGACTTTTGGTGAGTTTTGACATTCCTGATGGGTCTGAGAAAGCATATTAGTCCATTGGAAATGCTCAAGAGGCAACATGGAAGGAATTCCAAAAGGAATCAAAGATATCAAGTGGATTTTATGAGGCTAAAATCAGAATTGAACAATAAGAGAGTTTTTTTTGATCTTAGGGACTGAAATTAGTTTGTTTCGGCTGTTTGTGTGTCCAAGAGGCCTAAGATTGTATTTGGCATTGTATAATGGATAAGGAGGTGATTTGCCTCACTTTTTAATAGAGTTTTCTCCTAGAATTTAGGTTCTCCAAGATAAAATCCTTGTTTCTTCTTTGTGATGGTTGTTTACTCACATTTTCTTTTAGGTTCACAATTGATTGCTTGCTTAAAGAGACGATTTATATTTCAAATATGTATGTTGATGATTATTGTATAGTATAAGCATCTCTAGTTTTTGGATTAGATCGGTATTGGAGAAAATTATTTCCTTTAGTGGAAGGGTTGAGTGATTTTGCAAGTGCATACCCACAACAAGATCAATTGGGAAGGATTTGTTGCCTTTACACAAAGACATTGAATCCCATTGTTAGAATAGACAAGTAGGAAGCATGGCAACAGATGTAGAAACCTATGGCTTATCAAGGTAGACACTAATGTTGCAAGCATATCCTTAGTCAGTGGAGACTATAAAGGGTATCATGGAGAAGTTTTGTTCATTGGAAGACACCAAGAGAAAGGGGAAAACTCACTACATGGAAGAAGAGGAGCAATGCTATTGTGCATCAAGTCTACCCAGAACACTTCAATTCAAGGCTGAAGTAAAGAGTGAAATTTTACCATTTGAAGGAGAGGTAGATGAAGAGTTGCATGACCACATTGGTTTGTGTAATAACCCTTGCCCAAGATTGGTAGTTTTTACGATTTAATCTGTTTGGGTTGACAATGTAAACATGTTGTCAAATAATAACAAATCACAAAATTGTACTTAATGTCCAGGGCTGAAAATAGTTTGTTGCAATTTGAAGATTCTACAATATTTTACTATTGTCAATATACTGAAATAAGACATTTTTTATGCCCATGCTGCAAATACCATTCATTCATCTATGAATGTAATATGTATGCTGATTGAAATATTACATAAGTTAAATGACATATGGCAGACTTCCCTAACCTTAACTGATTAACACTATTACTCATATATTTATAGGAGAAGATGTTATGTTGCCAATTTCTGATATGAATTCTGAATTGATAATTAATTCAAGAATGAAGAATTGGCAATAAGAGATAACTGCTGTTTCCAATTTATTACTCTAAAATCATGCGTCTTGAATGTGTAAGAGAATTAGATCTTCATCTGATCACTATCCCTGATTTGATCTTTATACTCATGTGATTTTTGGCGCTGTATCTGAATAATGATTGATTGCTCATGTGTCCATTACTTGGCTGATCGTGGGCTCTTTAAGAGCACTTCAGATCTGAGTTTTGAGATAAATTTTCGCAAATGATCCATTAATCTAGACAAATCAAACTCTTGCAATTTCGTCTCCGAAGGAGACTCACAAAATTACCCAAACTCCAATGGCTAGAGTAGAAACGTTTCACCACCGAAACCCCAACACTTCAAGTCTGAAAGCTCTCAGCCAGAATAAATGAAATAGACTCCAATCATGATTAATTCCTTCCCGAATGTCTTTTTGTAGCCTCCATCAAAAGTGGGACATTACAATAGATGTAGTATGACCATAGGACCTTGCTAGATACCTTCAAAAGGAGGCTCAGTATCTTCACCTGCTATATTCGTTTCACATTAGGGAAGATGATCATTAGGAATCAATGCATATCAATTAGTTCACCTTGAAATTTTCATTGCACGGTCATTCCTACCCACTTCAATCTTGGTTTTTTGACATTTTTTTTTAGAGGTTGAAAGGCTATGTACTATAACGACTGGATTCTCAAGTTAGAAGGAGAGGCTGTTAACTTTTCCCATTTTGTAAATGGTTTTGTGTGATCGATTTCATTTCCCTAGGTTTTTGTTTGAAAGAGAGCGGTTTTCTAAAGATTTTGTTGTATTGTGTTTCCCAATTTGTGATATTTTGTTATGTCATATTGTATTTTCCCTTTTAGTAATGTAAATGTCATCTTTGAAAGTCTATTTACTATCATGACTGAATTCTCAAGTTGGAAGGAAAGGTTGTTAACTTTTTCTAGTTTGTAAGGTTTTGTGTGATTGATTTCATTTCCCTAGGTATCTACTTGTAAAAGAGCAGATTTCTAAAGATTTTGCTGTATTTGGTTTCCCAATTTGTGATGTTTTGTTATGTCGTATTGTATTTTCTCTTTTAGTAATGGAAACACCATATTTTGTTGAGTGATTTATGAATATTTTTAGGTGATTTAGGAATGGCTTGACTTTGTTGCCCAACTAATAAGGCATCGGTCTACTTGTAAACCTAGAGATTTTGAAGTCTTATGTTGCAAGGATATGCCATGGTGTCCAGAAAAAGCTAACTATTGTACCCAAGTTGGAACTTAATTGTGATTTATGAAATTCCTTTGTCGTTAAATAGTCATTTGTGGTCAAGATTGTGTCGTCAAAATAGTCATTTTTCAGCAAGTTAAATTGTTGTGTCAAAATCTAAAAATGTCAACTTACTGAATATTTATAATTTATTTGTCAATTTTAATTTTAATTATTCATTATTAATTATAATTTTTAATTTAATGCTAAATTTTAATAATAATTAAATATTATTCATTAATATTATTGTTAATCTATTTTTAATTTTAATTGTTAATTTTTAATTAATAATTTCTTAATTAGAAATAATTGTTAATTATTAATTATTTAAATTTTAAAAAAATTTAACAATAATAATTAATACTGCTAAAAACTAAAAGTTAAAAAATAAAAATAAAAAAATAAAAAAATATAATAATAAAAATGATAAGAGGGAGGCGTATCAAAGGCTGTCCTCTTTTTGCAAAGGAAAATAGACACACAGTTTTTAAAGTGCTTTTCTATTAAAGACTATAGTGAAGGCGTTAAAGGTGCATCTAATTTTAGGCTTCGGATTTGTAAGTTTTTGAAGTTTTATTAAAACTGTCATTAATGGCATTAAAGTGCGCCTAGAAAAAACAGGTGCACATAGAATTTTAAATGTTTTAAAAAAAAAGGTTTGAGGACAGTAATAGTGCACTTATTTAGTGTATGCTTTTAAAATTATTTTTAATAATATTAATAACTAATAATTTCTTATTGATTGATAATTATTAAAATTCATAATTGATATTTACTAAAAAAAAATTGCATTGAGTTGATTAGGGACAATAATAGAAAGCAAAGTGAATGTATAAAGAACTCTTTGAAATTAATAAGCAAATTTGTCTTTTTTGTTCATATACAATAAAAGGAGTGCTTTTTTTGATTTTTCAAAGGTCTTAAAGATTGATTTCAAACATCATAACAAAGATTTTTCAATTGTGGTAGGGGAAAGGGGACGGTAGTTGTACAAGGTCCAATTATTGTTATAGCACTTGTGCTTATAATATTCAGTCTTACCACACATTTATACTGCATATTGTAAATAAATAGTCCACATGTAAATAAAAAAAAACCAAATGTTGGTCAAGATGAACCCATCTTTGAACACATGAGAACCTATGAATGTTATACAAAAAAACATAAATACATTCATTGACAAGTAAAATAAATAATTTTTTATCTCAAATAAAATATCATAACTATCCACTATAAGTGTGTCATTTATAAAATAAGATGCTCATTTAATATAATAAGACACTCATTTAAACAAGTATTGTTATCATAGTGAAAAATATTGTTTATATGTGTACAACTATTGGGGTAGCAATGTATATGCATTGGAGTATTTCATATAATACTTTGCCTATCACAATTATAAAAAGTGAGCACAATAAATACCTTGTATTTTTCAATGAAATGTGAAGGATTGTCAAAAAGTTCTAGTGTTCAACTATTGGTCGGTTATTGTTAGATATAAGTCGTATTTTAAATAATAATGTGTTGTTTTTATAACAATAAATAGTTTTTTGTGTTCAAGTATTGGTCCATTTGTGTTGGATATAAAAGTTAGAGATAACAAGGATTATGGTTACCAATAGGTATTTAGTCTATTTAGGTTGCATATAAGTTATATTTTAAATAAAAATATGATATTCCACAAGCAACAAATGACATTTTTTTGTTCAACTACTAGGGTTACCATGATTAAGTTTCAGTTGAATCTTTAAATAAAGTCAAAATTTGGACACTTCTCAGTGGATGTGCTGATGTGGCAAGTTGCATGATGAGTCACACCTCCAAACCTTAGTTATGGATAGATAAGAGGCCAGTCCACATTTCAAAAAAAAAAGGAGGTCCTACGATATTCCATGCAACTGCTACATGCTCACAATTTTAGCCCACATGACTACTGGCCCCTCTCCCCTAGCAGTGGTCGAAGATTTTTGAAGTTGGTCTCTTCTATTGATCACCATTCATTGTATATTATTCTTGAATTTTATTTCTAGCAAAGAAGTGTTTACACTTTGGCGTTTTTTGGAGATTACAGCAATCAAAAAGATTTTTCTCAGGAATGGAGTTGCATGAAGGATTTGACATCTAGCTTTAGTGATCAAGCTAAGGATTTTTAAAATAGAATGAAAGAATAAAACGGAGGATGTCCATATTCGAGCAATATATTCTATGAAATATCAAATGATCAAAAATATTGAGGGTTTGCCAAAACTTAGTCAACAATGAAAGCATCAAAGTGAATTTTTAGAGGTTCATCAGAGGGTTTCAAATTCGAGTCATCAAGGTTCATTGAATAGTTAAACTTTTAGAATTTCATCAAAGTGTTTGGCAGACTTCGTTGGACCAAAGTAAAGCATCATCAAATTAGAATCATCCAAAGCTTCTTTCAAGAAGTCTATTTCTAGTATGCATATTATTGAAGTTGCGATTTAGTGTTTTTGTCAAATTTGTTATTCATTCAACGAGATTAGTATGTCTACTTTGCTTCTAAGTTACTATTGAAATGCTCTATCTTATGTGTTAGTGCACTTTTATTGAAAGTTTTGTATTACGATAGGTGTTAGATTGGCCTTTTGTAGCTTATAAAGTTTGGTGTCATTTAATGCTAATTTGTGTTTGCTTTGTCCAGTCTCTATGTTTGGTTGAGCAATGCAAGCATGTAGGTATAGGATTTAGTTTCAATCCAAAAGCCTAAAATCCTTTGACTTGTGTTGAAAGAGTGTTTCAGCCTTTAACACTAGACAAACCAAAACAGATATACATTTAAAGTTTATTCAGCTTGAATGTGAAACCATCCCCCAAAACTCTGTAAAGTTTGTAAATTGCAAGTATATATTGTTCATTGTCGGTTAAGTTTTATTTTACAAGGAACTTCATTTTCAAATTTGAAGAACGGTTCTATTGCACATATGTGGTGTGAATTGAAATGCTGACAAGTTCATTAAATACTAGCAAGTAGATTATTAATTATGTATACACTGTTTCCTGTAGAAGTGATTACCACTCCATTTTTACAGTATATTTAAACTGTATAATTAGGCTCAGAATCCAGATGCAATTTTGTTTCTTGTATACTTAAAACCAAATCATGCCGAATATATATATATATATATATATTTGTTTTGAAATAGTGTTTGATTTTTATGCACCCTTCATAAGGAAAAACTTAGGTGGAAAATTTATCCTAGTTTTTGGATAAAACTGTGTAGAGTTTTTTATTTTAGACCTTTTTTGATTTGATCATTAAATACTCTCAGTCAGAGTATTAATTAAGTAAACACCATTTCCTTCAGAAGTGATTATTGCTCCATGTTTACAATATATTTAAGCTGCATAATCAGGCACAGAATTCAGATGCAATGTTGTTACTGATATGTTTAAAATGAAATGATGCTGCAGGTTGCTTTGGTTCAAAGACCGTGATTGATTTTAATACACCCTTTATAAGGAAAAACCTAAGTAGAAAATCTATCCTAGTTATGTTTGGAAATTTGTTTTAGCCTGAATTTGCAAGATTTTTGCATAAAACTGTGTAGACTTTTTGTTTGAGCCTGTTTTATGTATGATCATTTCTCACATTTTTCTACAACTATGTTGTCTATATGTTCCATATAATAGTTATTTTTTTGGGTATGTCAATAATATTGACATACTAAAAGAAAATACTTCTGTAGACAAATAACTACAAGCAATTTGAATAAAATTATTGGAGGATACAAATGAAGTCATTGAGAAACATGACTGAATGTGGCAAGCAATAAATACTCCCGTACCCTCTGAAAATGCTAGGCACAGAATTTCAGAGATTGTGCAGGAGCAAACTGAGTTTATTCCATACTCCAAATGACAGGCCACCAGAGCTGAAATCTCCATTACAGCTAGGATGCATGGATCTGCTTGAAATGGATCCCTCTTTCACCAACACATAATGTCACCTGCATATACTTGGCCTTGTTATGAAATGAAGGAGGAGCATCGTACTTCTCACTCATTTTATGGATTTCCATAAACTTCAAAATGATGCTTATTGATCTCAGTACTATGTTTGAATTCAGACAGCTAGGTTTGAGCCAATTTTTGAAGTCATTCAGGCTGTTTTGTCTGTGTAATGCAACACCAAACTACTGTAAAATCCCTTGCTACCAGTCTGATGACTCTTACTTTTGCAAGAAGGGTCCAGCTGGAGGCTGGTCATAACATCACTCAGAAAGCTACAGATCTTGCCATTTTGATATAATGGCTGCCCCTTTGAAACCCCAATTTTGGTTGTCCAGACATTCATCCTTTTAACTAGTTTCTCCTTTCAATATAATAATTTACTTCATATAAAAAGAAATATTAAAGATATGAGTTCATGACATTGTTTTTTATTACCAGCGTCATTTAGTGCTGAGTATTGGTTTGTGCAGGCTTCTGGTCGAAAGTTTCTGCTACGTGTTTCCTATCTTGAAATTTATAATGAGGTAAGGATGTTTAATGATCAACATATAAATACTTGCTAAATTATTTGTTCTGAGTTGCATTGCTTCTTAATTTTTTCTTAAAATGTTTCATCCAATTCTACTACTTGATAAAAGATACTCTCTGTTGTTCAAGACAATTTATCTGTTTATGTTTTAATACTTGCTTTTTCTTGTATACAATTTTCTGTTGGATAGAGTTTTGGAAAGTAAAACATGATGGTGTATCTCTGTTAACGTCTTTATGGTAGTTGAAATCAAGCTCTGTTTGAAATAGAGGATAATAAAATGTGATGCATGGTATTTCGAGAATAAAGAAAGGACAAGTCTCTTTCAGAACCACCTGAAAAAGATTCCATTCTTATAATATCCAATCTTGTCTCCAAAGTCTCTGCCAAATTCCTCATCACTTAAACTACTAGACTCCTCAAATTCTAGATTCTCCAAAGCAATACCAACTAACCTTGTTTGTGCTACATCTTCATTAACCTGTGTGGGCTCCTCCAGCTCTACATCCCATTGTGCTTGTGGACTCTTCTTGTACATAAGTGTGTTGTGGTCAGTGAGATGCAAGACACTATGTATATCTACAAGCTTCTTCGCTCTCCTAGAGGCAAGTTGATTCCTCTTAACAAAGTGGACGAAACTATAATTAGACCAATTCTTCTTAGCAACAAAAGAACTAGAAACCTTTGACAACAGATGAATGGCTAATGTGGTAGTCAAAGGATTAGGCCCATGCATAGTCCACCATAGAATTGGATCCTCTTGTGCTGTAATTTCTCTATCCATCTTGGCCTATTCTAAATATCCCCTAAGAGTAGCAAATATTTTCCACTCAATATGAATGATGCTTGTCTGTGTAGAATCATACATCTTTTTAATGGCCTTCATGAAGCTTGTTTTCACCTCAACATCCTGTATAGGAGTATTCTCGCTTGGCCTTTACACATACGACTTTGGGTTCAATGCATAGGCAGCCATGTGCAAGGGAGTGTTGATCTTCTCCCATGGGCGATTAATGAGTGCCTAAATGTGCTCATTGTAGAATGCTAATGTGGGCTCTTTCTTTTCTACAATCGCCTTCATTTGGCCAAGCATACTGCCAATGCATTCATACACCTCTCCAAGGTTAGGTGCATTTGTGTCCCCATATCTAATAAGTAATAACTTTAAAAACTGGAGTACTGATGGAAACAATGTATTTTTCATCAGACCAAAATGTATCACTCTTCACCACCTCCTTCACCCTCCTCCCTTGCTTTGGCTTGGAATTAGACTACTAATTCCACTTTGTTGTCATGACCATTAGTTGCAATGCTTCTTGCAAGTCAAACATCCTCTCCAATAGAATGAAGTATGATGTATATCTAGTCTCAATAGGTTTCAAAACCTCCTTCTTAGAGAAGGTCCTAAAGGGTGCATGTAAAGTATAGTGGTTCTAGATAAACATCTACACATCTCTAGCATCATTAACCACATATTTGATCCATCTAATCCATCTAGTTTTGTCCATTCCCTTGAGTGCATTACTCATGGCATACACACAACAAGGAGTCCACAAAATATGCTTGTAGGTTTGCTCACTCAATTTACCTGCAGCTTTGCATTAATATGCTGCATTTGTCACTAATTGCACTACATTCTCATGCCCAATCTCCTCAATATCATCTCTAAGTATTTGGAATTGAAAATCAACATCCTTGCAGTGCCTTGAACAATCAATAGCCCTAAGGAAGTAAGGGTCCTCTATACATTTGACCATGATGATGATGAGTGGACAATGCCTGATATCTGTCCACTCGTCCATGATTACGCTACATCCACTAGTGACCTAGGTAGGCTTTTATTTTTTCCATTAGATTATTAATCTTGGTATAGTTCTTGTCCAAGGTTCTCAATTTTGTCTCCCTTGGTGGCACATATGATGATCCTACTTTGATTGTTTTAGCCACAACCTCCTTATAATAAGGAGAGAAAGCCACATGGAATGGAATGCCATTGGGAAAGAAGAATTTGTTAATGGCATCATTTGCCTCATCTTTGTTCTGCACATTGAATAACTCTTCCACTCTGTTTGCAACATCACTAGTGGTCATTCTACATTTCCCTTTAGGCTTTGATATGGCTACTCCTAAACTAGATAGAAAAGCATAAGTAAATTAACTTGAAATTCGTGGATTTGGGGTATTCCTAGTACCACTAGGAGTAGGAGACCTCAATGGCAAAGTGGTAGGTACAAGACTTTGGTCATTGGAATAAGCTCACAATCTGTTTATTTCAATTCTTTTTTCAAGTGACAATCCCACACAAACTCCTACACCTTTTCTAGTGGGATAGAGGTGTGCATTAACTCTTGTAATGCTTCCTTGAAACTCAAGTTGACAAAAATTGCATTTCTATAGCCTAGTGCTCTCTATTGTTTAGCTAGGTTTTGATTGCAATTTAGGGGATTATTGTTTCAAAGGTGACTTCTTATCAAAAGGACCTTTGGAAAAATGCTCTAACAATTTGAGAGGGCAACTAAAATGTGCACTACCAATAGAACTAGTTGCCTCACAGGTCCCCACATTTGTACTTGGAGTCTTTGATTGAACCCCCATAAGCTTGATGTGTTCCTCTTCATCACTCATGCTGTGAGAAAAATTGATAGTGACATTGAAAGAAACAAAATTTATGGTTACCATACATGTCATAACATCATTAAGTTAATGAATAATAAATTATGCATAGGCTCAAGACACAAGGATTTTCTTTTTCTTTTTCTTACTCTAGGTCACATGAAGCACAAAAGAAAAGGACACACAAAAATATGAATCCCTGTTCATCATTCATCAAACAAGGATACACAAAAGAAGAAATCCTAATTTGAATGGTAAAGCTAAATTTTGATTGTTAAATTTTCACATAAAAAATTATGCGAATTTGCAAAAGAAACATTTATAAATAATTTAACAAATAAATTTGGAACACCTAGAGGCTAGATAATAAAATATTACTTTTGTAAAATAAAAATTCCTAAAATTTGATCATGATTCATTTGTGAAATTAAAATAATAAATTGAAATTCATAACAATGTAAATTCAAATTATGAACACTTCAATTAACTACTAAATTTGTCAAGTAAAATTAGTAATTTACTAAATAGTTACTAAATTTAACAATGAAAAAAAAAATAGTCATTAAGGTAACATACCTTGAAGCTTGAATGATGCTTTGAATCCATTGATTCAATGGTGGATTGATGTCACTATTCATGCTTGCTCTTCCTCTCACTAATCCTCAATCCTAATGCCCTCACTTGCAATCTTTCTCACTCTTGTAGCTTATTTTTGCAACTTTCAACTTTGTTGTTGAAACTTGGAGGTGGTTTGGAATGAGGGTTAGATGCCTATTCATTAATTTAGGATTTAGGTGGGGCTCATAAGCCATTAGGTCTAGGGTTTAGGGCACACAATTCTAAAACACTTTGATCTAAGAAAAAATAACTTTTCCTTTATTTTGCTGTGGGGGATGCTTGGAATTCCTAGGGACTATCAGGAGAATATGGAAGTCCCTTGGATGGTTGGGAGACTCCTAGGAGTCCTTTGAACATCTTAGGGATGTTCAAGAGTCCCCAAGTTATTTGCAAATGAGGACGTCTTGGAAATGTCCCCTACTTGAGGAGAGATGTCCCAAAAACATCCTCGAGTCCTGGGTAGCAATTGTGGGGCATCCCCTCCAAGTCCCCACTTCTCGGAAATGGGAGGATTTGGAGGGTGTAATGTCCCCTTCTCGAGCATGATCTTTCCAGTTGACCGTTGGCCTATTCCGGAGACCCGTAGGCTTGTCGGAAGGTAAAATTAGGGTTTCTTGTTTTGAAGGATGCTCTTGCTTGAGGGTGGTGGATTCAATGGCGGATTCTTTCTGGGTTTTCAGAGAGCTTCACAGTGATATGTTTTCCTGGTGTTCTGAGCATTTTTAGGAATTTACTATTTTTAGTAAATTCTATTTTTGGCAGTGGTCCTGTTGGCTTTGGCACAGTCGGCTTTCTACTTCAGGCAGATCAGTTGGCTTACTCATTTTTGGCTTTGGTGCATAACTGGAGAGATAAGTCGAATTATTTTAATTAAGTCATGTTTTAATGTTATATTTTAACATTGACCCCTTGGCCTAGCAACTTCACTTTAAGTTGTTTTTAAAAGATGTTCTTTATGGGTAGGCGCCTCATTGAGGAAATCAATATTATTAAAAGATTTAATCCAAGCTAAAGTTGGGCGCCAACTTCAAGGAAGAAATAAAGTTTATATTTAAAGTCAAATTTTGCTTGAAAAGTGGGATGCCATCTATTGGAGGATTAGGGTTTGATTCAACAAAGAAGATTAGGGTTTCGAGAAGAGTCATCTGGAAATTATAAAAGGAAGCCATTGGTTATCTTTTCAGCATCTTTTGTCTACAGAAATGTTATGTTGCCGGATTGGCTTTGGGATTGCTTCGAGGAATGAAAGCCTCCTAGCGTGGCATTGCTTCTCGCTTGAAAGATAGTGACTAGTGGTGAAGTAGTTTAATGTTGAGTGATTTGTAGTGGATTTCTGCATTATAATTCATTGTGTGGTTTTGTAGATCAGCTTATTTGCATTTCAGTGAAATTTTGGAGTTGCATTTTCATTACAGCAGATTGTCTTTTTATTCATAAGTCAAAAAATACAAAAAGAATCGTTCTGGGTATTGTCTCATTGTGTTTCCCTGTTGGAGGCGACTCTTCATGAATATTTGTAGATTTTAATATGAAGTTTATGATTTTATAAAGCAAATTCGTCATTCCTTGAAGGCCGTACTTTCTGGGGTGTCTTGGGATTCGTGCCAATAATTAATAACCACTTTCAGTTGCCATTTCTTATTACTAAACTAGGCGCCATCTTTTTGAAGGTCTATTGTATCAAATTTGAGGTCATTGGGATCAGTTTTGAGTGATATATGAGCAATTTAGTGGGTTACAGGCATGCTGGTTATATAATTTAAAGTGCAGGTCTGTCATAACAGATTTGAAGAAATCTGCATTCTCCTTCTTGGATTGGTGTTAGGAAATCATTAAAGGCTTTGTCCGTTCAGTAATTGCAATAGTATTTCCTTTACCTCCGCCCTATGGTAGCTCCTTTCCCACTCTGGGTTAGAAAGCACATTCTGGGTGTTGAGTACTTTCAGCATCTCAGTTATTTCTTTCAAGCATTGTAATTTCTTACACTCCGCCATATGGTCGCCTCAACTCCATACTGGATTGGGTAGCACATACTTGGTGTCGAGTTCCCTTTCAGTACTTAGTGTAGAAGACCCTCTGACCATATGCTTGCCATCATTGGCGCCATTCTTGGTTAGAGTTCTTGCATAAGCATTTTGATTAAGATCCTCTGACCAATGCTCACACCTTGCCCACATCGGGATCCTGGTGTACATTCTGGTTAGAGTTGCTTCAACAACGTTTTGGTTTAGTTGCTAACCTTAACGGGTGCATTGGTTTGTAATTTGCAATTGAAAAAAACAAAAAAAATTGGTTCGGAATATTTCAGTGATATCAGAGCCAAGATCCTGCCATCCTGTGAAAGTAGTCACTGATTTAATTGTCAGATGAGTGACAGAGATACTAGACACTACATACAGAGAGAGATGACTACAGAAAAGTCTGTACTTGAGTTAATGTAGGAACTGTTTATGCTAATGAAGGATCCTGACATAAGGTGGGGAATCAGAAAGATTTATGCTAAGTCTGAAAGTCGGGATAGAAAGGTGCACATGTCACATTAGAATGATTGTGAGCTTGATGAAGATACCTTGACAAATGAAGAGTGTGTGGTAGAGCCTCATAATACGCCCCTTGACTTGCATGCGATAGCAAATGAAGAAGTGCAAGTTGAAGGACATACTATTGGTGTCTTTGAATCCGCTTATGTCCGTTACCAAGGTGATGATGCTGGTAATGATTCCAATGTGTTTGTACCTCCTCTTGTTGAAGATTTAGTGATGGATAATTCTCCTCTTGTTGCTGTTCAAACTCCTCAAGAGTTTTCACAAAATGAATTTATGACAAGTGATCAAGAAGACCCTTTTGGCATGCATATGACTGTTCATGTTGAGATCAGAAATACACCTATAGATGATGGGTTCATTGAAGATAAGAATGATAAAGTTTTCCAAACAGCTAGCACTAGAGATTCTTTACTTCATTACAGTGATGGTGTCAAGGGTGGTTTTGGGTTTGATCATCAAACCAAACCATTGGAAATAAATATTAATGAGGATGACAGTTTAAGTGAATTGGGTGGTGACCTATTCAAAGAGTCGACACTCCAAAAGAAGCATGAAGAGCTCATTCCTTTTGATCAAAACAGTCAGCCTCTTACTATTTGGGATCCAGGTGTGGAGTCATCTAGCGAAGATAAGGAACTAGTGTGGGATGAATTCCCTTTTCCTCCGAATGAAGATCAAAAATCAGATTGCATTGCAAACTATGAGGTAGCCCTCGGAGGAGGAGCTGCCTTTGAAGAAGAAGACTGCGTAGCCAAGCTCCATAATGATCTCTTTGAAGTAGTTGCAACCACTAAAGAGGAATATGTGGTTACAAAAACCTTCCGAACAGCGGACAAATATGATTCCTTGAGCAGATTGGATGCTGGCATAGTGTTTGATCAAGGAGGCAGTGATGAAGAAGAAGAGCTAGAAGACCATATGGCTCTTGAAGATGTAGAGTTTGAAGGTGTTACCAAGCCCGAATCTGATTTTTCAATGCATGATGTTGGTTGCAAACTTAGGGTCGAAGAAATTGTGGAATGTGTTCCTCTCCATGACATTGAGCATTTTCCTCTAATGAAGGGAGAAAGACATGAAAGCTGGAACAGCTATGATGGCAGTGAGGGCACAAAACAAAGTTCTGATTTTGAAAATCAGTCAGCTTGCAATCCGCCATCTTTGCATATTCTTGAGTGGGAGGAACAAGTCAAAGAGTCCCTTAAGAGGGAAGTGCGAGTTCTATCCCAATTTGATTGCACTCACAGTTTGATTGAAGATTTCTACTGGAAGGCTCAACTTGAAGAAAGAAGAAGAGGAGTTAAGGATGAAGTTGCTCTTCTCAACTTGCAACTTATCAGAGACTCTTGGGAGACACTGAAATTAGATTTCATACACTTGATTGCAGATCGGGATCATGCTGTTGAACTTGCAGAGAATACCTTCAATGCTTTCCAAGGGAAAGAGAGAAAGGTTGATGAGCTTACTCATGAGCTTGAATCAACAAAAGCTATGCTAGAAGAAACTCTAATAGCATTAATGGAGGTAGAAGATCAGTTTGCTGATTTCAAACCTTCTAAGGAGCAAGAGAATGCACATAGAGCTGAAGAAATCGAGCAAGTCATTAAAGAGCTCGATAGTCTTGAAGGAGAATTTGATCTTGTCGGTTTCACAAGAAAATCAGAAATTACTAGTGCTGATTTGGAGCAGCAAGATGGAAGGAACGAATTCCTAGTGTATGACAATCCTCTTTTTGAACCGGGTGAAGAGGAAGCTTATGAGAAACATTCCTTTGTGGTAGATGATGGGACTTCAAGCCTTGAGGAAATCACTTTTGACACCATTGTTGAAGAGGGAAGTTCTAGCACTTCTTCTAGCAATGGAACAAGGATGCATAAGTTGCATAATGAGGACTTACCTGCTGCTCCTAGTCTCCCCATTCAGGAGGTGGAAAATCAAGAAGCATGGTGGAATGAGGTCACTAATCTTGATGGTCAACAAAGGGATGATTGGCACTCTGATGAAGAGTTCATTCATTTTCTGATGTGGATGCTTGTCAGATTCCTATCGGACTTCCTGCTTACACCATCTTCTCTAAGAATAACTAATTTCATAATGGAGTTTGATGAAGGGTCCATTGAATCCTTCCCGCAATTCTTCTCTCATGATTTTGAATTTGACTTTCTCAATGAATTCAGATTTGTTGAGTACTTCTTGGAGTTTCAGGGTGCGATGATTCAAATAAAACGTATTTCCCAAAGCGTTCTAGTAAAAGTAATTCTCCATTTGCAGAATGGCTCTTCTTTACTTATGATGTGGGGCCCTGGTATCAGCTTGCTTTTGACATGTGTCAAGAAGGTATGTTGGAGTGATGAGCCTCAAATTCACTATCCTTTGGATGTTGTTACCTTCTTCTTCAGTCATTTGAAGTTCACTCCTAATGATCAATGGGAGTTTTGGAAAGTAAAGTTGAGCAAGGATTGGTACTTGGCTGTGATGGGATCTTCAGTGGGTTTATTTTCGGCTGTAGATATGAGCAGACATGATTTTTTGGGTGCTGATTTTCAGTTTGGCAATAGCTATCTATCTCCTTGGATGCTGATTTTCATAAAATCAGATTTCAAGTTGATCATTTCAGTCTTGTTGGGTTGTTGGTTCATTCGATTTCAGACCTTCCAATTTCTTTTGAGGGACAATTTATGGCTTCAAAGGAGAGAATTGGTGGTGTGGATTGAGCACGATCAAAATTTGGAAAGAAACCATACTCATTCTAATGGTTTTCTTGGTACATATTCTTGTACAAATAATTGGAGCAGCAGATCATCGCTCGACTTGGCATGGCATTTCGAGACTTCTACTGCTGAGATCCTGTTCAATGTCTTGATTCTACATTCTGAGACTCTTGTGGTTGGAATTGTGAAAAACTTCTTCAGACTTCATAGTTGTGCCATGATAATTCAGTTGAGGCATAGGGATTTCATGTGGAATCATGAGTTTGAGTTTGTTGAGTTCTTGCAAAGGATAGCTTTCCTCTTCGCAAGAAGAGTTGAAGATGTCACATTTGCAGTCATGGTTTCGTTTGTTACCATGTGGAGGTATGCTGAGGAGATTAGTTATGAGTTGAGTGACCTATCCTTCTTCTTGCCTAGAATTGTGGTTGACAGTTGTATTGTTGTTACTGTTGACTCTGGGCATCTTGGACGTGAGACGTTGCATGATATTGATCTTAGTCCTCTAAGATCTTTCGGTTTGATTATCATGGATGGTAACACTTGGGAGTTACAAGGGAGGTTAGTGCAGCATTGGCATGATGTTTTCACTGATGTGATCAGAGTGGTGCAGCAGTGGCATGGTGGGTCCTTCCTGAGATGGATTGGGGAACCTAGGATCATACTTGTTTTGGTATGGATCAGTTTTAAATTTTCTGGAGTTATGGCGATATTACTTGAGGACAAGCAATTTTGGGAAGGGCAGATTGTAATGTCCCCTTCTCGAGCATGATCTTTCTAGTTGACCGTTGGCCTATTCCGGAGAACCGTAGGCTTGTCGAAAGGTAAAATTAGGGTTTCTTGTTTTGAAGGATGCTCTTGCTTGAGGGTAGTGGATTCAATGGCGGATTCTTTTTGGGTTTTTAGAGAGCTTCACAGTGATATGTTTTCTTGGTGTTCTAAGCATTTTTAGGAATTTACTATTTTTAGTAAATTCTATTTTTGGCAGTGGTCCTGTTGGCTTTGGCACAGTCGGCTTTCTACTTCAGGCAAATCAGTTGGCTTACTCATTTTTGGCTTTGGGGCATAACTGGAGAGATAAGTCGAATTATTTTAATTAAGTCATGTTTTAATGTTATATTTTAACATTGACCCCTTGGCCTAGCAACTTCACTTTAAGTTGTTTTTAAAAGATGTTCTTTATGGGTAGGCGCCTCATTGAGGAAATCAATATTATTAAAAGATTTAATCCAAGCTAAAGTTGGACGCCAACTTCAAGGAAGAAATAAAGTTTATATTAAAAGTCAAATTTTGCTTGGAAAGTGGGACGCTTGGAGGATTAGGGTTTGACTCAACAAAGAAGATTAGGGTTTCGAGAAGAGTCATCTGGAAATTATAAAAGGAAGCCATTGGTTATCTTTTCAGCATCTTTTGTCTACAGAAATGTTATGTTGCCGGATTGGCTTTGGGATTGCTTCGAGGAATGAAAGCCTCCTAGCGTGGCATTGCTTCTCGCTTGAAAGATAGCGACTAGTGGTGAAGTAGTTTAGTGTTGAGTGATTTGTAGTGGATTTCTGCAATGTAATTCATTGTGTGGTTTTGTAGATCAGCTTATTTGCATTTTAGTGAAATTTTGGAGTTGCATTTTCATTACAGCAGATTGTCTTTTTATTCATAAGTCAAAAAATACAAAAAGAATCGTTCTGGGTATCGTCTCATTGTGTTTCCCTGTTGGAGGTGACCCTTCATGAATATTTGCAGATTTTAATATGAAGTTTATAATTTTATAAAGCAAATTCGTCATTCCTTGAAGGCCGTACTTTCTGGGGTGTCTTGGGATTCGTGCCAATAATTAATAACCACTTTCAGTTGCCATTTCTTATTACTAAACTAGGCGCCATCTTTTTGAAGGTCTATTGCATGAAATTTGAGGTCATTGGGATCAGTTTTGAGTGATATATGAGCAATTTAGTGGGTTACAGGCATGCTGGTTATATAATTTAAAGTGCAGGTCTGTCATAACAGATTTGAAGAAATCTGCATTCTCCTTCTTGGATTGGTGTTAGGAAATCATTAAAGGCTTTGTCCGTTCAGTAATTGCAATAGTATTTCCTTTACCTCCATCCTATGGTAGCTCCTTTCCCACTCTGGGTTAGAAAGCACATTCTGGGTGTTGAGTACTTTCAGCATCTCAGTTATTTCTTTCAAGCATTGTAATTTCTTACACTCCGCCATATGGTCGCCTCAACTCCATACTGGATTGGGTAGCACATACTTGGTGTCGAGTTCCCTTTCAGTACTTAGTGTAGAAGACCCTCTGACCATATGCTCGCCATCATTGGCGCCATTCTTGGTTAGAGTTCTTGCATAAGCATTTTGATTAAGATCCTCTGACCAATGCTCACACCTTGCCCACATCGGGATCCTGGTGTACATTCTGGTTAGAGTTGCTTCAGCAACGTTTTGGTTTAGCTGCTAAGCTTAACGGGTGCATTGGTTTGTAATTTGCAATTGAAAAAAACAAAAAAAATTGGTTCGGAATATTTCAGAGGGGGAGTGTATCCCCATGGAACACTACATAATTTAGACATGTATCCTCACCTATATCGTATCAATTTATCTTTAAAATTTTATGTTTTCTTTTGTATTTGGTATGTATATATGTGGCACCTTGAGCTACCCACTCTTATCACATGCATGAATGCATTGGCATGTTTCTTGAGAAATTTTATTATCTGCTTATGTATCAAATTATATGTTTTTTTTAATATTTGATATGTATATATGTGGCACCTTGAGCTACCCTCTCTCATCACATGCATAAATGCACAAACATGTTGCTTGAGAATTTTGTTTAAGATATAAAATTTATTGCACAAATAAAAGTGTGATGACATTACAAGGTTCAAATGGAAGGGCACCATCCAACCAGTCATGTTTTAAGGGAAGGCCATACCAATCTTTCTTAAGGATTAGATATTGCCCTGCAAAATTCTAATTTTCTTGTTTTCGCCATTTGTTTAATAGGGAAGGAGACAACCATGCTATTGATGGATAAACTGCCTTTTTTTATTGATAAACACTATTGAGAAAATGTGCAATCTACCTATGATAATGATGCCATTTCTTGGTGGCACTTGTTATCGTTGTATTTTATTTTACCACTTCAAGTTCAAGATTGATGTTTTATATAAGTTGATATGGTGTAATTCTTGCTTGGTTTTGTTATGAGTTTCCTATGGTGAGTGAACCACAATTTTCTTCTTATACTTTTGTTATATTGTTTAAGTATTTTTTCCAACATCTGTAAAATAAATTTAAGGCTTTATGCTATACTTACCAGAAAGCTTCAAGGTTTGTTTTCTGATTATCATAGTTCTTTATTTTCTTTTGCTGAAGGTCATAAATGATTTGTTGGATCCAACACGACAAAACTTGAGAGTAAGAGAAGATGCTCAGGTGTGTTTTCTAACAAATCTTGATTTCTAACATGTTATGGTGAAATCAACATGACAAGCCAGTGATTGTTTTTAAGTTCTAATTTTTGAATATTTGCATAACAATTACTGTTTCAACAGCAGGATAAAATATTAAAAAATGCTCACGTTTAAAAATATTTTCATTCACTGTGCTTTTATCTTTGTTTTTCCTTTTTATCCTTATTTTCTTTATGAACTTAATTTTATATTTAAGGAATTGCTAAGGTACGTGAATGCAAACTTCAAGAGGGTGACTACCATAAGCAATGATAAGCTTTTTGTTTACTTGAAATGGTAAATTTGGTTTTCTTGGTGAAATACTTTTTTTTCTTGTGATTAATAACCTACTGGTAAGGAGTCTTTGCTAGTTCAGGATTTCGTTTCAATTAGTAATCGTAACTTCTACATGGCTAGTTGATACCTAAAATACACACCTATAATCTACTATAGTTCTATAAAAGAATGTGAAATAAGATGGTTTTTACTACAATACAGTTATATTAGTTGTTTGGGTTATAGAAGGGCAATGATAAATTTGTGGTTCCACCTGTTTACACATCTTGACATGCAATGAATGTAATGTTCTGGAGCCCTCCTGTTACTAGCTTGTGAGACTTATCATTTCACATTGGCTATTATAATAGATTAATAAGTTGTGAAATCCTCTACTGGAATTTAACCCAGATTTTCTTTTTCTTTTCATTTCATTCATTCTTTTAAACATACATGTATGTTCCATTTATTTTTATCATTCACCTAATACCCGAACATAGATCCAATATGCTAGCCAAGATAGTAATAAATACAATCATGTTACAATAGTTGAATTAACACATTTCCATTAACCATATAATCTTAATTCATCATTACGTTAAATATCAAGAGGTTCATAATTACAATGATATCAATAATTGATCAAATAACATTACACAGCCATAAGGTTGTCAACATTTAATACATAAAATTTTGTTGATTAATCATAAATTAACACAGTTCAAGTCCAAGTTGAAGAATTGGTGCTGGAGAAAGGTATGAGGGTGGCAACTAATGACCTCATCCAGTGGCAGAAATCGCTATCTGTCCCATCCAATGCTAAACCTTCCAGCAGACAGCAATATGTTACTTCATGACAGTAACTCAAAAGCACAAAGCAACATCATAAATGATAGCAAGACATCCATGCATCAAGAGATGTCATTAAACACCTTGGTTAAAAGTTAAAACCATAAATAGACAACTTCAATTACAATGAAATAATATCACATACAAATAAGATATGGTACTGCATTACCATCTTTAGGCCTCCAACTACTGGTGTATGGCCTGCTGGAAGTTCCCGACTTCCTGAGATTTTCTGTTGTATTGGCTATCTGGCATTGCATATCCAACATCCCTACAACTCTCAAGTCAACCTTGGCACTGCCATTTGACATCTCTATCTTCAACAGAATACTTATTCTTATGAGACTGACTGTATCTGGAAGAATACAGACATATCTAAACCTGGGTATAGGACTTATGATTGGGTGTACACCTAAAGAGAAGTAGGTAGGACATGTTCTGGATTCTACTTCAACCTATAGCCTGTGCTTCCTTACAAATCCCTGTGATGCAGTTAAGATTCGATAGACTCTTACTCAGTGCCAAGTACCTTAATATTCCATCTGATCTAAGTTCATTCCTGAGTTTTGGATATGTAAAAATACCTTCTGGTTCATTTTAGTAATCTGCCAGATTAGACCCTCGCAGCTTGTCTTTCTTTCATCAAAATTGCCAAGCTATTAGAGTTCTTCCAACATAATATTAGAGATTTTGGGATAGAAAGGAAGAGCAGATTTTACACCCAAAAATAATATTCTTCTATTCCACACTCTTTTGTTCAACATGAATTAAATATATATAAGATTTCCATATCCTATGTTATTGGAAACCTCTATAACAACTCCTAAAAGTATACGAGACTATAAAATAATATTTTAATATTAACGTACATAGCTCTATTTTATTAATTATGCTAACCTAGACACCCATGTGAACTCTAATTCCCAACATTCCCCCCCTTAGTGTGAACATGGGGAGAAAGAACATCACACAAGTTGGAAATAGAATTGTATGCCTATGCATACTTTAGGTCTGCATATTGCTGTTTGGATCTTGCTGCACATGATCACCTACATACAAGAACTTATCCTGCTTTCACTTCCAGTGAACTCATCACTGGCCGACCACACTTCCAAGAAGTCCAACAGTCAAAGGATCTCTTTAGCCAGTTGCTTTCCTATACAATTGTTTACAATATCAATGATGTCCATTTTCTCCTTCTTTCAAACTTTCACTTTCAACTGCAGTAAGCCCAACTTTTCTAACCCATGATCTTGATTCAAATGAAAGGAACCTCTAATCAACCTTTCATGGTTTTCACACAGGTTTACCATGAACAAGAACTCACTCATTTGTTCACCTCATATGGTTTTTTGGATTACCAAAAAGAAAACTATCACTGTCACACAATAGAAAATAAAATGCCACCAAAACTGATAAGCGACCTCGTCGTTGGTGACTGACGAGAGGACGTTGAGTGTCCTCCAACCTCTTGTGCCTCCATCCTCCATTTTGACTCCTTAGTCCTTCCTAGCCAAATGTAGCATTAGAATCTCCAAGAACATTGTTAGATATAGCATCATCTCCATGTACACATAAATAAGAGGATGTAGCCATAAGAATGCACCCTTTTTACTAAAATAAATCCGTGTTAACTCCAAAAGAAATTCTCTAGTATAGTGCTACTTCAAGCAAAATAAAAGATTTCTCTTATATCACCAATTCTTGTATTACACTTCTTGGATTTAAGTAACAAAAGATCTGAACATATCTCCTTTAAAAAACAAAGCTAAAATGAATTTAATCAACACTATCAACTAACTCTCATTTTGATTCAATAGAGTTTTTACACCATCCATTCAAGAGAATGACATCTCTACCCATACTAGATAATGCTCCTCCAATAATATTCAAATTGAAAAAGCAGATGCTGTGTTGAAACAAGCTTCAATAGAACTCCATAAAAAATCAATTTAATCAACAAACTAAAATTTAAATTTTAGAGCAACTGCAGCAGCTGTCCAACCGGGAGAATTGAGAATTTTATGATACCCAATCATTAAACTCCTTCACAATCTATCTTGGTGGATATCTTCCACTAATACACCGCTCCAATGGCATGATATTATTTTGTTGTAGTTGACAGTGTTCAAAAATGAGTTATCATGTCAAAACTTTCAACCACTATTTTCTGTTCCAAAGTGCTCACTCAATACAAAATAAATCTTCAAACCATTTCTGGGTTTTATTGTAAACTCCATTCAATTTCCTAAACACTTTGAATTTTTAAATTTGGTTATGAAATGACAAAGATATTGCCATTTTACTGCAACTGCGTTAAACTGATATAAAGAAATGCCATTTTAAATTTAACAAAATTTACCAAAAAAAATGGTGCTGCACTACTCATGGGTATAAGAAAGATGAATGCTCTGATATCTCCAGCCAAAATAATTGTTTCTTCATTCCATCTACATAGGCACAAGATGAGAATGCTCTGATAACATGTAAATAAATCTACATAGGCACAAGATGAGAATGCTCTGATAACATGTAAATAAATTTGAGCAGAGACAAAAGAAGCTGAAAAAATTAGACATAAAATAATACGTGCTTCCTTTTTCTTCAATCAAATACATTACATATTTATAGTATTCTCATATCCTATTTTGTAGGAAACAACTTCTTAATATATTGAGTTGTTTCAACGACTCAAATGTACAAACAAATACTCCTTAAATAATTATTTTCTCACCTAGAATAGTTTAGTGAGTTGCTATTATAACTCACTTTTATTTTAACTTCACACACATTATTACTACTAACCAATGTGAACACTAACATGATTTCTAACACATAATGCAGCAACAAATTTAATCCACACTAGGCTCATATCGCAACATCATGAAATAGGCAATAATCTCAACAGCAAGGAGTTATGGAAAGTGAGTAGTTGGATTGAGGTTCAGCCTTTACCTTATGTTTAATAGATGAGACTAGAATTCTCTTATCTCAGCTATTCTATGGATTAAGAGTTCCATCTATATACAATATCTTGTTTGACCAACTCTTCGTTTCTGGAGTTACCAATGATATCAATCACTAAAGATAGATCAAGCAAGTACCAAAAAAATAACCAATATTTGTATGTCTCTAAAGACCTTCATTAAGAACCCCTTCAATAATGATACCCCGGTGCTGGTACGATGAAATATTCCAAGCCAATTTACACAAAATTTTGGAATTATTTTTATAATCCAGAGTTCAGGTTTTCTGTCAAATAGTTTTACATCCAGCTGTCCTTGAAGAGTTTTCTACTCATTTCGAAGAGTTTGTAAATAATTTTCATACTATATTTTTCCAATTCATGTAGTTCAAATACCATGCTCAAAGATCATATGTAAACCTTATAACATTTAATGCTGCTGATATAACTTACACAGTGAATAAATTTCAGTAAAATTTTAGAAATTATTTAGGTAATATCTGCTAACCTGAAGCAGTCCCCAAGCTTTGTATGGCACAGTAATATGAAAAATAGCAATCTTCAATAGAGATGTGGCTCCCCACCAAATAGTTTGAAACCTTAACATTTCCTTGAATCTTCATTGGTCCATATACAGCAGCAGGCTTAAAGATGTGGCTGAAGTCTACAGGCGTTAATACTTGTCTTTTTGCTACCCAACCCCTTTTACTCTATACTCCATGTGAATCACATCTCCTAAAATGCATTGGAAATAACATCTTAAAGGCCATGTCTGTTAGTTTTTAGGATCAGAAATGTAATAAGCAGAAAAGCACAACTCAGAGACAATAACACAGTATTTTACCCTGGGAAAACCCTCCTCAAGGGAGAAAAACCCAGCAAAAGATTCTCTTATAAATCAGAATAATAACAGGCCCTAGAAAGGCCAAATACAATACAATGGATCTGCACTTATATATGGTGCAATTTCATGAATACACAAAGTGTTTAACTCTTCTGCTGAAGTCGAATCTGCTGCTCTTGAAGGGCGAACCTGCTGCTGAATATTTTTGAATTGGAATGAATTGAATGATCAAATGAGGAGACACCTTCTCCTTTATATATCAAACTAGATGCTCTCCTTTCAAGGGCTGACCTTTCAAGAATACAAATTTTATTTAAAAAAAAAAAAAAACCAAGGCCAACCTACCTTGAGTTGAATGTATTTAAGAAAAATATCTTCCGAAGCTACACAACACTAACACTCCCTCTTAGCTAGGGAGGTATTTTTTCAAATATCCTGGTCATGGAGTCTCTCAACATGATGCCCACAATGGCTACACCCATTTGTGGAAAACCACATCTCAATCTCAGAGATGTACAAGAGTTCATCATGGAGTCTCTCAACATGATGTCCACAATGGCTACACCCATTTGTGGAAAACTCATCTTAGTTTCAAATATGTACAAGGGTTTATCACGGAGTCTCTCAACGTGATGTCGTCATAGAGTCTCTCAACATGACGTCCACAATGGCTACTCCCATGTGTGGAAAGAAACACATCTCAGTCTCAAAGATGTACAAGGGTTCATCACAGAGTCTCTCAACGTGATGTCGTCATGGAGGCTCTCAACATGACGTTCACAATGGCCACTCCCATGTGTGGAAAGAGACACATCTCAGTCTCAAAGATGTACAAGGGTTCATCACGGAGTCTCTCAACGTGATGTCGTCATGGAGTCTCTCAACATGACGTCCACAATGGCTACTCCCATGTGTGGAAAGAAACACATCTCAATCTCAGAGATGTACAAGGGTTCATCACAGAGTCTCTCAACGTGATGTCGTCATGGAGTCTCTCAACATGATGTCTCATCTCAGTCTCAGAGATGAACAAGGGCTTGCACCTCATATTTCTTCGTCTCGAAGAAATATTCACTAAAAGGGCTTTCACCTCATATTTCTCCGTCTCAAAGAAATATGCATTACAACAAATCTTCATGATGATGTGACTCCCTCTGAAGCTCCAAGTACTTGCATCAACCTCTTGACCTCCTTTTCCAAGATTGCCTGCAATGCTAGCCTTAGAGGAACGGTTTCCAATGCACTCCTCCGACATTATTGACTTGTGAGAGTCCAGGACTGTCCTCCTTGACCTCATCCCAGATCACCCTATTTTGAATAGGTTTGCAGAGCTACCAATGTCAAATCCAGATTGACCGTCTTGTGCAATTTTGTTCTTTGCAGCTGAAGAGGTCTTCCAAGGACTTTAGCACTTGGCCTTGCAACACACTACAACCCACTTAGCTAATACCTTCACTTCTTCTCAGTGAGTCACAAAACTCCCTCTTGATCCTTGCCTCAACACAAAAAATTACAAAAATTCTCTGGAAGTGAACTCTCCTCCATTGATGGATCTCAGAACCTTAGTCCTCTTCCTGGACATGATCTCAATTTGTGTCTCGAATTCTCAGAATTTAACTCCCTTTGAATGTCATTTCCTCCTCTTCAAAGTAGCTGATCACAATGACAATTTGTATAGATTCTTCGTTGTTTAGTGTCTTCATCTTTCTCAATCTTCGTGATGATGCAAACTCTCCATCCAAGGCTGACCCAACCTTGATCCCTCGAGAGATGTCTCTAGTGAAGAATCATGAGAGTTTTGTGCCACTAACTTAGTCCCATGGCTGCAAGCTATGACTCCATGATTGTTCATTTCTCCAGCCGGCATGCCTTCCTCATGGGATGCCTCAAGCTCTTCCTCCCTTTGAATTCCTTATGCAATCTCTCATCATCCTTTTGCTCCTTGATCCATCCTGCATTTCTCTTTATTGTTGTTACATCATTGAGCTAGACCTATAGCTATGTCTCATCTTCGACACCTTCAGTGTTGCCATCCCATATAATCGACCTCATATTATCAGATCAAAAACAACTACACAGAGAATAGGGATGGACACAATTAAATTATCCCGTCTCTACAACACTTCCGTCACTACCCCTTTCAAATCAGGAAGCGTTGCAAGGGCCTATTGTGATGCTCTTTTCACTTCATCTTCATCCACTGCAGAAACTCAACCAGTTCTTCCAATAGCAAATCGTCCACTTTTGGATAATATTATATTCTATATATCTCCTTGTAGAAACTCTCGTATGTTGCATTCGAACTAACTCATGAATTGACTGGCGTCTCCATATAATCTATAGTTGCGTTCACTTTAATTTCCACCAATCGTTCCCTTTAGTCTTCTTACACCACCCAATATAATTTCGTTCCAATATGAGATAGTTGCAGTTATTAATCTTGCGTCTCTGACTTGGCCGCTTCTTGCTTGAGAATATAAGACTCATAATTTGTCTTTACTTTGGTTTGGCCGTTTGTGCCAAATCATCCGCTAGTGTGTTGTCTCAGTATCACTTCTAGGTGAGGAGGCTTGCCACAAATCTGCTCTAGATTGCACCAAACACTTATACATCACCTCTCAAGCTAGGTGACTCATATTTAAGCAACGTCCTCTAGCATGCCCATGTGAGACTCCAACAGGATCATTCGACAAATGCTTGAACCAGTGATGAACACGCCCTTCTCACAGATGATAAGAGATACTGTTCCTAGCAATACCAATTGAATCTCCAGAATCAGACCAAAGAGCTGCTGCGCCAGATGTATGAGAATAGCCAATGATAGTGCCAAAACTCTCTAATCACTATATATTTTGACTTAGATTATTTGGTCTTCTTGTGAAGTAGCTCTCGACAACCTTTGGACTCCTATAGTCTCCAGCCGCTACCGATCATATACCACCGATCTGAGTTTGTCTCTTTCTGGATTTGTCTTTATTGGCTATGAAGAATTCCGTTCAACTTCAGGAAGCATGCAACCTTGATGTGGTGCAAATCACCGAATAATATTTTATTAAGCTCCAAAGTTGTTACTGTTGATAATAAATAGCATCGGTTAGATAAAGGTTTATTGATCGCTGATTAAACAAGTAACAAAAGGTTAAATAAAGAGACACGTCCCTTGAGCCGACGTGTCTCCACTTTGTGGAGACACATCCGCTCATGGGACGCGTCTCCCACATTAATACTTATATCGTCTCCTTCCTCATTCGGAAAATATAGAAATAAGAAAATGTTTACCTGTGAGGATTGCCACATAGAAGATAACAAATCTATTGCAATAACATGGTATCAGAGCAGGTTCGGGGAAATTAATCAGATTTGTTTAAGCAGTCCAGTCAATCAAAGCTTGTCTACAGAAAATTCAGGAAACCGATAAGGGTAGCATGCTGGGAGTCTAAATAACCTTCAAGAAGGTCCGTTGGTAACACATTGAATATTCGGTGCAGAATAATTAATCTTGAGGCTCGGGAGTGAATAAAGGAATCGAAGGCAAACTTGGACAATTTTATGGAACTTGTGGAATGGGGCTTTACTGAGTATTTGAGCACTATCCTGCAGCATGCTTGCAAAGTGGTTAAATTCATCACTCTCACCAATATTAGAGGCTGGACGCAAGTGTCTTGAGGAATAAACGATTTATGAAATATATTGATTTAATTCCCAAGCGCAATCATCTGGAAATTATAATAATATGGAGGTTTTGGCCGCATAGTAGGTCTGATCGGTCATTCAATGGCAGTGGTGTGAGGGTGACTACATATTGATTGGGCAGCGTCGATCTACTCCTGGAGAGTCGCCATCTAGGCTTCAGTTCATATGCCATGCTACATGAGTGAACAATTAGCTTTTGTCTTTGTGTTTGGCAATCCAGAGCATCGGGACTCTGTATTCTCAAGCAAGTGTCATCTTCATAATTTCACAAGGCAAACATTCTCCCATTCCAGATCTCCATGGGCGAGGTCATTGTCAGGCGCACAAATGAAAGCCTTCATCCCGACATCGTGAGTAGCACGGAGACAGTTTTTATCATCCTTCACTTAGGATCGACGCGCCTAAAGCCGTATTGTGTATGGTCTTCTGGCAATAGCGCGTACGGTGATTAAATTTAAGTATCATCCAGGCTATGCAGTATTGAGTCTCATCCATGATTCCAAGTGCGACATAATCCATTGATGCCTTGATGGGAGTGGTTCTGTCATCTATTGAGCAACAAATCTGGGAGACGGGAGTGCGAGTTCTTCCTAGAGCGACATTCATACACCCAGTTGAGTCCCCCACGCCACTACAAGGAGTCATGCATATGGTCAAAGATATATTCCTGAACATTGGTCGGAGATACGCAAATTGACTATATTCTGCGCCAACACTATGATCCGCGTATAATTCTTGGAACTGCTTATGCATTTCATTGCTAGGTATTTTGGTATAGATAAGTGTCATAAGTTGGATATTGCGTGTGAATAGACTGAAGCCGCTCTATATAATAAAGTGGAGTCGATATGAAGGAGTGCCACGACTGGTCAAATGAATCGACACCAGTCCACTTAGAGCTGTAATACCACGACAACCATATAGTTAGATATATGATCTAAAAGGAGAAAACATTTAACAACCGAGGAGAAACTGCAAGACAGGCACCTAACTGCATCTGTAGAATTGACCAATATAAATAGATAAGTATTCCATGCTTGAATAATGTTCATGAATTTTATGTAGTTATAAATTCATGCAATAACATTGGGAAAAAGTGAATCATGTATGCATTGGTATTTCTCTTCGGATAGTTGAGTTCCATGAACTATTAGTAATCTCTTCTTAGTGCTTTCAGGATTGATCAAGAAGTGTAAGAGATTGCTTTCAAGAAGATCTTGATGCATCCTGTAGGAAACACTGCTTGCAGCCATGTGACTGAATGAATGGTTGAAGACATCTCTTCGAAGAGGAAGAATTAACCTTCAGAGGGAGTTCTATGACTCGTTGAGAATAAGTAAGGGTTGCAGTATTGCAAGGCCAGATGCTAAATCCTTGAAGTACCTCTTCAGTAGTTGAGATCAAAATTGCTCAAGTCAATCAACCTGGATTTAACATTGGTACCTCTGCAAACCTATTTATAATAGAGGGATCTGGGATGAGGTTGAAAAGGACAACCCTGAATCTTTACAGAGGTGTGCGTTGGAATCCATTTCTCTAAAGCAAGTATTGTAAACATTTTTGGTCAAGGAGGTCAGGAGGCGGATGCAAGTAGTTAGAGCTTTAGAGGGAGTCACATCTTTACTTGTTGTAATGCACAATTCTCTGAGATAGAGAGATATGAGGTGAAAGCCCTTGTTCCTCTATGAGACTGAGATGAGGCGTCATGTTAAGAGACTTCATGACGACAGGTCCCAAGATCTAACTTCAGAAAAGCCCCAAGCACCCGCAGTGTGGCTTAAGGGGGGGTGTTGGATATAAGCCACACTCGGACTGATGATGGGCTGGCCACAAGAGGCCAGTAGCTCAGTTGATAGAGCACTCCAGCAACGAATGGAAGGTCCTTCTGAATGCTTATATCCAGTTCATGTGCGAGCCAAAGGAAATTCACCTTATGGCTGTAAAACATATATTTGAGATATCTTCAAAGCACAATTGGATTTGATTGGGCTGGGAGTGTAACCGATCAGAAAAGCACATCAGGATGTTGCTTCAGTTTAGGATCGGCTATGATCTCTTGGATCTACAGGAAACAGTCTTCAGTGGCACAAAGCTCGATAGAAACTGAATACATTACAACCTTTATGAGGACAAGAGAAGCCGTTTGGCTTCGTAAATTGCTTGTGGGACTCCTTGATCTAAGCACATTGAGATCCCCTACCATTATGCAAGAGACATGGTAGAAAGGAATGTAATCCAGTTGGAGTATATTAGTTCAAATGATCAAACAACAGACATACTCAACAAACTCTCTCCAGAGTTAAGGTTGAACTCTTCGGGAAGAAACTTGGTATGTAATTTGATATTATGTTTGAAAGTCAAATTGTTTATAAATTGTACTAATATATAAAGATGTTTAAATGTGTAAGCTTTTTTGTTATGTGTGTGACTCCATGACCTTATGGGCCTACTCCCCCTGTGTACATTATTGAAAGGTGACGATCTTTCTAATAATGAACACTTGTATTTGACATTGTAAAGTGATGACTCTGCAATGATAAACTATCATGATAGATATCATGTGACTTGATATTTGTGGACATGTCATGATAGTATCTCTTGGACACTTTGATGGATATCATGGGACTTGATATCATCTGAAGATCATTGTGATCCTTAAGAGATAATCATGGTGGATATTTATATCCGTGGATATGCCATGAATTATGGTAGACATCATGTGACTTGATGTCAGTGCACATACCATAATGAAGATGTGTTATGAAGAATGTCATGTGACTTGACACTTTCAGAAGCATACCATATCTTCTGATATCACGAGTTAGGTGATATCACTTTTACTTGGTGGAAGTTATTTTCCTAGCTAAGAGGGAGTGTTGAATAATGAAGATGTGTTATGAAGAATGTCATGTGACTTGACACCTTTAGAAGCATACCATATCTTCTGATATCACGAGTTAGGTGAGATCTCTTTATACTTATTTGGAGTTTATCTTCCCTAGCTAAGAGGAGTGTTGATAATAAATAGCATCGGTCAGATAAAGGTTTATTGATCGCTGATTAAACAAGTAACAAAAGGTTAAATAAAGAGACACGTCCCTTGAGTCGACGTGTCTCCACTTTGTGGAGACACATCCGCTCATGGGACGTGTCTCCCACATTAATACTTTCATTCGGAAAATATAGAAATAAGAAAATGTTTACCTGTGAGGACTGACACATAGCAGATAACAAATCTGTTGCAATAACAGTTATGCCAGAGACAATATTCACATACACTTAATCACCCAAAGAAATAATGTTTGCCAAAGAAATAATATTCGATTTGCAAGAGATTCGATGTTTCCAGATTACCACCGAGCCTCATTGTCAGCATATAGCAGCACCAACAAGATAGACATTTCATCTCTTCACCAATCACCTTGGCGAATTGACCACATGTGCAAATATGAACTTCACTATGCATTTTGTCTTATATTGCTTAGCCAAATCTGATGAGATCTTTTCGAAACCCGCTCTGATACCATGTTAGTTTTTAGGATCAGAAATGTAATAAGCAGAAAAACACAACTCAGAGACAATAACACAGTATTTTACCTTGGGAAAACCCTCCTACTCGAGGGAGAAAAACCCAGCAAAAGATTCTCTTATAAATCAGAATAATAACAGGCCCTAGGTAATGGGAGTGAGGAAGTAAGGATTAATTAACTTAACCCAATACCTTTTTTACACAATTTTGTAAAACCTGTAAATTGAAAAGTACCTATTATAGAATCGGTTAGTGCGCAATGCAGTCCCCCTACTAGACCACACTAGTAGGGGTAAGTTGTGTTATGAGTTTTACCATATGCTTATTTTCCTTTTTGTATGCCTTTTTTTCAAGGGTGGCAACAGTATAGTCAATTAATTTGTTCCAAAAAACTTTGGTAAATACTTTCCTAGAAAAATATTCACTATAAAGAAACACCCATCAATTAACAAAAAATCAGTAGCTCAAAATATTATTAGTTGAAATGCATCCTAATGTAAGCAATGTCACATTTCTGTAAAATAATTGATTTTTTCTTATAATTATGCTACCTTTTGGCTTGATCCTTTTAGGGTACATATGTTGAAGACATTACAACAGAATTTGTTACATGCCCTGCAGACGTACTATCCTTGATTGCTGCAGGAGAAGGTATTTGATTACAATCTGGACCACTCTATTTGGTAAATACTTATTTATTAGTGTCATTCCTTTCTCAACACCAGAAGTGCTTCTTGCATTCGCTGTCATCTTTTCAAATTGGTATTGTATGCATGTGGGTACTTCTTTTCTTTGTCTATGTGCAGATAACAGCAACTAATATTTGTTGTAATATACTAGATTACATTATTTGAATTATGCATAAAAAAATGTCCCCCTTTCTTACACAAAGTATTGCAACTAATCTAGCGAATTATCATTGTTCAGTGCAAAATACCTTTATTCAGTCATGGCTATCCATCATGGTCTCTCGTTAGGATTTATTAAATATTTTTTATGAAGGATCTTGCTGTGTAACTACAAGAATCTATGCCATAAAATATGATAATTGAGAACTTGCTATTTTCAAGGGCACTTGCATGATGATTGTTTGGGAGCTATTTCCCTAATAAGGTGTGAATATTAATCTTGCATAAATAAGTAGTGATATAACACTGTTTTTTAATTAAAGGTTCAAAAACTGTGTAACTAATTCTTATAATTTCTGTGGAATTGAAAAAGATAAGAGATTTTTGGTCAATAAATTATGCAATAGCCTGTATTGATTCATATAATTGCATCATTCATCAATCATTGGGCTTAGTTGGTATTTGTGTCCAAATACTCTAGATTTGGTGAATTGCCAAGTACTTTAATGCTTGGATCTTGAACTTAGCACAACCCAAAGTGAACTATGGCTTAGGACATTTTGGACTCTAATAAAGATTTATACACTGATAGACACCCTAGCATTGCCATCAATTGACCATCATGGTCTACTCGTTAATGACTTAAGGTTTCAAAATGTGTGCATTCATAGTTTTCAGAATTTAATGCTAAATATTTATCTTTTGAGCAACATATAACTTTGAAGCATATCTAGAAAATTATGTAAACACCCATGCCTTTATGTTCAAGGTGGGTCATGTAAGACAATACAACTAGGAATCTGGTTCGTAGCTAGATTAGGATTATCGGCATAAGGTGAGATAAAATTCAGTCTTCAAGAACTCTCTTTGTTATTGGCCTGAGTAGGCCTTCACTTTGACAAAAGTGACCAACTCCATATTAAAACTCCTGGGGCATTGAGATTACAAACATAATCTGAAATGCAAACTAGATCCAAATGGGTTGATCATATGTACCATAGTTGAAAAACTCGCTGATTATTCGGCGACTTTTAAAAAACTTGCGAGTTCTTTTGCATGGCAGGTTTTTCCTGCATTTACTCGCTGGATCTACTCGCCGAGCCAAGGCAAAAAAATTGCCAAATTTTTGGCGAGTTTTCGCCAAAACCTCAGTGAGTCTGACAAAAAAACTCGGCCGTCAAAAAAGTAGACTTCCACGGCCGCTAAAATGATGTGTGTCATGAAGGCTTGTGTGGCTTTGATGGTCTAAATTTGGGTTTTATTGTTAATGCAAAATGATGTACACCATTGGGGGCATTGCCCTCAAACTCCCATTGAATTTATTTGATTTTCTAGGTACTCTCCAAGTCCAAGTTTCCAAGTTTGCTTACAAGTCTTCATCTATTATATCATCTATTTCTATCTCTCCCCTAGTTTTCACTAGACATGGGAAGGGGAAGATGTAAATTTGTAAAATATATTAATGCAGTATTTACTTTCAGTTTTACAAAAACAATTTGCTATTTTCATTTTGTTTCAGACTATCAGTATTAGTGCATTCCATACCCAACTTGTTTTTAAATCAATCAAATACAACTAGACTAAGCTTGTTTCTTTTATGCACTCATTGGATGCATTTGATCATTGAATTTTGCAAAACAAATGCATTTTTAATGAAATTTAAGCAATTTTTTAAGTTGCCGAGCTTTTTGCTAAGTTTTTGCCGAGTCGTGTTTTTTGGGCTTGGTTAGTTTTTCAATTATGTGGCATACCATCATCTATGTTTTATAATCCATGTTGCACAAAATAGGGATGGTGAGGAAATAACACCCCACAATCAACATTTATGAAATGTAAAAACATTGAATTAAAATATAAAATTGAAAAAAGCATAGAAAATATAGGAAACATAGAAAAACTATTAAACAATTGGAAAAAATTTCAATTGATACACAACAAATATCAAAACTAATAGAAATCAGGTCTTTTGCAATGTCCCCATTTTCGCGAGCATCGGTTTTTGAGGACTAGCAGTGATTAGGGTGCTTTCTCTTCTCTAGAACTCAGTTGATTCAGGTTTGGCCTTCATTTGGCTCAATCTCACATTCTATTTATAGTAAGTCATTCAGCCAGGGTTACTATTCATAGCAGGGCACCTGACTGGGATACATTGGTAGTGTTGATTCCAACATTTAGTTGGTTTGGTGGAATAAGGTGTTTTGCCTAAGTTATAACGTTTAATTATTATTAAAGGTGACTTTAATAGTAATTAATATTTTAATGTTATATTTGCACTTTATGACTTGAGGGGTCTTTAGTCATTAAAAGGGGGCCATTTTATAATTAATTGTTGAGGCACAAATATCGAGAAGATTATTTAATATTTCTAAAGTGCAAATATTATATTATTTTAATGATTCAAAAGGCAAAAAGAAGGGAATCGACCTCTTGAAGTTTATTTAAAGAGGCCAATGGAGAAATCGATTTATTCATTGATCATTTGATAATTTGACTTGTATGATTTCTTTGGCGTTGGGAGAAGAGAAACCTAGGGTTTTTGCAGTTCTAGAACGTATCAATGTTGGAGAGCGTAGCTGCTTCATTGCATCAACATTTTGAGGTTGTGAAACTATCAGCTGAAGGTGCTCACTGTTGGCTTCATTCAGGAGTCAAGTTTGTGCATATCTAAGAAGATTTAATCAAGGGTTTGAGCAGACTTCATCAGTGAAGAACTATACACATTGAAGCTGCATTTTATATCACCTGCACATCTTTCTAGAGGTCATACTGCTGTACCTATAGCAGCCGTACCATTCCCAATCAAGGCGTGGTTACCTCAAGTCAAGGCGTTTTGTTAAATGTTCACAAACCACCTCCATTGTGGGCGCCTATTCTTCTAAAGGCGTTTGGTGAGCATTTTGAGGTGGAGAAAACATTCAAGGAGGTCGGCTGTACAGTTCTATAGCCACATGTGTTACTCTCTCAGCCTTGGTGTGTTTTATCTAGGGTAGAACACCTAGAGTCTTGAGCTTCCTTCATCATCATTGGTGGCATCTAGCATTTTGGGAGCCTTTAGCGTGATTTTCACGATGGAGAAGTTGATATTAGAGGCTAGTTGTACAATCCATGGAGTTACCAGCTTGCTGCTACAAATTCCAGAATTTCATTAGGTTGAAGGCATGTTTACCTGTGAGTTCATAAATTGTAACTTCCAGATTTTCTGGGTATTGTTGTTTTAGATAATAGTGGTTATTTTATGAACTGGGTTGTCAATATATTGTGAAAATACCGAGTATTTAAGCGGGTATAAAAATCTGGAATTTTCAGCTATGTATCCCCAAGAGTTGAAAAACTCGGACTCGGCAATAACTCGGCAGACCCAAATTTTTTAAAAACTCGAGACTTGGCAAAAACTCGGGGAAAAACTCAACAAATTTATCGAACATTTGAAAATACATAATTTTTTAAAATATTCTTTAAAAACACACATATCAACTGAATTTTTAGAACATATTATTGAATTCATCATATATAAATCAAAATTAGAGTCTAATACATATCAATCATCAATGTATCAATTGATTTCATCATATATAAATCAAAATTAGAGTTTAAAACCTTAATAGATATCAATCATCAATGTATCATAGACCAAAAAACAAGTTCGACTTCTCAATACATATCAACTTCAAGTATCAGTATCAATAAAAATTATCTATCCTAAATTTCTTCTACGGCTGAAACTCAAAAGCTTTTGTCGTTGTTGTGTGGGTGGTGCTGAAGTAGATGGTATAGTTGCAGTGTTCTCAATAGGATCCTCAATAGGTGCGCCAACAGGTGCCTCATCCATAGGGATAGGATCAAACTGTGTGTGTGAAGAAACCTTTGCTGACTGACCAAGCTCGCCTTCTTTCTCCTCATATGCTGCCACCTTTGCTTCCCATTCAGCTGCCTCTACCTCCCTCTCCATCTCAGCGAACTCATCATCACTTATCCATGGTTCCACATCGACCTCATCAGGCTCAACAATCCAATCTGAGAATGGATCAATGTCATCAAGGTCATGTGCTTCATGTGAAATCTGCCCTTGTACCTTCTTCTCATGCAATTGAAGGTTGTACCGAATGTAGACAAGGTCATTCAAGCGCTTTTGAGTCAACCGATTGCGCTTTTTTCTGTGAATGGCCTCAAAGACACTCCAATTGCGCTCACAACCAGATGCACTACAAGGCTGAGATAAAATACGAATGGCAACCTTTCGAAGATTAGGCGTTGTGGCACCATAATCTTCCCACCACAAATTTGCAAGGATAACAATTGTCATTTATAACTTAGTAAGGATTTAATAAACTTAAACATTAACATAAATAGTAAAACAATATTAAACACATGATTTTGTTACCTGGTTGTAGAGTGTCTCTCCTACGAATGCAATCTTTGGAAGAAAACAATGGCCCGTCGGCCCTCTTATAGCTCTGTATCTCATTAAGTATGAGATCTCGAAGCTCATCATTACTAACCAATCTCTCAATACATGTGTTGAGGCCAACAAGAACCTCAACATCTTCTTTGAAAGTAGGAGAGAAATAAAACTTGGGGTTCAAAAAGTGGGCAGCAACATGAATATGTTGGTGGAGTTGTCGGTTCCACCTCCGATCTATTATGCGCCATATGGGTTCATATTTGGTCTTCTTTGACCCATATAAATGCTGAATTGCCTCTTTGGCCTTATCCATGGCCTCATATAGATACCCCATGGGGCTTTTATCCCCATCCACCAATTGTAGAACTCTAACCAACAATTCTGACACCTAAAATATAAAAAAATTAACAAAATCCGCAAGTTGTAATATTAGAAAGCAAAAACCTAAATCATCAATCAAAGTTTGAAAACTTACATTGATGATCTCCTCCATTTGTTTGGCAAATCTATCATCAAAAATGGTCTTCTTGACTTTATCTGCTTTAGGCTTCTTGGAATAAGGACTCTCCAACCATTTTTCGCTCACAAACATGTGCTTGAGGTTGGGCAATGTAGCTAAAATACTGTGCAAGGTGAGGAAATTGGTGGCAAAGCGTGTGACTCCTGATTGCACGAGATCCTTACCATCAGTGTGCTCTCTCATAAGACTTAGGACCCATGTGTGATTGTAGATGAACTTTGTGATATTCCTTCCATCTTCAACCACATTCTTCAACCAACTTAGTTTCCCTATGTCCTCAAGGAGCAAGTCAAGACAGTGGGCAGCACAAGGGCTCCAAAATAATGTGGGATGCCTCGCCATTAGAAGCTTACCGGCTGCCACATATGCAGCTGCATTGTTGGTCACAATTTGAATTACAATTTGAACTCCTACTTCCATCACCACCTCATCCAACATGTTGCACAAGGTTTCTGCATTTTTTGTTTCATTGGAGGCATCAATTGATTTTAGAAATACCAGTTGTCCCCTTGAAGCCACTAGAAAGTTGATGAGTGTCCTATTTTTGCCATCCGTCCACCCATCAGATATAATGGTGCAGCCATTCTTTTCCCAATTTCTCTTTTGTTCCTCCACTAGTTTGTGTGTTTTGGACCTCATTCTGCAATAATGGTCCACTCAACTCATAACGACTTGGGGCCTTGAACCCCTTACCTGCCACGGTCAATGGAGTGACCAATCCTTCCCAATAAGGACTAGAAGCAACATTGAACGGAATATTGTTGTAGTACCAAAATTTAGCACATGCCAACTTTGCCTCATTTTGGAACTCTTTATTCCAAGTAGTACCTTCCAATTGAGGGTTGTGCACCAGGTGTATTACGTAGAACAAATAAACTAGAATTGAGGCTGCCCACACTTCCAGTTCCTGATCCTCGTATTCGTGGCTCAAGAGTAGAAGAGCCTCCCATAGCCCTCTGTGACCCTGTAGAATTGAAATCTGCATATGGGGCTGCCATTGCCTCTACTGTTCTCTTTTTATTTTCCTTCCTTTGGTCAAATGCTGCAAGGAGTGCTTTGGCCTCCATCTCAACCTCTTCGGGTGCCTTTGCACATGGTGTAACATCTCAACAAGGGATTCGTGCAAGGTGGTATTTCAACCGGTTTATGCCACCAAAATAAGACTTAGTGCAATGGTTGCAAATAACCTCTCCTCGCACTGCACTTGGTGTTCCGTGTTTCCAACAAGGATCTCTTGGTTTGCCACCACTCTTTTTACTCGCAGAAGCCATATTCTTTTAGCAAGATAGATACCTAGCAAAAGAGAGACAAGATAAACATTAAGAGATAAAAAGTAAAATTAAATAAATCAGCATGTTTAAAAATTTTAGATATAATTTTTAATTTTAATAATGTTGTTTTCCTTTCAATAAAAGAAATAAATAATTTGAAAAATATTTATTAAAACTTAAACATATTAAAATTTATACACTATAAGATATTAAAAATTATTAAAAATTTATAACAGAAAAATAAATGAACTAAAATTTACTATAAATTTATACAATACAAAATATTATAAATTTATAGCAAAAATATAAATGAATTAAAATTTATTATTTGTTTATAATAGAAAAATAAATGAACTAAATTTAAACATATTATTAAAATTTTTAAATAAATGAATTAAATTTTAAACATATTATTAAAATTTAAAATTTTTATACAGCTTAATATTATAAAATATTATAAATTTATAAAAAAACAAAAATGAACTAAATTTTATTATAAATTTGTTTCATTGTAAAATTTAAACATATTATTAAAAATTTAAAAATAAATGAATTAAATTTTAAACATATTATTAAAATTTAATATTTTTATACAATATAATATTATAAATTATTATAAATTTATTGAAAAAACAAAAACGAACAAAAATTTATTATATATTTGTTTCATCGTTAAATTTTAATGAAATAAATTTATAATAAATTTTAATACAACTTGAAACGTATTAAAATTTATTTCATTAAAAATTTAAAATCTAACACTAAAAAGGTAAAAATTTAAACTTACACTATGAAAAAAAAAAGTTGAAATGGCAAATTTTTTTATCTGCACTTGGAAATGGAATTGCACCTGGAAATGGTAGCTGAAGAATAGAGAATTTTTTTCTTTTTCCGCCGTCGATTCTTTCCTACACGATTCTCTCTTGCGTCAAACATAGATCTCTAATCAAGCACAATTTTTTCGCAGCCCTGATGGATTCTAAACTTGTCGTCATCAGATTTTTTCCTGCGTTGAGTTTTTTGCCCTCGTTTTTATCTACTGTCATTTTTACTTTGCCCTGGGTCGCACGAAATGAATGGAGTGAACTTTTTCATTTAATATGAAGGCCAAAAATTAGGGTTGCAAACATTTTATGTTTCTGGCCGCATATTCCTTATAATCTCGCGTTTTTTTGCGCATTTTTTGAGTGTTTTCATCAAAACTCGGCTGCGAGTTTTTGTGCGAGTTACTCGCCCAGCTGATTGACACACGATTACTCGTGATTTCTGCGAGTTATATGCGAGTTTTTCATTTATGGTATCCCCAATGCAATTTCAATTTTAAGTAATAAAAATATTATTGCAACATCTCTTGTTTTGCTGCATCAAACATTGCCAAAATATTGCAAACCCATCAAAATAAACATTCTATCACACAGTAGCTCGGTTGCAAGGATTAGAACCGGTTGGGGTTCTTACATCTTTATATTAGAAGGAAATTCCATATGCCATTATATATATGATACACATTATCCAAAATTAACTTTTAAGTATGTTTTAAAATCCATGTTGCACAAGACAGAGATGGTGAGGAAATAACACCTCACAATGAACATT
The DNA here is from genome assembly GCA_007115665.2 of Sequoiadendron giganteum. NCBI lineage: Eukaryota > Viridiplantae > Streptophyta > Pinopsida > Cupressales > Cupressaceae > Sequoiadendron > Sequoiadendron giganteum. The sequence continues at coordinate 361,870,782 of CM021106.1, read as the reverse complement.
TAGGAAATGTAAAAAAATTGAATTAAATTATAAAAGCGAAAAGGAAACATAGAAAATATAGGAAATATAGAAAACTAGTAAACGATTGGAAAACATTTCAAATGATACACAATAAATATCAAAACTAATAGAAATCAGGTCTTTATATTAGAAGGAAATTCCATATGCCATTAGATATATTATACACATTATCCAAAATTAACCTTTAAGTAGGCTTTATATGGGTAATGAAAAAATACAAGTGCAATATAAGATACATTTAGCTTTGAGAAGTAGTCAATTTTTTAAATGAACATACAAAAGATGGAGTAACTATGACCATGTATAGAAAAGGTATCTTCGATATTTATTGAAGGGAATATCAATGTCAAATTATTTAGGATTCATGTCCCATTCTTTTGTATATCCTATATGTATTCATATATCCCGCAAGAGATAAGGTGAAGATTAAAGTCCACATAAATCACATCTTGTTAGATTGAGTCTTAACTTGTTTTCTTCATCAAATGCATGATTCCATAGGTGTTCCATTTCACCTAATATATAGTAGTTTGCTGCTTAAGAAAGAACACAAACTATAAGCGTCTGTAATTATAGGGCACTTGGTACATTTACAATCTATGTTTGATAAGGCCTAGTTTCTTATCATCCAAGGATGATTGGTAATCTCTCAAGTTCTAATTGCTTTTTGGAAATTAAAGGGCTGTAATGTTATGCTACTTGAATTATACTTCTAACTGATAGAGATAGAATGCAAATTGTGCTAGAATTTCTTTTCTTGAAGTTGTTGGAAGGAAACTCATTGCATAAACAAGATGGCAATGACCACTGTTGGCGTTTCAATTCGCACCTTTGGAATGTGGATTAGAAACGGACAACTATGCACAGATAAACTGCTCTTCAAATTAGGAGGGGAAGCTCTCTCTTTGTTGATGATGCTTAAAGAAAGTAAACTAAACTATTGCCAATCTTTTTGTTCTCAGCTAAGAGCACAAGGTTATAAAACTCTTTGCGTCGTAGCCGAGGTTTTCCCTTTTCCAGAACTTCAACTACAACTAGGCCTACTCTAATGACGCTTCTAGCAACTCAAGTAAACTCAGAGCTTGAGAGCTAGAAGTAAACAAGTGTAATGTCTCAATTTCGATATAAAAGAAGAAATATTTAATATCCAAAAGTTAAAAAGATTAAAGGAGGAATTAAATAATATTTATTTATTATTACCCAAAAGTTAAAGACTCGAATGGAATATCTTCAAAAGGCGGAAATTTGGGGATTGTTTCAATACGCCACTTTAAGTTGTCACACACGAACCAGAATACCTGAGTAATTTATTATAAGTACACCTACATGAATATCACTTACTATTGTAAACTTCATGAATTCCTTGTCGTTATTCGACGGACATCATAGCAATGTTGTAATGGGAAAATACGAAGCTCTTTGAATACCACCGAGACATCCGATGTGGAACGATTGGAAAGGCATTTTAAATGGAGGAAATATTATCAATGACATTTGGTAAGACCACTGCATCTTACATGATGAGATTCAAAGCTATCACAACATACATTCAATGGCCATTCCTTACTGTTGACCGCTGCCTTAGATAAGTGCTAAGCATGGACGTTAAAGGAAATTGGTAATATTGAAGAATCATATCGTCATTCAAACAAGAGATTTGAATATTATTGGTGGTAGTCAATGACAAAAGTATAACCAATTTATGGAGGCGTCACAATTAGTGTCGAGCCAGACTAAAGTATCATCGAGACCTTTTGTCTCTTCTGCCCACCTCTAGAGTCACAAAATTAATTTGAGACCATCGAGCAAACTCTCACTATTGACGGCCGTCCATTTTGACTCTTGCGATGACTACATGAGCAAATAGGCCTATGGAATCTGGAGTATTGGGCTTTGGTTTATTACCGCTTCCCGTGAAGAGAAGGCACAGTTCTGAGACAAACTATACACAAGATTCCGAATAAGACAAAGCTTGGATATTTAAGAAATTCTTATTATTAGTTAATATAACAACTCTCATAAGGCATTGATTGATTATTAAGAGGTTTAAGTAATTAAGTCAGCATTGAACTAAGTTTCAAGGAAGCGATGGCATTTACCAAAGGACACATCTACAAAAAGGAAGAAGACACATCTTTTATAAAAGATATAACCTTTGACAAAGTATAAATAAAGATGGAAAATGAAACCAAAGGGGGATATCAAATAGTATATATACAAAAACATACAGTAGAGGTGACAGCCGATCTAGAGCTCTAAGGAGCCATGATCCCCTACAACAACGATGCTTGAAAATTTGAAAATATCAAAAGCAGCATCCCACATCTATTGCATGTATTCAAGATTATATTCAGAAGTAACAATGTAAATCCAAAGAGGTCTATCCTCTTACAATATCAAAGGCATGATTTTAAATTATAAATTAGAAACAAACTTATATTTACTTATTGAATTTCTATTACCAAATTAATGTTTGAAACTGATTTCATTATTTGAAGTTTACGTTATCTATAATCTAGAAACTTAATTCATCCTAATAATATTGGATGACAATTTGTGTCAATCCAATAAGGAGTAAATCGGAAAAATTGTTGATCCGAGCATCGGGTCATTACAACAAGGAATGATTTAACACAGTTGCTTAAACAAACTCACTTCCAATGCACACTTGAAGACTCATTGTACTTTTAGATGTAAGCTGAGATAAAGCTTATATAAGCAAAACACATAAAACAAAACCTGAGACAGTAGATCAGAGCAAAGTAGGCATAAGATTTCCTTTCTCAAATTTCTAACAACGATTACACTTCTGGGACAACAAGTTTGTAGCAATAGCAAGCTTATAGTTTAGCGATGACACGGATTACACATAAATTGAACAATTAATTGCAGCGAAATAGGCTTGCAAACTTGCTTTTACACTAAGGGAATAGACTCAGGCAAAAGTAGGCTCAACAATTTGTTATCACAATAACGGTTAAAAAGAAATGGGCAAGGCTGCCCTTATTTATACACAAACAAGGAGTAGGGAACCCTAAAATCTCCTTGCTTTTACAACTAGACTTTCCAACATGCAAGCTTTATCTCTAAAACTAAAACATGACAACTAACTAACACCCTGCTAAAACAAAAATCAAGGAAGGTTCCAACTATTGCAATTTGATTTTTCCATTTCACAAAGAATAGATAAGCATGAATGAGAATAGCAAGTTTAATTCGGAAAAGACATCGAGTTAATTACTGCTTTTTGAGTTCTATTCTTAGAAAACATCGCTGTCCCAAAAAGATGATTCGAACATGCTAATTTTGGGGGCTTTGCAACTGGAGTGATGACCTTTTATAAATATATCCTCTTGCTTCAGCATATCTTTTTTACCCTATGTGTGACCATCTTCTGACATTCCTCTGTTCCTTCTGTAGCTTTTATGCTTTTGACACTTATCTTGATTTTTTAATGGAAGAATATTGTACAATGAAAATCTTGAATTTTGACTGTGAACACGCTTATGTCCGGAATTTTTTTGCGCAAACTACTGAAAACAAGTTGCCAAAAATCAGATTCGCAGAAAAAAGATGAGACTTGGGTTTTGTAGACAATCATGTTTTGAAGAGACCCAATTTGTCAGATCTTGAAAAAGCTGAGGGCTCTTCAAAAAAGCGTTGAAAAAGCAAATTTTTGGAAATATAAAATTTTTCAATCTTCAAGAGGAGTAAAAAGCAAGCGGACCCAGATCGATGAAAACTAAAAAAGCTAACCACCTATTTCTAAAATGTGATGCCCTAGAAGAATGGATCATGAAAAAGCGTGCCTCTGTGCTTGCCAATCCCAAATCCATGAAGAAAACTGAAAGAGCACTCCGTTTGAGCCTCCAAATCTTGATGAGAAGAAAAAGAATATTTTTCCTCCTTTGGATGCCAACCTGTAAAATATGTGAATAATGAATGCCAAAAGCTTTCTTAAATAGGGTTCGAGGACAAAAAAAGTGCTTTATTCTCCAAGCTATAAAACTTTGAAGCTAATCCGCAATCAAAAACACTGAATGTAGACACTGTTTTGAATGACAAATGACGAAAATTGAAAAATTTCTAAGGCATTGCTCCTTGGGTGCCCTTGGCTAGCTGGCGTGCCTTTCTTCACTAGAGTTAGAAATTTTTCAAGATTTTCAACTTTTCCTTGATAAAATGCCTCCATTTGATCTTCGATTCCAGACGTCTGACAGGTCTTGTGAACTGGCTAATGGATTCGTTGTGAAGCCTAAAGAATTCTAAAAAAGATGACCATTTTGGCAAACCCTAGAAATTGATTTTGACCTCCCAAAACCCTTGGCGTCCTTTGCTAGTAGGGGCACCCATGATCACCAGACTTAAGAAAAATTTGGAGGATTTTTATGATTTTGACTTTGTCCTTGTGATAGAACACCTTTGTTTGATCTGAGATTCTAACTGTTTGACTGATCCAGTGATCCGGGTGATGGATTCATTGCGAAGCCTGTAGAAATTTGAGAACCCCTAGAATTATGTAAGAGACCTACCTGTCTCTAACCTCTGATTCTGATGCTGAATGATGAGGGTTTGTAATTCTTTTTTGTTTTCTCAAATAAGATGCCAGACATGAAATAAAATGCTGGAAAATGTAAATATAAAACCCTACTGCAACAAGAGATAATTTTATTGATTCACTTTGAAAGCTTTTACAATAGAGCACACCTATAATACAATATTTTGGTATTGAAAGCTGATGAAACCCTTATGTTGAAATTCTCCTGTAAATCTGATGAAGCACAAACTTGACCTCTGGATGAAGCCAATAGTTAAGCACCTTCAGCTGATAGTTTCACAACCTCAGAATGCTGTTGCAATGAAGCAGCTATGCTCTCCAATGCCGATACGCTGGCAGAAACCCTAGGGCTCCCTTTCCCAAACGCCAAAGAGAAATCATAAGACAAATATCATATCCTGGATGATAAGAATGAGCTCTTAAGTCCCTTTTTATTCTTTTCTTATCAGAGCTCAAACACTTTTTTGGCTAATGTGGGATAAAAGATATATTCCCACACTTTTAAAATTAAAGTGACTTTATTATTATAAAATTAAAATTAATGCTATTATAACTTTATAATAGCATTAAAATATTCAAATAAATCACTTAAGTCAGTTAAACTTTAATATCTCTTGAAATACTTGTCTGATTGCTATACCGTCTGAACCAGGAGTTGACTCTCCCTGTTCTCCATGCGATCAGATGCCCGTCTAAAAATAGAAACCCTGAACAGTGACTTACTATAAATAGTAAGTATTGAAACTGAGTCAAATGAAGGCTGAGCTTGACCCAACATTGAACTTTGAAGGAAAGAAACCAGTGTTCACTACCAAAAGGGACCCTCTAACTAGACATATTAGCCTATGAGGGCTAGGAATAGGCTAAACCCATTGATCTCTGATGCTCGCGAAACAGGGGACATTACAGTCCGCCCTCCTTGAAATTGCTTGTCCCCAAGCAATCTCTATTGCAAAGAAAGCCCACTCCTTGGAAGGCGCAAAAGAAAACTGTGGAGTTTACCATTCATCTCTAACTTTCTCTTGTAGCATCAGCATAAATACAACTGCGCAAGCCATCCCTGGATCCCAAACCCAAAATGAAGGTTTGTTGTGTCTGCCTTCCTCAGGATTCTGTTGCGCTCTACTGCCTCCAACTTCACCATGCTGAAAGTGGAGTAACCCAATGGGACCCATCCAATACTCAGTGCCAAACCTGTCACCACCTGGATCCCAGTACAACCTGTACTCACATCCATCTATCAAGAAGAGACAAAAATATCTGGAAGCATCCGTAACACAATATCTCTCTGTAGTCCCTTTGAAACTCCTAGGGATGCGATAGCTAACCAAACCATCATGTCCGCTGACACCATAGTCACTTTGTACCCATGTATCCGTATGAAAACTTTGTGACATAGAAGTAGCAAACCTTGTCGGACACATAACTGCATGATGGATAATTGACTGTTGTCCCTGCAAGTAATTCCCCACAAACAACTGAGTCGGGTACTTGCAGTTGCTAATCCCATCCTCTAAAGATGGTAACTCTCCACCCCATAACGAATGGCATAAACCCTGAGCCACTCCACACTGACGCATCAACAAGTCCTCTGTGTGTGGATCAAAAGAGAAGTGATGAGCACTCCTCACTATGTAGTTGCGATAAAACATTCCCACCTTGGTCAATGGCTCATCACTAGCAATACTGGAATCAGGAGATAGCTCCAAACTCCTACAGTAAAAACGGTATAAGGTTGAATCAACCTTATTCCCTGAAGCTTGCAGTTGATCACTCTGACTCTGAGACACAACAAGCTGGCATCCAAAATCAGCTACATGGAATGAAGTAGCAAATTTGCTTCCAGGAGAGGGAAACAAATCAACATGAGAGCCATACTCCCAACCAGATGATACTCTACGAGTCCCTTGTGAAGATGATGGAGTCATGTCGTGTACTAACACACAACTCTCTGGAGAATCCACCACGACCACGCAAGAGCTATCAGCTATCGGACCTGCGTCATCTGTCATAGTACTGACCACAGGAGAACCTGATGTAACATGTGGTTCTCTGTTGCTCTCAAGCAACATCCTCACTACAACCCATGGATGCCAAATCATGACCATCTGCCACTATAGGGAACTGTGTTGTAATTGCAGCTGGTGGAGATTGTGCCCAACTCAACTCCACGGTAAACTCCTCCAATTGCGATTGTGACTCTTGAAGGGCCAACTGGGTACCATGCAACGAGTCCATAGTCACCCCAAGCTCATGAGTGAGCTCATCAACTTCCTCCTCTTTCCCCTTTAGTGCATCATAGCAAATACAATCCCACTCAAGAAGATAGTCCCTATCAGCCAGTAACTGCAAATAATTATGTTTCATTAATCCAATAGCTTCTCGTAGTGTATGGAACTTTGCAAGGGAAAGACTACTATCACCATGATCATCTGACATAAGAGTACTCTAACCATAGGTTGCCAACATCTGTCGAGCAACATCAAAATGTTCCAAAGTTGTAACAATCATATTATCACTAACCTTTAACTGCCCCGCCAGACGGTGATGCCCCTGTGACTCATCATTTCCACCCAAATCCGCACTATAGTAAGAGGCTGAATCCTCATCATTCACCTCATGATCAGCAACATCATGTGTGCTATCCTCAGTGCACACATCAACAACTAAGGTACTGCTGCTATGTACCTCAACAGATGGCTCATCAAGTAAGGTAGAAGCTGTAGATATGACAGTATCTTCGCACACTTCCTCTTCCAATGTAACTGTATCACCATCCAACTCACGATCCTGGGATTCTATGTCAACACATGAATCGTCAAACTTGTTCTCTAAGGTCTGATCTGGAAAATCAGACTCACCATAACATGAATCCCCATCAAATACTACACCATTAGTACCCAAATCTTGAGTACTTTCATGTAATGACTCCATAGTAGCCTCTTGCACCTGTGAAGTCACTGCTACCTCATGTTGATGTAGAATTTCATCACTGCCGTCATGTAGATCAGAACTATGATGGGTCATATTCTCCATACAGTCCTCATGTTTGACACTCACCTCTTGCGTGTCAATGCTCAAATTAACTCCCACAATCTTTTTTGTACTTGCCATGACAACTAAACCAACGTTGTGCTCAAGAGAAGGACTGCTGCCATAAAAATCAGAATTGTTATCATAACTGATAACAACTTTTTGAACGTTGTTATGTGTAGATTCCCTAGTATCAGTTGTATGCTGGTCACCAACCCCTGAAAACTCACTGTAGAGGTTTCTAGATACCTCACTTGTAGAGACCTTATGTTCTGACTCATTTCTGTGCTGGTGGGAAATTTCACTTTCTGAATCCTCATAGGGTGCCCATATTATTCTATTCGCCTTGCCCTTAGGTCTCGAAAGACAATCATGGTTTTTATCGTAAGGCCCTCTGCAATAGAAACACAACTTTTTGTTTTGCGATGTTGGACCTTTGATGGTAGGAAGTGAATTGGATCTTTTAGGCAGTCTAAACCTCTGTATACATACTCGGCGATTAATCGCCGAGCAGCCGAGTAGTCGCATGTTTTTTGGCTGGGCGAGTAATCTTGACTTTTACTCGCAGGAAACCCTAGCCGAGTTTTTTTATTGTTTTTTTCCGAGTACTCGCCGATTAATCTCTGTTTGCTCGCAAAATAATCGGCACAGAAAACGTAACACATTTTTGACACGTTTTTCAAGTTGTTTTTACCTTTTCGCGGGATTTTTTACACATTTTTTCCGCGTTTTGGATGCGTTCATTTCATTTTCCGCGATTTGCAATGTCGGCTGCGTGATTTATTTCCACGATTTGCAGTTTACATTTACCCTTTTCATTTTCCCCAGTGTTGGCTGCGTGATTTATTTCCACGATTTGCAGTGGTGGCTGCGCGACTTGGAGTCTGCGCGATTTCCAGGTTAGTTCCTGTTCGCATTGGCTGTGCGGCGCCTGTGCCAGGTCGTGGGTATTTACTATTATCATTTTTTCAAACATATGCTAATATTAAATGAACATATGCCTGAATATTAAAATTTAAAACTTCATACTTCATACTTCATAGTATATGTTTGAAAAAATGATAATATTAAATGAACATATGCCTGGAAATGATTTAATATTTTTATTATTTTATATATATGCTTCCAAACGTTTATGTATAAAATAATAAAAATATTAAATTTTTTTATTTTTCTACATCAATTTAATATTTATTATTATTCTAAAATTAAAATTTCAAAATTTCATATATTATTTTATTATAAATTTATAATAATATCATGGGAGTCTTAATTTTTAATATTCATAATGATAAAATATTCACTTTTGTACATCATATTTAATAATTTATTATTATTTTAAAATTAAAATTCCATATATTATTTTATTATAAATTATAATATCATGACAAATAATAATATCTTTTTATATTATTATTTGCCATGATATTATTATAATTTATAATAAAATAATATATGAAATTTTAGTTTTAAAATAACAAATTACAATAAATCATAAATTTGATGTCAAAAATGATATTATTATTTACAATTTTCCCATGGTATTATTAATTTATAATAATAGAATAATATATGAAATTTTACATTTAAAAATTAAAATAATAATAAATATTAAATCTGATATAGACAACACCAGCATGTTTACAGTTTTTCTGATGTGTGTGGAATCTGGATTGTCATTGTGCAGCTGCATCAGCATATGGATATGAGTAAAACTGTAAAAGTTTAAAGTGAAAAACTCATATCCATATGCTGATGTAGCTGCACAATGACAATCCACACACATACACACAAATTTTGTTCATCTACATAGAATAAGAGATTACTCGCCCATTTGCAAACTATGATCGAAAGTCTCAAATTTCAAAGTACTTTTATAGTGGAATATCTGCAATAAATTATTAAGAATGAAGTTTTAAATTTTAATATTAAATCTGATATAGACAACACCAGCATGTTTACAGTTTTTCTGATGTGTGTGGATTGTCATTGTGCAGCTGCATCAGCATATGGATATGAGTAAAACTGTAAAAGTTTAAAGTGAAAATTGAAAAACTCATATCCATATGTTGATGTAGCTGCACAATGACAATTCACACACATACACACAAATTTTGTTCATCTACATAGAATAAGAGATTACTCGCCCATCTGCAAACTATGATCAAAAGTCTCAAAGTACTTTTATAGTGGAATATCTGCAATAAATTATTAAATACAGTATGATAACAGATAACCTGCTGCTCCCACCTGCAAATTTGCAACAACCAACAAGGTTAGGAGTTAGGAGTTAGGACTGCAATGCCAATTTGCATACAAGTAAATTAAATCAATGTGCATCCAACAAAAAATAAAAATATAAGAATAAAAAAACTGAAATTAGAACAGATAGCATACTAAATGAAATGTCTCACTTTGATAGTTTACAACTTTATTGTTTGATAATGACTGAAATTATAAAGTTAAACAATTAGTTGATTGTTCCTTTCACTTTGTATTGGATCTGTTGCATCTTCTAATATATTTATTATTCAACTTCTAATATTGCAGGTTAATATTTAATCACAATGGCATCTGCCTCTGCATCTGGTTCAGACACAGCTGCCTCAAGCCAGGCCATTGAAAGGAGACCCCCTGGTAGCCGTGATCCCGCTTGGAAACATGGCTATTATGGGCCAGTACCAGGGAGTGTTATTTGTACTTGGTGCAAGAAGAAGATTAGTGGAGGCATCAATCGCCTCAAATACCATCTTGCTAGTATTCCTTGCCGTGATGCAAAGGCATGTAAAGAAGCCCCTGAAGAGGTGAAACGAGAGATGGCAGCTCTTCTTGCAGCACTTGATGAAAAAAAATTGGAGAGGGCAAAGACAAAAGCAGCCATACAAGAAGCCATTGCTCCTAATTTGACTGAAGATTCTGAGGTGAATATGCAAGGCATTGTGGGCTCTAGTCGCGGTCCACGTATACGTACCCCATCCACTTCAAATAAATTCCAGTTTTTTGTCCCTAGAAATGTTCAAGGATCACAACCTTCATTGGAAGGTACTGGGTGGAATAGGGAGGTGCACAAAGAAGCAGACAAGGCTTGTGCAAATTTTTGGTTTTATAATAACCTTCCCTTCAATGTGGCAAGGAGTCCATATTGGGAGTGTTTGGTGACAGCATTGACAGTTGCAGGGAAAGGGTACAAGGCCCCTAGTCCAAGAGATTTAAGTGGCAGGTTACTTGAAGATGCTATTGTAGATGCAAATGGAATTGTGGAAGCTGAAAAGAAGAAATGGCAAAAGTATGGATGCTCAATTCTTTCAGATGGCTGGACAGATGGAAGAAACCGCACTCTTATCAATTTTATAGTGGCTTCAAATGGTGCGTTGGTTTTTCTAAAGTCAATTGATGCCTCCAACATAATAAAGAATGCAGAAAATTTGAGTTTGATGTTGGAGCGGGTTGTTTTAGAGGTGGGCATAGAAAATGTTGTCCAAGTTGTTACTGACAATGCGGCGGCATATGTGGCAGCTGGTAGATTGCTTCAAGCAAGGCATCCAACACTTTTTTGGACCCCTTGTGGAGCTCATTGCCTTGACCTTCTTTTGGAGGACATAGGAAAAATTGATTGGGTGAAACCAATTGTAGAACAAGCAAGAGACATAACAAAATATATAAATAATCACCCATGGGTTCTTCAATTGATGAGAGATCACACCAAGGGGAAAGAGGTTGTGCGATCGGGTGCTACAAGGTTTGCAACTAATTTTCTAACGTTGCAAAGTATCACTAGTTTATTGACTTCCTTGAAGCAGATGTTTGTGAGTCAACCATGGGTAGACTCAACTTACTCAAAGAAGGCTGATGGAGAAAAGATTGTAGCAATAATCTTTGATGGTCAATTTGCAACTAGAGCATTAGAGATTGTCAAGGTAACTTAAACTCTAATGAATTTTCAGATTTAATCCTTTATTCTTAATTTAAAATTCTATAAGTATTTTGTTTCCTTGTAAGGTGTAATTTAAATTTAGTTCTACTTTGTACTTTATAGGTGACTGAGCCATTGGTGAGGGTTTTGCGCTTGGTGGATGGTGAGAAAAATGTGATGGGATATCTTTATGAAGCAATGGATAGGGCCAAAGAGGCCATCCAACACTATTACATGGGGATGCAAATAGATTTACCCCTATTTGGGAGATCATTGATCGAAGGTGGAACAATCAACTCCACCAACCCATTCATGCAGCGGGGTACTTTCTCAACCCCAAATTCTACTTCTCTGATGGCTTCACGGATGCTAATGGAGAGGTTATGGAGGGCCTATTCACATGTATTGACAGGATGACACCTTTACCTGAAGTGAAAGACCTCATCCTTATAGAGTTGCAACAATATAAGGCAGCTAGGGGGCCTTTGTTTTCTTCCACATTATGTGAACGAGGAAGAGAGATCCAAACACCAAGTAAGAAAAAGTGAAGCCTTTATCTTGCAAGTTATGAATTACAATTATTATTACTTATTAGTTATTAACTTATTACAATATTGTTTATCAATATTTACAAAAACTTGAATATCTTATTTGTAGGTTCTTGGTGGGATGATTGGGGTGGAAGAACTCCAAATTTGCAAAGGCTAGCCCTCCGAATTTTGTCTCAACCTTGTAGTGCTTCTGGCTGTGAACGAAACTGGAGTTTGTTTGATTCCATTCACACGAAGAAGCGTAACAAGTTGACTCAACAACGCCTCAATGATCTTGTTTTTGTGCAATATAATCTTCGGCTTCGCACAAGAAAGGTGCAGGACTTTTCAGATGAGCTCATTGATTTGGATGACATTGATCCATACAGTGATTGGACCGTACAGGATGATGAGGCCTCCTTGTTTACAGAGGATGAGATTGCTGATTTCGAGAGGCAAGCTATGGAGGATTTGCCTGCAGTAGAAGTAGGGGAGATTGGATTGGATGACATTGATGTGGTGGAGGAGGAGCCACTGCCACCTACCAGCATGGTGGAGCCACTGCCACAATCTTCTACGGCAAGCAGGGAGCCAGAATCGAGTGCAAGGACCATACCCTCTACCTCCCAATTTTTCACTAGGTTGGGGAAGAGGAAATTGTAATTGCCTAGATATGAAATTTATGATGATGATTTTCAAATACAATCATCATAAATTCATTATAGTTATTACCAGTTTCACTATGTGGCTTCGTATAATGATGCCATTTTGTAATCCATATGTATTGAACTATGAAATTTAATATAAAACACTCCCTCATGGTTTTTAGACTCATTTGATGCATTTTGTAATTGAATTTTGCAAAAAAAAGTGTTTTCATGAGAAATTTTGCTACTTTTTAAGTTGTCGAGTATTTGCCGAGTCAAAAATTTTGGGCTTGCCGAGTACTCTCCGAGTCCGAGTATGTAAACTATAGTCTAAACTTTGAAAGCGTTTGCTCTAAACGCAACAACTCTCGACTGAGCTTGTATTGTGATTGTTCAAGTTCTTTCAATGCCTGTTTATCGTTGAACAATGTTGTCATGAAGCCCATTTTTGCTGCCCAACTGAAAACCAAAACCAGCTAACCTGATTTTAAGCCTTCACTGTACTGTCCCTTACTAGTTATGATGCACTGTTTCAGTTTGCTGCCCTGGAAACTCCATCAAACAGTTTGCTGAAAAGCTCTTAATGGCTGTTTGATGATTCTCTTTATATTTTTTTTGATTCAACAAGATTCCAACCAAATTTGCAAGAGACTAAATTGCAAAGCAACTCTGTTTCCTGAGCTTTTGTGAACAATCTCGTGGCTAAATTGAATTGGTAAATGCAATGCAACTAACCTCTGATTTTCAAAAACTCATTTATGACTGAAATGAGATGCATGTATTCAGAAATGACAGCTACAGCTGAGAGGCATTTCAACAAACGGTCATCATGCAATCTTCCAAACTCCTAATGATTTTACAAGGAATGACTCCAAGCGATTACAACTATTGTCAATTTCTTACAGCAGATTACAAAATATATTGACAATATGTTAGACTGATTATAGACTTGGAACTCACTCTAAATGCAATTCTCTGAGTTTTTGAGCAAGAGTTCAAACTGTTTCAGATTGCAAAGAACACCCTTCCAACATCCACATCACCTCCCAATTAGCTTACTAAGGTTGTATGGAGGTGCTCCCAAGAGTTAGGCGGCTAGCAATGAAGAAGCTAGCTAGCATCTAGGACCCAACTGCTTATGAAGGCTCCCCCACAAGACATAGCAAAATGAAGACTAAGAAATCTGAAGCGTATACACCAACCTGGCGGCACTTTTTTGTTTGTCTTATTTGGATTTGTCTTTTGCAGGTGCCTGGAACTTAATATTGACGCAGCCAACATCAGTCGGGTGTAGCAAGCAGGACCCAAGAAATTGTCTCATTCTAGTTTTGTCTCAAGCGGTTGAGTATGTGTCCTCAACCCAAAATATTAAAGCAAGCAGGCAACACCTGATACCTCCATTCTGACGTGAATTAGAGAGAAAATTCGTTTTTTGTCTTATCTGATTAACCTTTAAACTTTGTCCATTCCTCCAAATGATGTTATTGATCCCAGGTAGCGCTTGTTATTGCCACGATATTTTGAGTGGTGTCAAATCTTTGAGAAAGCCCAATTAAAAAATCCGTCCCTCCTTGAGTTTTCGGCTTCCTCAAAAGACAAACTTGTCTTTATCTGACTTTCCCCTCTAAAATAAAATACGATTTTCTGCAGAGATGAGTCGATTTGCTTTGTCTTATCTAAGACTAACAATATTTGTCTTTTCTGGTTAGTAGTCAAGCAGAGAGCTCCCCGACAGGTCTCTAAGCGACTCTTTCTTGTTTGGCGTTTATATCATCTTCTTCATTCGCAATGGCTTTCAAAGTGCGACACCTCCTATATGATGACAGGACACAATATATCATAAAATATATTCAATGAGTTGCGATGGAATAAAATCATTCTTCCCTAAGTCTGGTGGCTCCAAAGAAAATAAATCGACACCTCTTAGGCAAGCACCTGCTTCATAAGTCGATCTGGCAGCCAGTAACGATTTTAGGGGATGATGCGGCTGAGACAAAAATAAAATCTAGAGCTCTCGATTTGTTTAATATTATTCTTCTTTACATGAACTTACACCTTTCCTCCTGCGATGTCTTTCTTGCCTTATAAATTTTGTCTTTTTCTGTTGCTTGTCTTTTCTCAAGCGCTTGTCTTTGGTGCAAAAGACGTCCTTCATAAAAAAAACGAATTCCTTTAACAAAATACCCGATATGCTTGTCTTTATTGAAAATTTGTTTATTTTCTGTATCAGTCTCCAACAGTTGATTCGGCCACTATATGCTCACAGCGAACTCCACAAACTGCAAGATTAATCTTCTCCTGAACTGAAAATAATCAAACTCCAATAAGTAACCAAACCCTAGCATAATATGAAAATCTTCTTTTTGCAAACCAACACAGGATGGCAGGATTCAAGCTTTGATACCACTGTAAGAGACCTACCTGTCTCTAACCTCTGATTCTGATGTTGAATGATGAGGGTTTTTAATTTTTTTGTGTTTTCTCAAATAAGATGCCAAACATGAAATAAAATGCTGGAAAATGTAAATATAAAACCCTACTGCAACAGGAGATAATTTTATTGATTCACTTTGAAAGCTTTTACAATAGAGCACACCTGTAATACAATCTTCTAGTATTGAAAGCTGATGAAACCCTTATATTGAAATTCTCCTGTAAATCTGATAAAGCACAAACTTGACCTCTGGATGAAGCCAATAGTTAAGCACCTTCAGCTGATAGTTTCACAACCTCAAAATGTTGTTGCAGTGAAGCAGCTATGCTCTCCAATGCCGATATGCTGGCAGAAACCCTAGGGCTCCCTTTCCCAAACGCCAAAGAGAAATCATAAGACAAATATCATATCCTGGATGATAAAAATGAGCTCTTAAGTCCCTTTTTATTCTTTTCTTATCAGAGCTCAAACACTTTCCTGGCTAATGTGGGATAAAAGATATATTCCCACACTTTTAAAATTAAAGTGACTTTATTATTATAAAGTTACTTTATAACTTTATAATAACATTAAAATATTCAAATAAATCACTTAAGTCAGTTAAACTTTAATATCTCTTGAAATACTTGTTTGATTGCTATACCGTCTGAACCAGGAGTTGACTCTCCCTGTTCTCCATGCGATCAGATGCCCGTCTAAAAATAGAAACCCTGAACAGTGACTTACTATAAATAGTAAGTATGTGAAACTGAGTCAAATGAAGGCTGAGCTTGACCCAACACTGAATTCTGAAGGAAAGAAACCATTGTTCACTGCCAAAAGGGAGCCTATAAGAAAACTTACACAATATGTAGCTAAAGCAATTGATGAAATTAGTTTAGTTATTTTTCATCTAAATTACAACTTGAAGATCAATTAAAGGGGTTAATACATATGAGAATAATTTAGATTCATTGTCTTTAAATACACTTTTCCTTAACATGTGAAGTCTCTTGCAATATTAACTCCCTTTGAAATATTTTTAATGCTAATCTATCATAGATGAATAATATGGTTCTAGATTTCATTTCTTAATACAATAAGTTGTTTACTTGTGTACAGAGCATCGCCATGTGGGATCAAATAACGTCAATTTGCTAAGTAGTCGGAGCCACACAATCTTTACTTTGGTAATATTTCCTAAATGTGTAGTTTGTGCAAGTGATAGCTTGTATCTAATGATTGCAAAATTTTTATGCTCTCTTGATGTGGAAGAATTGAAGGATATGTGCATGCTACATATATACTACTCATGTGACTGGATAAATCTAAAACAAATTATTCTTTATTTGGAAATGAACTGTATATGTTATTCATTGATTGTAACCCAACAAAGATGCTAAAGGTGAAACATAGGCATTCCACACTTACTAGATGGAGGTTGATTAGCCATTTGATTAGGTCCTCTTGATCTTCTCTAAAAACTAGTATGATGATTATTCAAGCCTTCTCTCCATCAATTATGCTCATCAACATTGAAGATGTTCCTCCAATAGAATATTGTACTCTCCAATGTATAAATTATTGTGTCAATCATTTTCAAAAGTATTAACACCCATGCCTTTTGTGCCTTGAGCAAGCTTTGTAGCCTTATATTATATGTCCAAATTTGTCTCATTGTGCTTGTTATTCAGTTAATTTTGTTCCTAGTATAAAACACAGTAGCTCTTCTTCGTCTTGACACTTTCATTGTTATCAAGAGGATGAGACTCAAAATGTCATTGCAATATAAATTCTTGTCCTTGTTTGAGAAGGGTTCTTCTGACTCTCTTCTCATAGAACTTCCATCACTGTGACGAGGCATCGAAAATTCTTTACACTTAAGAGGAATTCCACTGTCAGTGTTCTTGAAGGAGCTAGATTTTGGTCATCACCTCATGCAACCTATTCTCTATCTTTGTATGTTCTACCACTTTCTATTGTTGAGGCTTTTAAGCACATTATGTATTTTGTGGGTCAAAAACCAAGATTATGTACGTTTGGTGTCACATTCTTGGTATTCTGTTGATTTTTACTAACTTATTGTTCCTTACAAAAGTCTTGCATCAAAAGGTAGTGTCGTGAATGAGAACCATCAAGCTAAAGTTTCAAAACTTGCAGAGTACTTGTGAGTCTTTTGAGGGGATGAGTTACTTGACATCAAACTCACCTACTATGCAAACCAAGCTTGTGGTGAGTTCTCACGAAGTTTTTTGGCAAGTGTGGATAGATGGAAGGCCTCATATTCATCAACTTTATAGTTGCTTCAAGTGGTTAGATTGTGTTCTTGAAGTCCATTGATGCCTCAAACAATAGTCAAGAGTGGATAGAATTTGAGTTAATGTTGGAGGAGGTTGTATTAAAAGTCACCACAGAGAATGCGGTTCAAGTTGTGAGAGATAATGTGGGGGTGTATCTACTCATAGGTAGACTTATTGAAGAGAGGGCATCTATCCTGTTTTAGACCCCTTACACTACCCATTGCCTTGATCTTATTTTGGAGGTTATAGGAAAACTTGAATGGGCAAAGTCCAAGGTAGAAGATCCTAAGAACATCAGAAAATATATGTACAATCACCCTTGGGCGCTCAACTTGATAATATGGAGATTTGAATACATTTACATACATGTGTACACACCTAGTATACATATATTTGTATGTGTTCCCAAAATCTACTTATAAAAAAATATTATCAAAGATTTTTTACAAGAAAACCAGAATGATAATACCTGGTTCAAACTGAATACTCCCTTGCATACAAGATGTATAAACAAAATGTCTCTGTTGATGGAATTATCCTTGAAGGCACTGTGGTTTTTTCCCTATTGTCTCATAAACAAGTTTTTAAACACGCATAATGTACTATACAATTGCTTCCATGAATTTTCCCAAAAGAAAATAGAGAGAAATAATAGCCAGACTAACCTGGAAGTTTTTCCTTCGTTCTAATTTTCTTCTTCACCCGTTCACGCTGTAGTTCACCCTCCTTCCTTGCAAAAATGAAAAAACAAGTTGTAATCCCCCTTCTCTTTCTCTGTGTTTCTTTTTGATATTAGTTCTATGCTTTCTCCCCTAATATTTCTCCTTCTATGCCATGACTCCTCATGCAATTTAATCTCCTTCCATCCACTCCTCTCAGCATAACTCTCCATTACTTGAACACAACTCCCTCTTAATTCTCGCACTGCTAGGGAACACATTTGTGGCAAGTCTATTCAAACTCCTACTCTGCATTAATTCCATCATTAATTCCTCATGCTTCTACTATGTTGAGCTTTTGTTTAAATTTATTTTGAATTTAAAATAAACCCAGACAATTAAAAACTTATTTTTTAATTTTAGACTAGCACTTTAAATGAATTCAATTAGAAGGCTTAGACTCCAACTCTTGGATTAGTGACACAAAGTTGATAGATTCACTTAGAACAGTAGAGTACCAACCCGGTAGACCCTATGACAGTCAAAACACATATGACGACCAAAGCACCCATCACACGGCGAATTAAGTTACAAACAACTTTGCAGATAGTCAAGCATGTCTAATCATGGAAATTCAAACAATTACTTATGAAAAAATGACATCACCAAAGACACAAGTAAACTAGTGATATGTGTGTGAAATTGTTGGACACATGATACAATTTGCTGATCCAACTTGATCTGCAGCCCTCTCCTTGATGATGCTCTCCCTCCTCGACTAGGAGGGGGAAAAACTAAACCTGTCCTGCATCCACCTCATTCATTGACAAGATAGTTAGTCCATCAAAATTATAATCACATTCATATTTTATTTTAACATAATTCTAACCAATAACCAATTCATCAAAATTAATGACATGATAATGTCACATTCATTTCTTTTGTTACTGAAAAACTGATATTATTTTCCGCATTCACGTGAATACAAACGAAGCAATTATTTCATGGAAACCATATCTATTCCAAAATTACATAAGAAAATCATAATGTTAATTGCATCATCTGATATCCGAAATAAGTAGTTAAAATATAACATAATTTAATTGTTCAAAAATGGGGTGTAACTGAGATAATGGCTTAGGATGAGAATCTTCCTATGGAGTCATTACCTTCTAGTTTGAGGGCAAAGCCAATACCTCAGCCAATATGAAGTAGGACCCCAACCATCACTGGGATGTATATTGGGAAGAGAAAAATGTAAAAATGTTGTTTCCCAATATGAAATTGTAACTTTAGATGATGATTTTCAATCATGATGTGATTGATATCATATTATTGGCTGTTGTATTTGTATATTGATGCGATATTGTACTCCTTTTGTCCAACTCTAATAGAATACACTTCCCCTATGTTCGATAGATTCAATTCATATTTTTTGTAACTACATTTTGCAGGATATTTATGTTTTTTTGATGATCTTATGTTTTCTTTATTCAATTTACCAAGTTTTGTTGAGTTGAAGTCAACAGTGGGCCTGCCAAATTTTGGTGAGTTGGGGGTTTTGAAACTATGCATCAAACTATAGATGGACTCTTTTTTATAGTAGATTGCCCCTACTTATATATGTGGTTTCTCAGGTTTCATGTTGCATAAAATCCATTATTGCAATGTCTCACTACAAAGAGAAGTTGCTTGCTAACTAATCTTTTCTTGTTTGATTTACTCTTGGTTGATCGCACATTGTGCCCATCAATAATGTATGCATTCTGACTTCAAGTCTGTCTATGATTGAAAGTGACACTTGACCCAAATCTGTTTCAATAATTGCACCACATATTTAGTATGAGGAAATCACTCAAAATTTAGTTTAATCAATTCAAGTGAAAAAAATGTTTACAACATTTACCATTCACATGGACAAGATATAAACTACAATAGAAACACCATCAGAAATGCTTATAGATATTAGAAACACAGGAAAAAACGGCAGAAGAAACTGTTACATAATGATAGAGAGAAACAAGGATAGGAACACTTGAAAGATTCAATGGAAGCATTGGAATATTCATACTTGCATCAGATGTAATGCACAACTTTTCTATATGCACAGACAATACTCACAGAAATATGAGACAACTCCCTCCATGATAGGTGAAACATGGACATCTAGACAGAAACTTGATGTTTGTCAGTTGGCAATAACTGTTCTATCTAGTAAGCAGCTATCCTTTCTGTCCAACAACTAGAAGTGGCCATATGTATCTTATATGTTACTAGTTTCCTTTTTCTCTTCCCAGAACTTTCTTTAGATAACTGCTGTAACCTCTAGTCCCATTGACATATTTTTGGTCATCTGTGGGTATTAATATAATTTTTTTTTTTTCATTGTTTCTGAATATAATGCCTATGCTTTATGCATATTCATTCATACATTTCAAAATAGAACATTTAATTTTTTTATTTTCTCTGCCTAAAATATGCAAATGTTGAAATATACAAATTAGTCTCAAAATAAACTGTGGATCAGTCTTCCAGGCCAGTATAGCAGTACTAAATTAATGTACCATTGCCAATATTAATATTGGTATTGTGAAACTTAGATTTTTATCTTTTGATGATATGTGTCTGAAATACAGCATTTGTGCATCATAGAAGTTAATTTTTTTGGTAGTTTTTGCATGCAGTTTTCACCATTTGTATTACATGAGAATTATTTTGTGCGTCATACATCCAAATTTAAAATTTGTCTGAAAGATGTAAATTTAACCTAGCTTGGTAATGGGATCGCATAATTTTAAAATCTGAAAAAAAAAAAGATAGATTATATTATTACTTTCTGTCAATGTCAATCCTAATAGTAAAATGATAAGATGTAGGATTTCTTTTACATGTAACTATAATTGGCTAGTAATAATATTGTAATTCATAAATTTTCAAATTCTATGGATAGTGTGTAGTTTTCTGATAATGCATTCTGGGTCAATTGGTTTTGCTGTATATTAGTTTGGAAGCTTGGAATGACTGAGATTGTGCTATTGCTTTATGTACATGGAATGTGATTTTTAAAATGGTCAAAATTGTTGTGAATATTCATGGTTTTCTGTGTCATACATCCAAATTTAAAACTTTTCTGAATTAAGTAAATTTAAATTAGTTTGGTAATGGGAGATCATAATTTTAGGATTTTTTGTGAGGAACTCTATGGTAAAATCTGAAAAAAGATATAAATTATATTATTACTTTCTGTCAATGTCAATCCTTATAGAAAAATGATAAGATATAGGCTTTCTTTTACATGTAACTATAGTTGGCTGGTAATAATATTGTAATTCATAAATTTTCAAATTCTATGGATAGTGTGTAGTTTTCTGATGATGCATTTTGGGTGAATTGGTTTTGCTGTATATTAGTTTGGAAGCTTGGAATGACTGAGATTGTGCTATTGCTTGATGTACATGGAATGTGATTTTTAAAATGGTCAAATTTGTTGTGAATATTCATGGTTTTGTCTATAACTTTTGCATTCAATTAACTTCCGTTTCTAGCATTTCTTTTCTTTTACATTTATTCATCATGTTTTGTTAGATTACAAATAACACACTTAATTTTGTAACTCCCCTCACGCTTTTGATACCATTTTATGTGATTGCAGACAGTTGAGTGTGGGGATAGCCTTGGTGTAGTTACTTCAGCTCAACTTGTAATACCTAACTTGTCTTACTGAATTTTTCAGTTTCATCATCAAGATTTATTTTTTCTATATATTCTAGTGTCTATGAAAGTTGAAACCTGTGCACTTAACTTGCTTGAATCAGAGCCTTATAGATCTCGCAGGATCAGAGAGCTCAAAGATTGATACAACTGGCATAAGGAGGAAGGAAGGTTCCTATATTAATAAGAGCCTATTAACACTTGGAACTGTAAGAATATTTCCTATTGTTTGTTTATTGGTAGGTGAAGCATTATTTCATGTTTATTTCTATGGAAGTTAAATGCCTTTCAAGCTCTAGGTTTTGGAACAATCAAAAGGAAATAAAAAAGGATGATGCCAAGAAAATTAAATCTAGAAATTCAGAACCTTCAACTGTTTAGAATTACTGTACCGTCTTATTTAATGAATTCCATTGATATCAGTTCCTATTGATCAAACAATTTAAAGGAGATGATGCAAGAAAAGCTACAACAGCAGTCCAAGCCATTACATGAAATAATTTTAATTAATAAAGTGCTTGGGGAATATCTGATGGTGATGGATGAATCGGAAATAGGAATTTGTTACAGACCACCTGACACCACAATATGGTTAGTGCACAATTTAACTCTACTCCATCTGCTAGGGTATATGACTACTAAGCTTTGCATTTCACCTCAAGCTAGTGTGCATAATTGGGGAAAGCATTATCAACATAAAAAACTTCCCAAAGAAAGCCCCTGTTATGATTAGAGCCATTAAATAGTCTTTACTTTGTCAAAATCCAGCCATGCACCAGTGCCAGCAATAATCTAGCATAATGGTTGCCCATTTGTGTTGTCTCATGAAAATACTTTTCACATTTTGCTTCACACTTTCAGGACAGCATGACTCTTAGTGCCTAACACTGGCTAGTCTTGATACCGTGGCAATATACAAGAGCACATAAGGAAATCATTTATAATCAAAGTACTTTCATTACCTGATTGGTTTTAACTTAATCTGTGTATTTATTGCACCTCATTATTTATTTTCCTTCCTCTATGCTCTTTTGATTTGTGGAGTTCATCACACATCCTTTGTCGTGGATGTTGCAGCATGGAATCTCTCATAGCTAGTCATCACATCTGGTCTTAGTTCTTACAAGTGAAAATTATTTATATTATGATGTACTCTATCTATTTAGGGGAGACACTATGATATCTGTAACATACACCCACAATCTGCCCTTTGTTTTTTTTTTTTGTTTTTCCAGAAAATGTAAGAGCCTTTGATAATTTTCTGTACATATAACCAGCAAACTGGAAGTGTAAAGATAGCTGATAAACCCTTTCAAAGCTTGTAGTTCCCGCTCCTTTCAATGTTGCTGAGTGTTCCTCCGCCCTAGGCGCCTCAAATCCCTCCATAAGTAGCTCTCAAATCTACACGACCAGCATATGGAACCCCCATGCCCTCCTTGAGGTTGTAAGGCCTGCATGTGGAATGGTACGACCAGCAAAAGAAGTCTCCAACAGCCAACAAACTCTCGGTCACTTCTTCAAATCAATCTCCTCAAATCTGATATGCAGCAACTCTGATAATATTGAAGTATAAAGCTCCACAAATAAGCTCAATTGTGATTTTTGTATGAAACCACCATGAAATCGCCCAGATTGGATCTTTCACCAATGTAGAGGATGTCGTTTGCAAGGGATTTCCTTCTCACAAACCCTCCTGAAGAAATGTCTTCTCTAGCTTGAAGAAAAAACCAAATATCCTATACCTAGCATAAAACCAAAAATGAGCTCTTAAGTTTCTTTTATAGCCTCCCAAAAGGCCACGCCCCACTTTCTTTTTCTCACCATTTAAAATATTTGAACTTTATTTTATTTCTCCAATATGGCGCCCAAGTCCAAAATGGGCCATACTTAAAATTATATAATTCACTTTAACCTTGGCGCCCAAAAGGTCCCTTTTTTGTTAATAATTATAAAAGTTAAAACTTTAATTTAACTTTATTAATTCATAACTTATCATTATTAAATTTAAATTCACCAGACTATTTCAAATGCCAAGACGATACTAAAAATAGGATCCACTGACTATACTAAAAATGACAAGATTTACAACTGGCTTCGTCTGTGCCCGAGACTGACTTACTAAAAATAGTATGGGAGAAATCAGCAAAAACACTCCAGAAAGAGGCGTTATGCACATCACAACGTCCAGAGCTCCAATAGACACCCAAAATTGCCAAATTGCTGGATAAATTGTCACCAAAGCTCCCTAACCATAACCCGTTAGCCTTTGGGAACTGCTGAATAGGCTAACTCCGCCACCCTACTGAACTGGTTAGGAAGGGGACATTACAATATCTTTGGAATTGGTTTCAAAAAGATAACATAGAATGTGCTATGCTATGCTCCCACAACAAACTTTTGAGCCAAAAACATTTCAAGCTGCTCAACCTCACTAACTTGTCAATACAAATGTAATGTCCCCTAGTTTAATAATCCTAGAAAAGAATAAGAACCATATTAAGACCTATTATACAAACATAATTTAACTCAAAAAAATTGGTTTAAATCCTATTTCATGTAAAACACAAAATTCAATGTTTAGTTATTTCAATTTACATAATTTAAGAAGGAGACAAATAACTATGTTGTCAACTAGGGTATTACTGTTTTGAATATGAAAGATTGCTCACTTCCGAATGGAATAGACCTCCGCCCTATTTCTCTTCCTAACCTTGTGGGATGGTAGATTTACTGTGCCAAGGGTGCATGCACCATCTTGAGTTGGACACCCTCCAGGATCAGTTACCCGTCTTGGGCTTCGTCCAACTTTGGGTGGATTTACCTGTCTTTCCCTTCCACACACTCCCTATCCTCATCTAGCGTTACGATAGAGGTTTCGATCGAGGTCTATCTTTCAAGATAAAAGCCATAATCGTTTGTTGAGACACAATAATTGCTGCAAGCAATATTATTGTGTCTAAGAATAACATCCAAAAATTGTATATTAATCTAATTGATACAGGAGGTTTCCACAATTAATATATTCTTGATTTTAATACATATTTGACAGTTTCATAGCATTACTCTAATATAGTGCAGATTATTTGTTTCTTTTGTCAAGATGACTTACCTGCAATTGGGCGATTTTTCTCCTTCTGAGATTTCCTTGATTGATGGCTTTTTACAGCCGCTGAACCTTCTAGACGATTTCCCACAGTTGGGGAATCGAGTGGCGAGTATACTCTCTGTTCTCATCTTGTAGACTTATTTCCCTGAGCCCGATCCGTCTCCTTTCTTTGATTGCGATGATGTATCTTCTTTAAGATGCAATTGTTCTTGTTTCTTGCACTCAAAAGATATCGTTAGTGGAACTCAACAGATAAGAATCCATTACCCGTAATTACATTAAGCATCATAACTATTTATAAGGCTCAATAATTGTTGCAAGCATCATTATAGTGTATTCGTACCACATATATTCTATATGTATTTGACCTTGATTTAATAATTATATTACCTGAACTTTTATACGTATATATTTATATATTCATATGCAATCATATTTACTTACTCTCATTGATATATTTCTGAACTTACACTCAACCCTGATGACCTTTTATAATTTTTGAATTGTAATGTCCCCCTTTCATCAGTGATCCTATGAGTTGCTCATCAGCCTATTCCAGAGTCCCGTAGGCTCGTTGAGGTGAATCAAGGGGTTCCGTGTTTGGAGGTTTTGTGGTCTTTCCTCAGTATTTACTATTTATAGTAAATACTATTTTTGGCAGTTAGCAGTTGTTAGTCTTCAACTCATCATGTCCTGTGGAGCAGTTGTTCTGAGTTGAGCTTTGACCTTTTAAAAGCATTATTTTAATGAAATTCTTCATTTAAAGGCAAATTGTTCTAATTTTAAGTTGACCCCTTGGCCTAAGGTGATAACTTAAGTTGTGTTTAAAAGAGGGACTTGAAGGGGGACACCTTCATGGAGAAATTTAACGACTTTTATTAAAGTCTCTCTTGCCTTAAAGTGGATGTCTATTTGAGAAGATTATTTATTTTTTGAAAAGTAAAATATGAGAAGGCTTTTGGCATCCCATTTGAGGAAATTGAAGAGTCATCCCATCCTCTTTAAAAATGTGACTTTGCTCCAGCATTTGTTATCTCATGTTTATGCCAAACTTATGCTGTCGAAATGATTACTCATTTTGCACTTCGAGGAATGTTGACCTCCTAGTACCATTCTCAATTTCGTGTTTGCAAGATAACACCTAATTGATTCCATGCTGCTTCTCAAATCAGACTAGCAGATAGAGCTTCAGAGATGAATTTTGGTGTGTTTTTCCAGATTTACAGTTGCTGATTTTCACACAGCTGAAAGTTGATTTTGTTCATGGTTGAGTGTATGATTTTAATATTGTTTTGGGCATTTTCTAATATCATGCCTAAGGTCTAGGCGACCATCTCTAGCAAGTTTCGGATTTTATTTTGAAGTATGTGATTTTATGTTGCAAAATCACCCCTCTCAAGGGCTGTACCTTTTAGAGTGCATTGGGAATTGTGCTAGTCAAATAATGGATGCTCTTCTTTGCTGTTTCTTCATCATGGCATGGGCGCCTATTTTCTAGTGGTGCATTGCTTTCTTTTTCACGCAATTCAGAGGTATATTGCTTAAGTTATGAGCATTTGATTATTTCTGCAGTTGCTGATAGCTCATTTCCAAAATTGCAGACTTCTAAATCAGAATTGTTTCAGTTTGCTGTTTCTATCTTTCTTCATCAATTCTCGTTATGTTCTAACATGGAAACATTTTATAGCTTGGTGCTTGAAATATTGTGAAAAACCTTGTAATTTGCAGCTCTCTTTAGTTGTACAAACTGTTAACAGTAGTACTGTTTCAATTTAACATTGTTGCATTATCTTTCTAATTTCACATTAAGCACACCTGGATGGTTTACCTCCAGTGAGGATAATTTGAATTGTAAGCTCTTTCATACCCACTGTCAAGTGGTGAATCCCCATTCTTAAGTGGATGCCTGCCGCAACAGAGGAAGTGTTTTAAGTTGTATTCTTTTCCCCCCACTGTTTGGTGGTAGCGTGGAAAGTTCATTCATAGCTGGTTATCCGCTTGTTTCCTTTCAATTCAGCAATTAGCACTCCACTATATGTTAGCACTTCGCCTGTCAAAGGATCTTGAGTGCACATTCTTAGTGTTGAGTTTAGTCTCTCTCTTTCATTGTAATCTTTGTAATCTTTGATTCAGTAGATCCTAGGGATCCTCTGACCATATGCCCGCCCCTCCTCCTTAAGTGGTTTTAGGGCGCATTCTTGCTTAGAGTTCTTTCATGCAACGTTTTGGGTTATGCTAACCTTAACGAGTGCTTGGTTACATTGTATTTGTTATCAAAAATCAAAAGAATTTGAGAGAGTATATTTCATGAATTTGCCTTTATTCCTTTATTAGACTGCTCCTATCTGTTCTTCTTACCCTCATCCCCAATCTGCACCAATCTTGACTAATTTGAGGCAACCTCTATGATGAACTGTAAATTTGTACCATTAATCTTTTCCCCCTTTAAACCCACGTATCCTCCACTTTTTATATCTTCTCAATCCAAGTAATGGACATGTCCCTTCACAAAGAATACCACCTGCCATATGAAATGCGACGCTTGATTTCTACCCTTTCATAACATTTAATTCTTGATTATTTAAATACCTTTAATCACACCTCTTAACACATATAATTTTGATCACTACTTTTTAATAGATAATCTGGGTCGATGTATTTAGTCGTTGCCCCTTCTTATCTTCTTATATATATATCGATGTATTATTTCCTTCATTAACTAACATCCTTTTATTCAATTGTTGCTTTAGATCTTTTTATTCATCTCCCCCAGTAGGTGTCTCGCTTTTCTTCTAATCTTCGATGGTTAGCAATATAAGAGCATTTGAATGTTAGTATGCGATCTACAAAAAGGTGTGGTAATCATTATTTAGTGAAGGCTGGATACATTCATATGTGAGTCACCGATGATAAAATCCTTAACGGTTAAACACCAATTGATAGTGTCGCCCTTGTATGGGTGATCTAAGGGTTCGATGTGGACCATCGAATACTGCCAATCCACATATAGTAATTTACTGTGTGAGTATCATATAACGGGAGGAGATATTCATAGGTCAATTGATTTATACGACGGAATAATAGTTGCAATATCAGTCGATATACCTATAATAATTGTCGCCATTCCTTGATGGGTTAGAATAATTCACTTAATCGCTTCATATTATAATCGTTGGTCAAATATGATAGATTCCAAAACTATAACGGGTTCTTGTGGGAACGTTTCACCAATGCCTTTAATTATGTTTGTTTGCGAATATATGATTTATTTGTTTGTTCAATCTCAGGCATAGATGAATATCTTTGTGAATAGCTTATGATTATAATAGTTACAATTTAATTAGCTCTGCCTATTATTATTATAATAATAATGGTTTCATAATTATGATGTTATCTACGATAATCATAATTATAACAACATTTGAATTTCAATTTATTTACACTTACATTTTTGATATTTTATTTATTTGTGTTTTCAATATCTCGTATTTTAGTGTTACTATTTCGGGGACATGACAACAAACCAAATCTGCTGACTCTACAACTTCCAAAACACGGGTGAATCATGTCCACCTCCATGGAGCAACATACTGCTCAATTTCAGACTTAAAAAATTAAGAAACGTCTGAACAATCAAATCCCAGCAGCATTGAACTAAGTTCTTTCTGCAATAGCAACCTAATAAGACCATAGTCATTCACTTTCCTGCAAAAGAAATTGCTGCTATCTCTGAATGGGTAATCCCCCAAAATCAGCTTTCTCTGGAAGATATGGAAATTGGGCTTTGGCTGCTCAAAGAAAGATCTCTGATTGTCTGCTTCATGGGAACATTCCCAAGACCTAGAGCTCTAAAAACCTAGATTGAAGATAATTGAAAACCATTGGAAATGGTGGAGATTTTACTGATACCCAAAGAATATTTTAAGACAGCCCTTTCTCCCAAGCAAGAAAGGGAAAGATCTTCCAAGGTGGACCTTTGTTCCTAAGTAAAATTGGGCTTTTCATGAAGCGTAGGGCTACTGTGTTCAACTACATGGAGAATCTCCCAAGCATCATTCTTGTAGGGGTTTGATTATCACTCCTCCCGAGTAAATATTGGAGAGAACTGGTACTACAATAAATTGTTTCAACTAATGGAGAATACATTACCTCCTGTAAGATGATCTGCAACCCAGAAGTCCTTAATTATGCTTGTATATGTATCACATGGATCTGATTAAACCTTTCTCAGACAGATTAATAGTAGACCTGGATGAAATTGAATGGGAACAACCACTTGATTATGCGAATATCCCCTTCAAATGCTATATCTCTCATGAATATGGTCATCTTATTAGTTTGGGACAAATCAACATCACTCATAATTGACCAGAGCTAACTGTGAAACTCCATGCAACTCCATAGGTGAGGTTGAGCATCATACACGAATTGCAAAAGAGACCCTTGAACAACAACAAGATGGTGAGAATTGACTGAACAAAGCATACACAAGGAAAAGGAAGAAAAAATCAAAGAGACCCTTAAACAACAACAATATAGTGAGAACAAAATCAACAAAGCATACAAAGGGAAAAGCATGAAAAAATCAAAGAGACCCTTGAACAACAACAATATAGTGAGAACAAGATCAACAAAGCATACAAAAGGAAAAGCAAGAAAAATTCGCTTTCATATCTAAGATACACACAGCCAACCGCTTGCCTTCTTAGAAGACCCACAAATAACAAAACAAGAGGAAATACACAATGAAAGGGTCAAGGATAAAGCTGCAGATCACATGGCAAAGTGGAAATCACTTAACAAAAAAACAAACAAAAACTAATCAAGGCACAACCGGGTGTCAAAGGCTACAACCACAAGGCTAGGAGCACACCAAAAAGAAACCTATATCTTACTCTATATTCCAGCCTAGAAGAAAAAAGGTGATGGTAAGCCCCTTATTGTGCTGAAGAAAAGAAAATCTAATGTGAATATTGTATCCAAAGGTTAATACTCAGTTTGAACACATCCAAAGCCTTACAAATTCGGTCGTGTAAAGCAATCATTGTAGAGGAGGAAGAATATCTAGATATCTCCAACCCTAACCAACATTTCCAATAATATTCCTCTTTTGAAATTCAAGGGGATAAGGTGCTGTTCAGTCCCAATAATTTTATTTTTAATAGGAAAGTCAAGGAGCACAATATAGATGTAATATTTGGCTACGAGACAGCCATCAAAGATCAAGAAGGGCCAATGGAAAGCACAAAGAACCTAGAAGATCAATATCATAGAATATACTTTATTCCAGTCAAAGGATGCAATACAATGAAATACAAAAAGATTGAGAGATGAGAGTACATTAGGTGGGTATGTATAGGATACATCACCAAAAGATGTGAATGTACAACCAATTTGGGATAAAAGAGATATAGTCATTGCCATGCCCCCCTTTTGTAATAGTTTGTTATGGACCAAAATTCCTATTTCCAAGTTCCCATGTCCTCCTTGCTCCATTTTTTGTTCATATG
The DNA here is from genome assembly GCA_007115665.2 of Sequoiadendron giganteum. Lineage (NCBI taxonomy): Eukaryota > Viridiplantae > Streptophyta > Pinopsida > Cupressales > Cupressaceae > Sequoiadendron > Sequoiadendron giganteum. The sequence continues at coordinate 361,840,381 of CM021106.1, read as the reverse complement.
TTCTTCCTCTTCTTCCCCCCTATGTCTATCTAAGGTCCCCAGAGTTTCATAGTGTTAGGGCATGTCTAGTTTTTAGTTGTCAAAGTTTTGAAGCTCCTTGTCTTGGCATGTCTTCCTATCTAAGTCCGATTTACCTTAAGTCCTGTTGTGACCTTTTTCACACATTACCCCATCCCAGATGGGGACCCCCCTAATTTTTGCTCCATTCTGGTCTTTTGGCTTTGGTTAGTGCGTCTCTCTCTCTATCTTTGGTCCTTCCGGGGATGTCCCGTCGTTTGACCTGGGTTGAAGTATTGTTCAAGTCTGTGAAATTAGGGTTTTCATCAGTCGGGCTTATTAAAGGTCAAACTGAGTTGTAAAATTGAAATTCGAGCTTAGTACAGCAGTCAGAAGACTTCCAGCAGGGTCCCACTAAATTTTCACTGTACTCCGACAACTTACTATTTTTAGTAAGTATTCAATTTGGGGCTATTTTATCGAGATTTTGGAATTCTGTCAATTCCACCACAATCAGGCAGTTTCAGAATGCTTACACGCGAAATTTGAATGGATTCCGACAACTGGCTATTTTTAGCAGTTCAGCCTTCGGAGGCTATTTTCAGGATTTAAACGAGCAATTCTCCGGTGAGTGACAGGGGAATTGATCTAGGTTTTCGAAGACCTTCGCAATGATGTAGCATGCAAGGCGAGATGGTGACTTTCAGAGTTCAACCTCCCCAGGCTATTTTTAGGGTTTGCATGCAAGAATTTTCAGTGCATGTCCAGATATTCCATGTGGGTTTTTCGAGGCCTTCGCAATGATATGACATGCAGATGGATCGGGTCAGTTTTCAAGGACTTACTATTTTTAGCTAGTGCCAAAACTTTGACTAGTTTTCTGGGTTTTTCTGGGTTTTTGGAGATCCCACGGGCACTGTGACATGCAAACTCGCCCGACATCCGGGTGACCACTTTCCAGACATTTACTATAAATAGCAGTATCATCCCAGCAGTTACCCACCACTCTAGTCTAGCAATCAGGTGCAATCAGGCACGATCAAGGACAGCCAGGAACAAATCGGAGCACATGCAGATCAGATTAGGGTTTCCCCTGCCACGTCTAAAAATAGATGAAGCAAAATGCAGAAATGACAGAATGAAGCACGCCACCGGAATCAGCATCCTTCGGGCTACCGGCTGGTAAAATTTGAACACGATCTGAATACTTACTATTTTTAGCAAGTCACCTCATGGCTAAAAATAGCACGTCCTCGTCAGGGAAAATGTGTGAATGAGTCTCTTTCAGCATCAAGTACAAGTGGAACAAATTTCAAAGCAAACGGAGATATGAAATTGATCAATTCTAGGGTTTGCCAAAAATAGCAAATGGCTAAAAATAGCATGTATTGCGCCAGATAAGATATGAATAGGATGACAGCACCCGATGGAGGCACAACCACTCCAGTTCCAGCTCGAAATAGGGTGAAAATCAATGAAACCCTAATTTCTCCGAATTTGCTAAAAATAGAAAGCCAGGCTAGGGCATAAAGGGCGTTGGAAATTTTACAAACATAACTGACAGGTAAACACCTTCATATGCGTCCAGGAGGAATGAAAGCTTCAAAATTTTCCAAGTGTGAGATTTTCCTGAGCAAGGTGTGAAATGCGCTAAGAGGAAGGTGAAAGGTCACCAAAATTTGGGAATTATTCTAAGGCATCAAACTTCCTAAGGCATCCCAAATTGCACCTTCAAGAGGCATTGAAATTCTTCTAAGGCAAAGAGTTTTTCCCTCTCACACCCCCATATGCGCCTAAAGAAGCTGAAGGGTCACCAAAAAAATGTGAAAAAATTCACTAAGGCATAGTATTTTCCTCCTCACAAGCCAATATGCGCCTAAGGCAAAGAAACTTCCCTCTCACATTAGCAAATGCGCCTAAAGGAGCTGAAGAGTCACTCAAAGGGGGCGGAATTCCTTCCAACACAATGAAATGCGCCCAAAATGGAAGTCTACTAGCCTAAATGCGCCAAGGGGAGCTGAAAAGTCACTCTAGGCATGGGTTTTCCACCTCACATGGGAAAATGCGCTTGAGAGTGGAAGTTGCTTGGCCTAAATGCGCCAAAGGGAGATGGAAGGTCATATCTTAGGTGTGGGAATTCCTCTTCTCCATGACAAATGCGCCCAAGGTAAGGATGAAAGGTAAAACATAGAAGTGAAAGTGAAAAGCGCCAAGGGTAAAGGAAGTCTTCTCCTCAACATGTCAAATGCGCTTGGAGGTGGAAGTCCACAAGGCTAAATGCGCTAGAAGGAGATGAGGGGTCACTTTGTGAAATACGCCAAAGGGGGAATAATGTCAAGAGGGCGTGATTTTTAAAAAGACCAAGGGTTTCTTTTATTTTCTTTTTCCTCTTCATTATATGAAGCGCGCCTAGTGAGTGGGGATTTATGAAAAATGAAATAAAAAATTGCTAAGCATGAAAATTGCTAAGAAGTGTCTAGGCGTGGAATTGCCTAAGGAATCAAATGAAACTCATGACATATTCAAATGCGACCTCTAGAGATAAAATTTTAATTTTCAAAAAATTCCTAAGGCATTTTCTTAAGGGAAAATGAAGAATACGCCTAGAGGATGATGCCAGTTGCTAGAGGTACAAAAAAATCTTCAGAGGAAAATTCTTTAGGGAAAATCAAGATAATTTGCCAAGGCCGAGAAGATTGAAATTGCAGGAGTGGACGACATCCGGAAGGGGAGAAATAAACATTAGCCTTTTTTATTATTTTAAATAATAAAAATTAAACGTACCCCTTCGTCCGGATACACATGAAAACAATGGATTCCGGGAAGATTTTGCTTCTGGGTATTAAACGTTTGCAATTCGGAAGTGATTCAGAGTTATTCTACGCCTCACTCACGTCGTTTCGATGGATATTTTGCCCAGTACCTATTTTTAATAAAATTCCTAAAGCAAATTTAGTGAAATTTCTCTAAGGCAAACGACTAAAATGGATGAGAAATTTCGCTAAAGAGTTTGAACTTGATAATTTTGCCAGAATGCCTTAGCCAAACTTTTCGAAATTGTTCAAAGAAGTAAACGATTTAATATTTTAAGAAATCAAACGCAACGAGGCAGGCCTGTGTAGAGGTGATGAATTCATAATTCTAGAAGTCTGAGATTCCGATGCTTTAGACGACAAGTGTTACGACTGGAAAAGAGAGGGAAAGTGAATTCAAAATATTTGCTAAGATTAGCCTCTGCAGGAATTCGCCCAAGCTATAAGTTTTGAAGTTCTCTTCATTTTTCTCTCGCAAGTTGTTGAAGAGCTGAAAGTGAGAAGTTTGAATTTGTGAGAAGAGCTGAAAGTGAGAAGTTTGAATTTGTGAGAAGAGCTGAAAGTTGCTGAGGATTTCGAATTTTTAGAGAGCTGGAGGTTGAAGATTTCGAATCCCTGAAGGACTGGAGTTGCTGAAGTACGAATTGCTGAAGTCACAAACTTGCTGGAGAAGTGCGACCTGCCTTGTCAGGATTTCAAGTTGCTGAGAAGTGAGTTTCTAAATTGCTGCAATTGTGAGGAAGTTCGAATTTACCAAAGTGAAGTTGCTGAATGTTGAAGTGCGACTTGTGAAGAAAGTTTTAAGTTGCTGAAAGTTGCTAAGTTAGGAGGAAAAGTGCGAACTTCAAAGAGGAGGTTTCAAATTTGTTAAAGTTAAATTGCTGGAGGCAAACATTTCCCAGCATCTGACATTGTGTTGTTGCAAGTAGAGAAACTTCTAAGAAAACCTTGAAGTAAACAGGCGCAGTTGAGGTTTGCAGTTGAAAGTGGCAAAGTGTTTCAGCCTTTTTATTTAAAAATCTGCTGGCACCCTCAAAGGTGATATTTTATTGTTATGAAATCTTGTTTGCTGACTATCTTACCCTTTTTGCAGAATGGCCAAGTCAAGCAGAAGAGCTGCAGGCAAGAACGTCCACGCTGAGTCCAGACAGGCAGTAATCAAGAAATTAAGCAAGTCTTTCCTGCCAGAATCAAAATTCACATCAAAGTTGGGCAGGCTGGCAGACACAAACCTGGGCTCGGTTAACCTGGAGGCGTTCAAAAGAAGGATAATGGGGACTGGAGGCCATCGCCCATCAGTGACTTCACATAGCATTGTCAGAAGTGGGTTATATGCAGCTGCAAATTTTCCACCAGCCATCCGGTGCCCGGAGCTCATTATGGAATGCTCTCACCACTATGATTCAGAGAAGAGGACGATTGTTGCGCCAGATGGCAAGGTGCTGGCTAACCTAACACCACAAGCAATCGGAGAAGCATTCGGGATTCCCGCCCATGAGAAAATGATTTACAAAACGAAGGACAGGGCTGACAGAATGTATTCATCTACAACGGACCGGTGTGCTGATGTAATAAACACTAGGTGGATGATCAAGCCCAAACCAACTCGTACGAAGTTGCCCAAACAAATAATTTCCGAAGACTTGAAGTAAGAGTTTGGCGACCTGATTATGATGTTGAGTAGAGTTGGAGGGTGTCCCCAAGCATTCGTCTTCGAACCTTGGATGTTTTACTTTATCAACTTGGTACTGGAGGGCAAGGATTTCATGGATTGGGCACTGTTAATCAGTGATGGTCTACATGAGCAGCTCTGCAATGTGAGGAGGACTAAAGCATTTTATATGGGCTCTTACCTCGTCTATATGCTGGCTCGCATGACAAGATATAGGGGGATCTCTTACAAAGAACCAATTGGTTGCGGTTCTCAGCAATTCAAAATATACGAGGCTTGTCCGCAGTTGCATTTGACAAGCACTACTAATTACAAAAGAGTCAACGATGCCTTTACTATGCACATTACGAGGACCTTGCAGCAAAGGACCCATCACAGAATATCGAGGGAGGCACAAGAAATGATTGAGAAATTTGGATGTTGGTTTATCCAATTCCCAAAATTCACTTACATAAGGCTGCAGGGATTCTCTTCCTACCCATACAGGTTGCCCCGATATCCCACGAATAGGGTAGTGATGTTGGAAGTTTCTAGGCAACTAATTGCCTACGATAAGATCCAAAAGAAGAAGAAGAAGGGCGGACTTGGGTTCCCGATTGCTATGGGAAATTCAGACGAAGTATGCCCATCACTGCAGGCAGCAAGGGAGGCAGAGGCGGAGCTCCAGTTCTTTCAGCTTTCTTACCATTCCAGCAGACACTACTACGATCCTCATAGAAATATCAGGTGGGTATTGACAGAGGAGTTTAGGCACAAGGCACAAATAGAAGATTTTTGGGCAAGTGCAGCGGATGAGGTCGAAGTCAGAAAGAGGATGTTTTCTTGGATACAATTGGCAATGATCAGAGAGTGCGAGATTATCCCTGTACCAGATCAGATTGAGGAGGACATAAACATTGTATAGGTTGATCACGATACAGTAAGAAACACGCCCTTGCCACTCCCAGATTGGCCAGAGCCAGAGATCACCGACTTGGATACACTTTGTATCCTAGTCCTGACATTTACACGGAGTTGGATAGAGAGACATGTCAGCCGACAAAAGGGAAGGTCAATTCCCCTTACCTACAATTTGATGGGAGACAGCAGGTTGCAGACAACTGATCCGAGGAGACGTAGTAATTCAACTCCAGAGCCTAGGGGAAAAGAGCCAGCTCAACCGCAGCCTGTGATAGTTGAGGAATCCTTGCACATGCCGGTTCGAACACATTCTCCAAGCATACAGGAAGTGTCCCTATTTGCTGATCAGAGGGAGAGGTTACAGGCAGAACAAGCAGTACAAATAGAGAGCCAGCCACTTCGTAGGGAGTCCGTGGGCCAGAGCATCAACGTGCCCCAAGAGGATAATCAAGAGGAGAATCGGCAGGAGACCGATGAAGGCACTGCCACGGATACTCAGTTTCAGCATGAGATTGAGGTAGCTCTCGAGGATGATGCTGCTTCCGATCGAGATGCCCAGAGCTCAGGAGACACTGAGCCCATAGATGATGATGAGCCTCGTCGGAACGAGGGCCATGAAGTAGAGGCCGAGGTAGAGCAGCCTTTCATCATAGCAGACGCACGACAGGAGGTGCCAGACTGGCTGAGGGATAGGATGAGTCGTGATCCTGTGGATGAGACCGATCCTGTAGTCGAGATGGAGGAGTTGCTACAAAGGATCAATGCACCTCCCACGAAGAAGAAGGCTAGGAAGTTTTCCAGAATATCCACAGATGAGGATGGATCCCGAACCTTGCATATGGCAATTCCACGGGAGGAATGTGATAGAGACGAGGCCGTTCCTGAGAACTATATTGTGACAACCATGGAACTAGGCCGCCCTACTGGGGCACAGGTGGTAGAGGAGTGCGATAATTCCTATCGGGCACTCAAGGACAGATTGTCCCATGTTGAAGGCAAGTACAAAAGGTTGAAGGTAGAGCATCGGACACTGATTGGCTACATGCAACACTTGTCCCGTCCTTGTAGGCAAGAAAATCCTGCAATCGAGCTCCCAGCTGAGTTTTCCAGGGAGTCAATCAGTGGATTAGAAGATTTAAGGAGAATGGCACAGCAGGCGGACACGTGGGTTGCCAGTGTGCGTACAGAGACAAGAAAGTTTATGGAAGATCTTGCACATGCCTATGGGCGAGCTTTCGATATTGTGGCTAGAGTGGAGGCAGTTAACCATGCTTGGGGTGAGGCTCGCATCTATCAGACGAGAGTTGTTCTCCGTCTAGGGGCTTTGATGAGCATACCTCAACATACTTTGGTTGAGGGAGGTGTTATCCAGCAGGGAGATAGATACGACTTCGCTAGATGGTATTCTTCAGTAGTCACAGGCCGGGGATTCTATGATGCATCACAAGCAGATTCTGTCAGGGTCAGAAAGGCCATGACGAACATCTTAGATGGGGTCCTCAACACGTTGGAGGCAATCTTTGCCAGGAGGTTGACTTCTGAAGAGATAACTGCAGAAGGACTAAAGGACAGATTGACGCCATTCTTCTCTGAGGTGAAAACCTTCACTCAGGATGATTTCGAGAACACTGCCACGTTCTCTAGCATCATACAAAACACCTAGGATGCCCTTGTTGCCTGGAAGAAATCATGTGCCCGGCATGGGCAAACAGTTGCAGTTTTAGAGTTTCAGTTGGATCACATTCCTCCTATCTCCGATCAGGAAGTTGAGGAAGTATTAGCCAATGTCACCAGATTTGCAGCCAGTGAGAAGGAGAAAGGAAACGCTCTTCTAGACGACGATCTGCTGCAGGAGGACGATGTGCATTGATTGCAGGTAGTGGGCCTGCAGAGGAGTGGAGAATATTCTGCACATTCATTGCCCCACTCCTCTCAGTGGCGGTTTTTAGGGCATAAACCCTAATTAGGGCATGGGTGGCTCAATCTAAGCCCTTTATTGTAATCAGATCTGAACCGTCCACTGGACTGGGTGTATTATAAAAGGGGTATCCCCCCTCATTTGTAAATGATTAGAACTAGAATTGAATCAGAGATAGAGTTGAGCTAGAGAATAGAAGGCATATAGCATTTAGCTTAGAAGTTAGCTTAGATTGAGGAGGAAAGGAAGTTTTCCCATTGAGGACTTTGTAAGAAGTTGTTGTGAACACTCTCATAATATAAAGATTTATCATTGTTTGGTGGTTCTATCTTCTATTGTGAGTAGCTAGCAAGGCTTGTTCGTCTTTCCAATTCGAATAGAGTAAAGTAGAATAGATTTTGTTTCCATGCAAGTAGCGTTAATTGTGGAATGCAACATTGGTTTGAGCATATCTCCCTATATCCATACCACTAGCAGGCTTGCTGACGGTAAGTCTGCCCTGCGTGGTCAATTGGAATTTCAGCACTTAACTTTGGTTGCGATTTGTGTGTCCACTTGCTTCGTGGTGAAGGGGTGTGCATGTTGAATCTCGATCTGAATATCTACCTATCCTTTGAAGATTGCATCAGCTTTGTTAGAGTTGTACGAGGGGGAGACGATACAAAGTTTGGTTTGGAGATTGTTAAAGCTAGTTTTGCCTTCCATCCTTAGAAATAGATTGTAGGATTCCTATCCCTTTCCCTTTAATTCAGTATTTCCCGATCGATTCGAACATCAGAGCAATATCGTCAAAATCATTCATTGTTTCACTATGATTGAACAACTACGTAAGTCCCCTTGAAATAACCAGCATATACACATCAACCAACTGAGTCTATTCGCGATAAAAGGAACCTTGGAGTTGAACGCATGAACTTTCACGCAATCTTAGCATGCGGAATACTTTGATCAAGAGAGAATAGAGTGACCGTTGGACAACTTTATTCTGTGTTGATGTCGTCATAAAAAACACGTCAACAAGTCCCTTTAGCATTTGACTTTTGGACTTGTCCATCCCATTGTGCCTTTCATTCACTCCCCATCAGAGTGTTGGAGTTTACCTTCCTCAAGCACCCTTCTCTTGTCATTCCCAACTTTCGACTGTTGACTTGATGTTTTCAATAAGTTAGCTTGTTGGGTTTGGACTTATAGCCTTACCTGTATTTAAGTACCCGTTTCTTGTTATGTATGACTCTCGAACCTTGTCGATAATTTTCTACATCTCATTAGAGTTGGACTTTTGCTTGCCCCTTTACTTGTGTACTTCTACCTGAGCATCTTTGATTTCTGACAGTTGGTAACTTTTAGCATACATCTTTCAAAGTTGGTGGTGCGGGCTTACCTTGAATAAGGTACTAGATAAAATTCATCTCCGATCCTTGATAGTTGCCATTTTCCTTTCTCGTCAGGATTACTTGGTTGGGCTTCTACTCTCTTTCCTTCCTTAATGGTATGGGCTCCTCCTCATTTCCAACCTTTGAAGTAAAAAGCTCTTGCCATTTCTCACGCTTGACCTCAACTACCTATAGAGACATCTCTAAGCACCATTAATGCTTTTTCTTGATGTTGTATCTTCTATAAAGGGGTCCCTTGTTCTTAGAAACATTGCTTGGTATTTAGTACGTGAATCTATGTGCACCTCTAGCTGTGAAGATGGAGAAAGAGGCCATTGCTGCCATTAATGCAATGGTTAGAGTTTGAAAACCCGTGGGACCTTGAGCCGTTAGTATAGAGAACTATTGCAAGTTGTAGGAAGCACATTCCCATGCCTTTCAAGTATAATCTTACACATGTGGGCGCAATTCTGTGCATGATCGAAAGGAAAAAATCCTTGATAGGAATGGGAATTATTGACACGTAGCATTCTAGTGTTCGAGGACATTAATGTGGATCTTGACATTTGTTCTTGGATACTTAGCATTTAGATTCTTTTGATGGAGGATTGTGCAAGAAAAACAAACAGTCGCCCTATCTAGAAACCTCGTTTTGAGCACTTGTGTTTGAACAAATTCAAGGATGAAAACCCTTAGATTTACATAAGATGAGAGGACGAAAACCCTTTTGGTTGCACATGTCAAAGGTCTTGATAGGTTCACCACTAGAACCAATGTATTTCATTAACTTGTTTTGACATTGAACAAGTTGGTGTAATCAACCATTTTGGTTTGAACTAGCTTAGAGATTCTGCTAGTGGCTTGTATTAATGCACATTCTCTATTGAAGAAGTGTTGATTGAGGTCAGCTGTACCACCTGTGTGCTATGGTCAACTTGCCACCATTTCATTATGTTTGCATACATTGTAGTTAGTAGTGTGGTTGATGCATTGTATGCTCTCACCTTGCCCACTTTGGGATCTAGGTGATTAAAAAGTGTGAAGGCATCGCATATGCATTTTATATCCAAATTTTAAAAAAAGTAGGGTGGTTTGTTACATAAACTGATTCCATTGTTTTGTGGATCTCCTTAAGGTAGGAGTAATGGGATTTTCTTGTTCTTTTGTTTGCTCATCCACTACATCATCATTTGAACTCTCATTTGAACCCTCCTCTTCTTCTTCTCCATCCTTTGGTCCATTGGGATGGCACCCTTCATGGTGTTGTATGGTTACAAAGGAAAAGGTTTTGTATGCCTTGTCTCTTCTGAAAACAAGGTCCTTAGGGTTATTGACCTGATCCAGTAGGGCCAAGACATCTTGAAATTGCTCAAAAACAATCCCCAACAAGCGCATAATCAACAAAAGATCTATGTTGATTGCCATCAAACTGAGTGGGCTTTTGAAATACGAGAGTTGGTGTTTGTTAGCTTTGTTTGATTGCAACCTTAAAAGTAGTCCTCCCGAAGGAAAGAAAATCTGAAAAGCTCAATCCTTGTTTTTATATACCTTATATGGTCTTGAAGTGGGTGGATGAGGTATCCTATGAATTGGAATTGTCGGAGGAATGTAACACACACTCTTGTTCTGCCTTGTGTTTTTTGTTTTGTTTTTGGTTTGATGGTTTTAATGCAAAAAATGTTTTCTTGTAATAATAATGTGTAATGTCCCATTTTCAATAACTAATATTATTGATAGTGACGTCAAATTTATATTAAGATATTGGTGTTGATGGATCGCTTGGTGCATTGTTACTTCTTTGCTATTTTGATTATGAATATTAAATCATAATTGGAAGATGTTGGGTTCATAATGAAGTATTGTTTGTTTATTGATAGCCGTTGTCTTATATTGAGGCGCATATATATAAAAACAACTATAGGTTAAAGAAGAATAAAGAATATAACATCGTATAATTAGAAGACAGTGATGAACTTGAAAATGTAGGTTATTATCCCTTTGTGCCGAACGGGGGAATTTTAGGTACCGCTCCATAGTGTCAACGAGCCAAGTATTATATTGGCATACAAAAATTAAGACCGCCGCTATATTGGAATCACTACAAACTGGGAAGTGATCAAGCGAATATACATATATTGTATTGACGTGGGCTGTCGTATCATTGTTAATTGACAATATTCACAACCACATCATCTATTACCAGCGATGGCATTATGAATGAAGGTATCGGGCAATCGCATTAAAAGATATTATCACCTCCTATTGTCTCTATCATGAAGACATATTCCTACCAGCTGCATATGTTAAGCTAGTGCATTTTATACTGCCAAATTGGATGTTATCGAGCTTGCGGGAAAATAGCTCAATTCATAGTATTGCTGTCTCAGATCTACATTGAATTCATGGGTGATTCACATGCTAAGTATTTATTAGTAATTCCGGCACCAGAATATATTGTGGCCCACACTACTTCGGGAGCATCTTATATACTACCGCTAGGGAATTGGTAATAGTTGATTGAAGTTGATTGTTATAAGCCTTCTATAATATGCACCTGCAATCAATTGGCTGCCTCGTGAAGGGAAAGGATCGAGCACTCTAAAGATCATAGCCTTGGAGAAAGCTTTCGAGCATCCTTCCTAAGTATATACTGCTACAGTGTTTTGGTAAACGAGAGTATACGTCCTGATTCATATGCAAAGAAGGTCGGCGATCTCTAGTGAATAATGATTAATTAATCATCAGTAACAAAGGAAGCAACGATTATATTTCGCAAAGGCTGCGGTGCATCATGAAAAGGCATTGATTTTTATATCCTTTGATTATATTGTTAAAGGATTTGGAATTAAGTAAAACAATGGGTTTTCTGAAGAGGTGCGATTAGTTTAATAAGAGTAAACACAAGTGACACAACTTCTCACACCAAAAGTTATATAAAGGAATTGAAACCCAGTGTAGAAGGATATAGAATAGAATTTTCAGATATATATATTTTAAGATTCAGATTTTGTGTGCTCCTAAGGAGCCAATACTCATCGAATTAAGGGATGCATACTTAATCAGATTATACTCAGACACAACACCCACAAAAAGTTATACGAATGTAAAGATAAAAGTCAGAAACAACACTTTGATAAGAGGTCGAAACCTTTTGCATAAGAAACACATGGTTTTCAACTCAACATATCAGAAACAGTGCGATATTTACTTGGCACGTTGCCATTATTGAATTAATATCTAAAATCAGATTTCTTAATCTATACCATAAATATATCAATATATTAGTGATGATCAGTTACTCTTTAAATATAACCTAAATGTATCACTTTCACCCCATCCTAAAAACAATGATTTTTGGTATATAATTCTGTGATTTATAATTGTTGACAACATGTTTACATTGTCAACGATTAACAGTTAAATCATAAACTCTATTGATCCGGAGCACAAGTCGTTACATAATGTGCAGAAATAAAGTAATTTGCAGCAATTGAATAACTCAGAAAAATAACAATTTTCAAAAATACATATAGTAGAAATTTCTATATTTAATTTCTGATCTGAAAACACAATTTTTCTCAAATGTAGGAGCAACCCAGTTCATCAAATGACATTACATTTCTATTTCAGACACACCCAAAATTTTTAATTGACTTTGATTATTTTTTGTACTTGCAACTAGCTCTTGCAAGCTCCTAGAAATGGACGCCACACCTCCAGAACTGAATATAAGTGCCCCCAAATGATAGAAACCTGCTCTCCAACCCTAGGCACCCTCAACACAGCAATAAATTGTTCCAAACCCTAGGCGACTAGCAAGAAACAAGCCTCATGCTTCCCTAGATAGGCGCGGCCAGCAATGGGAGTGGTATGACCAACAATGGAGGAAGAATGAACAACAAATATCCCTCCAAGTCTTCCAATCTGCCACTCCTAAATCAGTAATGTTTGTCCAATACGGAAATGTAAATGAACAATGGAGTGCAACTGTGATTCCTATGTGAAATCACCAGGAAATCCTCTAGATTGTGTCTTTCAACGTGGAGAATGTTGCCTGCAAGGGATTTCATCTTTACAAACCAAGAAAAACCAGCTTCTCCAGCCAAGAAGAATATCAAAATATCAACACAAGCATATCCAAGAATGAGCTCCAAAACTTCTTTTTATTCCCCCCTCCAAAACCCACACCCAAGTTGGCATTAAATGCACTTTAATTTATTTTAAATGTTTCCTTCTTTCTTCAAATAAGGTGTCCAATTTTAGGGAATACTTTATTGAATTTTAAAATAACTTATTATGTCTCCCAAAAGTACCCCTTCAATATTTTAAATAACACTAAGTTAAATATTTTAACTTTATAACTTTAGTGTTAAATAAAATAACTCCAAAAAGCAATTTATTTTACTTTTAAAACATTTTCAGCACTAAAAGTCACTTTTAAGCATCCCAACATTTAAATATTTTTGTTCTCTTTAATACTGACTTTAATTAAATATTTTAATTAAAATGGCAACCTTAGTAAAATTAATTAAATATAGCTCAATATTACACTCAATTAATAGAAATGGCTGAAGAGCATCGGAATTGAAATCTGATTGTCTAGGAGTGATCTTGATGATAAAAGATAATAAATGGAATTGACTGGGTGACTTACTAAAAATAGCCGCTCCCTCAAAGAATCTTGGAGCCCAAACTAGAAGCCAAAAATAACATTTGAAAGTGTCATATGACTCCTTAAAACCATGTGAGCTCACTAGTAACATCAAATTACCCCTCTGAACATACTAACACAAACCCAGAAAGCCAACGACAACCACACTACTAGAGAACTTGAAAAATGGGGACATTATAGTCTGCCCTTCCCAAATATTGCTTGTCTTCAAGCAATGCTAATACACCCTCACAATCATCAAACTGATCCAAACTAAAATGAAGAATGATCCCAAGGTCCCAAGACAACCTAGGAGATTTGTAGCACCATCTTCTCAAGGTACTTGTTGTGACCTTTTCACACATCACCCCATACAAATGAGGACCCCCTAATTTTTGCTCCTTTCTGGTCTTTTGGCTTTGTTTTTGCGTCTCTCTCTCTCTGATCCTTTTGTCCTTCCAGGGATGTCCCATCATTTGACCTAATTGGAAATTTTTGGCTAATTAGGGTTTCCATTCTTCAAGCTTGTTTGAGGTCGAATAAGGTTATCAAAGTGAAATCTAAGCGCAACAGTACATTTAGAGGGCTCAAGGCAGGACCCCACTGAATTTTCACTGAAATCTGACAACTTGCTATTTTTAGTAAGTACTCAATTTGGGGTCTTTTTATCAGGATTTTGGAATTCTAACTGCTTCAACACATCCAGGTAACTTCAAGGTGCCTGCACGTAAAATTTGAACAGATTTTGACAACTTGCTATTTTTAGCAGTTCTTGCTTCAAGAGCCATTTTCAGGGTTTGCACATATGCTTTTTAAACGCATATCTGGAGAGTGTATTTGGGTTTTTTGAGATCTTCGCAGTGATATGACATGCAATCCAAGATGATGACTTTCAACAATTTAGCCTTCAAAGGCTATTTTTAGGGTTTGCATGTAGAGTTTTTCAGTGCATGTCTGGATATTCCTTATGGGTTCTCCGAGAGCTTCGCAACGGTATGACATGCAAACAAGATAGACCATTTTTCAAGGACTTACTATTTTTAGCCAGTGCCTGCATGTGGACCAGTTTTCTATGTTTTTCTATGTTTTTTGAGATCCCACAGGTAGTTTGACATGCAAACTCATCCGACATCAGATTGATCACTTTTCAGGCAGTTACTATAAATAGTAGGTTCACTCCAGCAACTCTCGACATTTCAGTTCAGCAAGCTGAACGACATACAACAAAAATCAAGTCAAACGGAAACCGTTCAGGGCACATACAAGTCAAATTAGGGTTTCCATTGTTATGCCTAAAAATAAGGGGTGAAACACAGAAGTTGTCAAAACGAAGTAATAATCAGCATCTTCCAGGTTGCCTACTGGCAAAATTTGAGTGAAATCTGGATACTTACTATTTTTAGTAAGTCACTTCATGGCTAAAAATAGCATGTTTTTGCCGAGGGTAGGTGTGAACGGGTCACTTAAAACATCAAGATCATCTGGAGCAAATTTCAGGTCAAACGAAGCTGCAGACGTAAAACAATTTTAGGGTTTGCTAAATATAGCAGGAGGGCTTAAAATAGCATACCAATGTGAACAACAGGTATAAGCAAGGTAGCAAGGTCACAGGAGGCCTAATCAGGCCAGCTCCAGTTTCAGAACGGGTGAAAAGGCATGGAAAGGCACACTTATCCAAATTTACTAAAAATAGAATGGCAAGAGGTGGTTGGGGCGTTTGAAAATTCCTAAGATGAAAATTGGCAGGAGAAGAGCTCAAATGCGCCCAAGCGAGCATGTGAGGACTTTAAAAAATTCTAAGTGTTTAAAATTTCCCTCACCCTACCTCAAATGTGCCTAGGGAATGAGAAGGTATTGATAAAATCGCTAAGTGTGAGAAATTCCTCCTCATAGGGTGAAATGCGCCCAATAGTTCCTCCACTACATGTCAAATGCGCCCAAGATGTAGACAAAGGGGGTGTGGTTTTAAGAAAAGTTTCTAAGTATGGGAGATTTCCTCCTCATACCCCAAAATGCGCCCTTGGCATGAGGCCTAGTGATATGCGCCCAAGGCCACAAGGATAGTGAGAAACATTCAAGGCGTGGTATTAAAAGGGTTGCTAAGGAAAGGTAAAGGTCTAGTCATGGCAAGCCCCTCCTCATACCCTCATATGCGCCTAAGATATAAAGACAAGGTGAAACAAATGATAAGGCGTTGAAAATTTCCTCCACCACATGTGAAATGCGCCCAAGCTTGCAAGGTGGAAGATAAATTTTTCTAAGTGTTTGAAAATGGGAGCATGACCCCTAAAATGCGCCCTCCTTGAATGAGATGTTGGTTTTGAAAATAGTCTAAGGCATCAAAACAAAAGCTCCCCTAGCTAAATGCGCCCTTGGCAAGAAGGAGGCATGAAAACTTTCTAAGTGTTGCAAGATGGAAGTCCATGGGGTGAAATGTGCCCAAGGAAGAAAAAACGCCCAAGGCATTGGGAAATAAAAGCTAAGAGGGGAAAATGCGCCCTCACATGAGAGCTCACAGGATAAAATGCACCCTCAAGGTGAATGATGGTGAAAGGCGCCTAAGACATTTAAAATGGGAGCTCATGCCTTGAAATGCGCCCAAGGTGGTGGAAGTGTTAAGAAATATTCCAAGGCAAGTGAATCGAAAGTAGACCCTCTCAAATGTGCCAAGATAAGTAAGAGAAAAGGTTGTTAAAAAAAAAAACTCCAAGGCGTAGAAACTTGAAGAGGACCCTATGAAATGCGCCTATCATAAAAGAGCAACTGAAATTTTTTGTAAGTATGGCAAATGGAGGCTTGCCCTATCAAATGCGCCCACCAAGGGAGTTTGCTGATAAAAAATCTAAGGCATGGAAGAATTCCTCCACACACCCTCAAATGCGCCCAAAGAGGTTGAGTAGAGCTTTAAAAGTTCTAAGTGTTATAAAATTCCTTCACACTAGGTGAAATGCGCCCAACTTGCAAGAATGGATGAAATGTGGTAATGAAAATATTCCAAGTATAGAGAGTTCCTCCTTATACCTCCAAATGTGCCCAGCCAACAAGGATGTGGTGATAAAAAATTGTCTAAGTGTTGGGAAATTCCTACACACCCCCTCATATGCGCCCAAGCAAGAGAAAGTTCCCTCACCACATGCTATATGCGCCCAGGCTAGGTGCAAGTTCCTTTAGCACATGTGAAAAGCGCCCAAGGCTGCAAGGATATTGAAATTCTTCTAAGGCAAGAAAGTTCCTCCTCCACATGCTATATGTGCCTAAGGTAAAGACAAGGAAGGTGCTATTTTGAAAAGGTTTCCTCACCCCCCTATATGCACCCTTGTTTGTGAGGGAAGTAAAAGAAGTCTAGGCGTGGAAATGCCTAAGGGGATTAAAGTGAAAGCATGATTGGTGAAGTACACCCTTCATGGGTGAATTAAAACTTGATTATTTTCTAAGGCATTTTCTAGAGCAAAGGTGAGAAATACGCCTAGAAGAGGCATTGATAAAATTTTCTTAAGGCAAGATGAAATGCGCCTAGAGCCAGGAAATAATTTCTAGAAGATGGTGATGGGCATTGATTGCTCATTATGGTTCTTGCAGGGGAGTGGAGAATCTTCTGTGCATTTATTACCCACTCCTCTCCGTGGCGGTTTTTAGGGCAAAAACCCTAATTAGGGCATATGTGGCTCAATCTGAGCCCTTCATTGTAATTGAATCTAAGCCGTCTGTTGGACTGGGCCAACTATAAAAGGGGGCATCCCCCCTCATTTGTAATCTATTAGAATTAGATCAGATTAAGAAATCAGAGAGTAGAGAAGATAGAAGTTAGAATAGAGAGTAGAGCATAGAAGTAGCATAGCATAGTTTGAAAAGGAAAGAAAGCTTTCCCTTTGAAAGTTTTGTAAGAAGTTGTTGTGGAAAACTCTCATAATACAAAGGTTTATCATTGCTTGGTGGTTCTATCTTTTATTGTGAGTAGCTAGCAAGGCTTCTTCATCTTTTCAATTCAAGTGGATAGAGTAGAATGGATTTTATTTCATGCAAGTAGTCAGTAGTTGTGGAATGTGGTGTTTAATTTGAGCAAGCTTCGCTTATCCATACCACTAGCGAGCTCACTGATGGTGGGTTCGCCTTACGTGGTCAACTGGAACATTGTGAACTTAACTTCGATTGCGGTTTATATGTTGATATGCGTCGTTGTGACGGTCTCTGCATGTTGAATCATGGTTTGAATATCTCTCGTTATCCCTTTGAAGATTGCACTGGTTCTGCGGAAGTTGTCTGAAGTGAGGCAAAGCAGAGCTTGGTTTGAAGTTTGCAATAATTGATCTCCGCTTTCCGCATTTAGAGTAGATGGTAGCATCTCTAATCCTTACATCCTTTTACATTTAGTATTATCCGGTTAGTTTAAGATCTCGAGCATCATTGACAAATCTCCCAAAATTTGAGAATCCTTTCTTCTGAATGAGCAACTCAGGTAAGTCCCCTTGAAATAACCAACAAATCACATCAGGTCAACTGAGACTATCCCCTTGCATAAGGAACCTTGGAGTTGAACACATGATCTTTCATGCAATCTTAGCATGCGGGACACTTTGATCAAGAGAGGACAGAGTATCCATTGGAAACTTTATTCTGTGTTGGTGCGGTCATAAAACACCAGTCTCTGAAAGGTACCAATACAAGAGACCTCTTGAAAACCTCCTGTAAGAAGAGCAATAAGATATTGCATAAACTCAATCAACTCCTCAAAGAATTGCTCTTTGAAAGAGAGGCACCATATGAGCAAACTCTAGAAAGCTAACATTGACTTTCTCATTCCCAACAACGGCTGGATTGGAAACTAATGTGATTCTAGGGTTCCATATTAATCTCAGAAAAGATCCACCATGCTGACGCTACGCCACTCTAATCATAATTGACAATCTGTTGTGCCCATATTGTGCTTTCCTATAAGGAATGAAACCTATACCATGAAACGTATCCCATTGAAGAATCCCAGTAATTTCCATTATTTCAATCCCTGTAACTAAAATGATCTTGGGCAATTGGAAGAAATATTTGTTTAACCCAAAACCATACTCGTCAATATACCTCCTCAAGGTGTCATGCAAGTCATAATTGTAGATGCAAACTCCTCTAATCTTCTTGGAAATAGGAAAGCAATCCTTTGCAGGAGTTGAACAAACTCATCAACATTACACCATATGGATCTAACATGCCTCCTTTGTGGTAATCTGATACAACCATGAGGACTAGCAAAGAAGCTCACTATTCCAACTCCAACAAATCTAGAGGGTTATTGTTATCAGGAATGAAAGAACACATGTTCATTGTTGAGAAATGAAATTGCTTCAAAAGATAAAAAATCTTTCCAAAAACATTCTTCTCTCTTATAACTTTATTTTCATGAAATAAAATAAGATTATTTTATTTTTTGACAATGATTCCCTCAAAGTTATAAAAATAGAAATAAGTGTCCCTTTTAATCACCTTTACTCACCTTGGTCCAGTGACACTTTATTTAATCATGTAAAATACCTTTTCGAATGTAATTAAATATAAGTCATCGTTTAATATTTAACTTTCCACTTTTTGACAACTTAATGTAATTAATTAATTATTTTCTCTCTTTTCTCCCACCCCCTTAGCCTACAAAAAAGAAGAAGTGAAAATAGGATAAGGGTCATTAGCAAACTTATGATTGAGAAGGGAACATGGTATTTTCTTCCATAAACAAAAGTATGTTTCCATGAATAGAGACACCTATCTAGAAGGTGTTTTGTTGCAATGATTAACATATTTGCTAGCGATAATTTTTAAAAAATAATGGCATGCACTTTAATGTCCCCAGTTTTTATTAGTCGACATTGTGATTAGATGACTAATTTGAGGTTGCCAAAAAGGTTAAGTTTTAAAAAAGCAACTTGAATTAATTATTTATAGGTGCAAAAAGTAACTTAAGTTAGCAAGCAAAATATATTGAATAAGTTACTTTTGAAAAAGAATTAAAAGTTAAAAAAGAGAGGAATAAGGAAAAGTCAAGAAGCCACAAGGAGTTAAAAAGAGAATGGAATAAAAGATTTTTGGAGCTTTGTTTTTAGATATGGGAATTTGGTTTTGGTAATAGGTTTGGGCTGGATAATTTCCACAATTTTGTGAAGACAAAATTCTTCACAAAGAATATCATCTTCGAAATTTAAAGATATTCCCTGGATGATTACTGATAGTCTTATTTCAGGGACTGTGCAAGAATTAATTGTGTAAATTTTGTGAAGTTTTATTTGAAGACAATTTTTGAGTCATTATTGAATAATTAGTTTTGTTAGTTCATTGCTGAAAATTTTGTAGATGAAATATATTGGAATTTGAATACTAATGAAAAATGGATTATTAATGTAAATTCCAGTATTTTGTTGAGAAATGTTAACTAGAGGAGATTTGTGTATATGTATTTTGAGATTGACATATCACTTTTCTGAATTCACAACTAAATATCCAAGGAGATACGTGAGTCTGTGTTTGGAATAAGGGAATATGAAGGATAAAAGGCGTTAAATTTTGAGGTGTTCGCAAACACTTGTAAGTCTACCTTCAGGTTTGCAAACTCTTGTAAGTCTACCTTTAGATACAATACGACACAGGACTTGGGTATTCACAAGTATGAATGGCGACGGTGTCTATTACTAAAGTGAATGGCATATCTTCTTGGCGATAGCCGCGACAGGCTTTGTGAGATGGTTCGGGTATGTGCAGATTGATTAATTAAATCAATCATGAACTCTATCTTTCGCGTGGAAGTTGAACAGTTGTTAAGAAATCGTATAAGGATATTCAAAAAATCTTTGGAAACTGCCGCCTTTATTCTAATTGTAGAAATATTAAGAAGCTGTGTCTATAGCGCCAAACTGTATTGTAAATATAAATTTAATTCATGCTTTAAAGGGATGGCATCTATATACCTATCGGGAGCAGCTTGGTCGATCGAGTAAGTTGCCGCTAGACTTCAAGGAGGCAAGAAAATAATTTGGAAAATACGTCATCTAGCCGCAATAGTCTCTTATAGTTGTTTTGCTGAAGAGAGTCTATTAGGTGAAGCCTTTAAAGTGATTGCAACATATATAGGAGGAAATTATTATTCGGTTATTATTTGAAGCATGGTGTGATTGGATTTGGCAAACCTTTGATATTCCTGTAGTGATTAATATTCAGTTGTGCATAGCGCAAAGGAACATGGAAGAATTAGACTCATTCATTAATTGCCATATATTGTGTGGGAGTCTATGTTGTTGGAATTACTGGTAGACACATAACTAGCCACTGCATAAGGAAGATATGGTCTTGGGAAGACTGCCACCGCATCAAGGAGACAAATTATTCATTGAAAATTGCTACCTGAACTTTATTTGCTGAAGAATGAAAGAAATCGGCTAATATATTATTTATGGGAGATTATAGAAGTGCTTTAATTTTAAAATAAATTGCCAGTCCTATTTTCCCTGTCGTGGCAGGGAGAATAATCTATGCTTAAAGGAGAGTTATCGGAGGTTTATGTTCATTGCAAATAAATAAGGAGATGACAATGGTTATAGTCGCAACTATTGTATTTATGGTGGGAGTTTTGGTGAGATGTGGAAATCCTACTTTCGTTTCTTCGCTACATATCTCCTTTGTCTGGCCATTATTTGAAGAGAATCATCCCTCTATTGTAAGGACGACTATCAATCAAATGCGAGTGATTTTTATGTGAAGATTATGACGGCCGCTTCCACCCTATACGGTGCAACAAGTATACATTGGAAGATTCTATATCTCCATTCTGTCAATATTCCAGGTTACATTATTATTTTCTGATATGAACTTTGAAGACTGTAATTCCTGTGTAAATCTGAGGTACCAGCTACATTTATTAATATCAATTGAAATGGTGGCTTCAGTATATGGAATTCATGAATTGTCATAAAAGCTTAATTGTAGTTTATGTTCCAAGATCATAATAAATACTCCAGAATTTTGCACGTAGTGGTTAATTATGAAATATTCCAAGGCAATTTTTTTTGTTTTTCAAATTACAAATTAGAAACAAATGCACCCGTTAAGGTTAGCAGCTAAACCCAAAACGTGCGGAAGCAACTCTAACCAGAATGTACACCAGGATCCCGATGTGGGCAAGGTGTGAGCATTGGTCAGAGGATCTAAATCAAATTGCTTATGTAGGAACTCTAACCAAGAATGGCGCCGATGATGGCGAGCATATGGTCAGAGGATCTTCTACACTAAGTGCTGAAAGGGAACTCGACACCAAGTATGTGCTACCCAATCCACTATGGAGTGAGGGGCGACCATATGGCGGAGTGTTACAAAGTACAATGCTTGAAAGAAATACTGAAAAGCTGAGAGTACTCAACACCCAGAATGTGCTTGCTAACCCAGAGTGGGAAAGTAGCTACCATAGGGCAGAGATGTATCTATTACAAAACAACTTCATAATGAAAGAGAGCATTACAAATCAGATTTGAAAATGACTGCCAGTACTACTGTCAGTTTACAAAATGAGGATCATTCGCCTGCCAATAGCTTAGGAATTCGAAAGATTAACAATACATCATAAAGAACTCTCCTTAGCTTGGATAGAGTGCCAAAACAATACAACTCTTCAATGATCAAGATTCTAATTCTGGTTTATCACAAATCTGCACTTTAAATTGAAAAACCAGCAACCTATGAATTTACTCATATGCTCATAACTCTCTCATTTCTCACCCAAATGATCTCAAATCTGATGCAATAGACCCTCAAAATGATGGCACCTAACTTAGTAATAAGAAATGGCATCTAAAAATGGTTATTAATTACTGACACGAATCCTAATGCACTCCAGAAAGTACGACTTTCAAGGAATGACGGATTTGCATTATAAAATCATAAGCTTCGTATTAAAATCTGCAAATATTCATGAAAGGGCGCCCTTACCAATAAGATGCAATGACACAATGACCCAGAATGAGATTATTTTTGTTTTCTGATTTACGAGTGAAACTACAGATTCAGCCTTGTTATCAGCAACTCCAGAAAATGACATAAAATGCAATAAACTGAACTTCTAATGGCAAAACAACACTACAATGCAAACCTCACTACAACTCACTCAAAATAAGCAATCCTCTCCACTAGGTGCTATCTCTCAAGCACGAAGTCGAGCCAAGGCTAGGAGGCATTCATTCCTCGAAGCAATCCAGCAACCATTTTGGCAGCATAACAATAGCATAGACAAAAGATCCTCAAATGAGAACCCAAGGCTGTCTTTTATAAGCTTCTGTTGACCTTCCTTGAAACCCTAACCTCTTTTCCAAAGTCAAAACCCTAATCCCAAGAAATGGCGTCCTTTTCCAAGCATCTTTAATTTTGACTTCATTAAATTTCTCACTTAAATAAATGCGTCCTCCTTAAGGCTTAGTTTTGACTTGATAAATTCAATATAATTTTAATATAACCTCAATGATGGCGCCACCCTTCAATTCCACCTTTTAAAATAACATTAAGTTATTTGACTAGGCCAAGGTGATAAAATAACATTTAAATTATAATGTTATTTTTAAGTGAAATGAGCTCAACTCTCCAAAACTGCTTCTGAAGCCCAAAACTGAATACGCCACTTGAGACAACTGAAGGGGAAAGTCAACTACCTGAGACCAACCTGTATACTGCCAAAAATAGTATTTACTAAAAATAGTAAATTCGAGAAAATGCTCTGAATGCCGAAATGATCATACCACTGCGAAGCTCTCTTAAAACCCAGAAAGAATCCGCCATCAGATCCACCAACTCCGAGCAAAGACATCCCCAGAAATAGGAAACCCTAATTTTACCTTCCGACTAGCCTTTGGGTTTCCTGAAAAAGGCCAACGGTCACTGGAAATATCAGGTTTGAGAAGGGGTCATTACAAATTACTAGTGAACATTTGAATTGTGTGGTAAAATGGCCCATGGAAAATAGTATATTCATAAAATGTAGCAGCAAAGCGAACTGTTTGATGAAATGCTTGAATAGTTGAATTGGTAAAATCGAAAATAATTATAGACCAATTTAGGACAGGCCTTTACGGTGTTATCAGAGCTCAGAAAATTCCTGCCATCCTATTGCGTAATTCAGTGATTGGTGTGTGAGTTGTAAATCATGGCTTCATCGAGTGACAAAGAATTGGGTAAGAAACTTTATCTTGCAGGTAAGAAACTTGAACACCTACCTCAGTAAAAAAGGGTTCTTCTTAGCACTTTGGAGGAAGTAGAAAGGTGTTTATACATGGTAGATCAGTCACCTTCTCAATCATTGCAACTAGTTTTAACTCCAGTAGTGCATTCTCTGGGTAAGCCAATATTTATGAGACATCATGATAAAGATGTGAGACTTGTAGTCACCAGTTGTGTTAGCGAGTTTATGAGGATTACAGCTCCTGAGGTTCCCTATGAAGATGACATAATAAGGGAAATCATACAGTTGATTGTTGAGAGGTTCCATGGATTATTTGATGACCCAGGCCTTTCCTTTGGTAGAAGGGTTAAGATAAAAGTGATGGAAAAAGTCAAATCTTGTTATCTATTGATTGATTTAGAATGTAATGATCTTATTATTCAAATGCTCCATTATTTCATAGTATCTATCAGTAAGGATTATGGAGAAGTTGTTTTCTCTTATATGCAAACCGTTATGGCCTTAATTGTTGATGAAACTAATTTTTAGCCCCTTGTGTCTATGTCGATGGCTATTTTGAAGCAAGAACAAGATGTCTCTGTAGCTGCTTATGACTTGGTCAATAAAGTGTTCGAACAGTGTGAGAGAAAGTTGAAACCTTTTTGGGTTAATGAGGAACAAGCGAATGAAAAAGAAATTAAAACCATGGATGAAATTCCTTCTGAACATAGTGCTGTTCAAACTCCAAAATATGAATTATGCCATGAGGATGTAGCTGAAATTGTGAGCCATGATATAGAATACAAATCAGAAATTTTATTACATGAAGTTGAGATTGATAATTCACCCAATGAGATGTGTGAGATGAAGATACAGATGAAAGTCACCAAAGATATGATTGTTGAAGCCCTATCACGTTTTGATCACACAGAAAATCTTATTGAAGATCTCTTTTGGAAGGCCCAAGAAAAGGGTATTGAAGGAGGAACCCCTCTTGCAGATTTATAGGTAGTCAAAGAAAATTTGAAAACTTTAAAATCTGATATTTTGAGCTTACTTTTGGACAGAGATTGTTCCATCAATCTTGCAGAAAATAGTTTGGTTGCTTTGAGAAGAAAGGATCAAGAAGTAGATAAGTTCACCTTTGAACTTAAATCTAAAAAGTAACCTTTGGAGAATTCTCAATTGGCTCTTCAAGAAGTAAATTTTAGGTTAGCTGCTGCAAATCAGATTATGGAGCAAGAAAATGAGGAAAAAATAATGAAATTAGGCAAGTTAAAAATGAGTTTGATGAGCTTTATGTTGATGCTGATTTAGATCAACCTTCTAAGTTGATAAGAACGGAGCTGGAACAGCAAGATGATCAATTGGAACAAGTGAATATAAACTCATTTCAGTTTACTGGTAAACCTTTTTTTGAGTGGGATGCAGATTCAACTTTTGATAACCCACTTTTTGTGATAGAAAATGAAAAAACTTCTAATTCTACTGATATGGTTGATGACGGACACAAGATATGGGGTCAAGGTAAAAGTAAAGATTGGGTTGATGAAATGGGCTTTAGGCAAAATTTCAGATTTGAAGCTGCTGTTCACTTCCCAATCAGCCAACACGTGATTTCTGTTGCTTGCAATAAGATGGTTTGGTCTTTATTTTCAGACAATAGGTGGAGTTTTTATCAGCTGGAGTTTAATGATGATGATATTTCTATCATTGGGGAAGAGTCTACAATTAATTTATGGTGCTCAAACTCTATGCATACAAGAATTTTTCTTCTTAGCAGCTGCTATTCAAACATTGTACTCAGGATTTCAATTAAATTAGGTAATGAGCTAATGGTTTCTCAGGACTTGCAGATTATGTGGGAGTGTAGTTTGGAAGATTTTCTGATATAAGTTGGTTATTGTTTGTTTCCACATTGTTGAGTGATGTTTATGACGACTCTTCCAAGTTGCTGATTTATGTTTTTTCAGATGTTGCATTGATGTTTTCGGTTCTATGGGCAACATGGAGTACTCAGGGATGTTATTTTGGCATTTGGAAATTGAATCTTTTTGAGATGCTATCAGTTGATATTAAAGAAAACGATTCTATGACAACTTATTCCAGAGTTGTTTATGTTGCATCTTCTCCAATCAACAGTTTATCATAAATATATTTCCATCATTTATGGAATTGCAGAGGAGAACCATTCTTTCATGTTGGGCAGAGTGATTGTTTTTATCAGAGTGGCGCAGCGGCAACTTGGTGGCTTCTTCCAGAGATTGGTCTGGGATCTTGGAACCAGATTGTCTCAAATAGATGGTTTAGTAGTTGTACTGACATTGCTTGAGGACAAACAATATTTGGGAAGGGTGGACTATAATGTCCCCATTTTTATAAGTTGGCATTGTGATTAGATAATTAATTTAAGGTTGCCAAAAAGGTTAAGTTTTAAAAAGGCAACTTGCATTTAATTATTTATAGGTGCAAAAGGTAACTTAAGTTAGAAAGTAAAATATATTGAATAAGTTACTTTTGAAAAAGAAATAAAAGTTTAAAAAGAGAGGAATAAGGAGAAGTCAAGAAGCCACGAGGAGTTACAGAGAGAAAGGAATAAAAGATTGTTGGAGCTTTGTTTTTTAATATAGGAATGTGGTTTTAGTAATAGGTTTGGGCTGGATAATTTCCTGAACTTTGTGAGGACAAAATTCTTCACAAAGAATATCATATCCGGAATTGAAAGACATTTCCTGGATGATTGCTGACAGTCTCGTTTCAGGGAATTAATTGTGTAAATTTTGTGAAGTTTTCTTTGAAGAGAATTTTTTAGTCATTATTGAATAATTTGTTCTGTCAGTTCATTGCTGAAAGTTTTGTAGATGAAATGTATTGGAATTTGAATACTGATGAAAAATGGATTATTAATGTAAATTCTAGTATTTTGTTGAGAAGTGTTAACTGGAGGAGATTTGCGTATATGTATTTTGAGATTGCTATATTGCTTTTCTGAACTCACAACTAAATATCCAAGGAGATATGTAAGTCTGTGTTTGGAATAAGGGAAATATGAAGGATAAAAGGCGTTAAATTTTGAGGTGTTTGCAAACTCTTGTAAGTCTACCTTCAGATACAATATGGCACAGGACTTGGGTATTCATAAGTATGAATGGCGATGGTGTCTATTACTGAAGTGAATGGCATATCTTTTGGGCGATAGCCATGACATGCTTTGTGAGATGGTTCAAGTATGTACAAATTGATTAATTAAATCAATCATGAACTTTGTCTCCCACATGGAAGTTGAACAGTTAGTAAGAAACCGCATAAGGATATTCAAAAAATCTTTGGAAACTGCTGCCTTTATTCTAATTGTAGAAATATTATGAAGCTGTGTTTGTAGCACCAAAGTGTATTGTGAATATAAATTTAATTCATGCTTTAAAGGGATGACATCTATATACCTATCAGGAGCAACTTGGTCAGTCGAGTAATGCAATGTCTCCTATCCCGATTTTCCCTAGACTTTGCCTATTGATCACAAATTGTAACAATTTAGGGTTAGGGTTTCACCTTATTAAATAAATATCTCTTGGATTGGAATCCTGCATTCACCACATGGATAATATATGCAAATATGTATATATGCTTGTTAGGGTTGACAATTTCATTGCATCCATAGATTATGAATCAATACAAACAAGTTTGGGAAAAGGGACATGATGAGTCCACTCGAAGCCATATGCCAAGCCTGAGAGGTTGTATACCACAACTCTCCCCCTTGGCGAGTTGTACCTGCTTTCCCCATCAAGGTCATGAATCCCGAAAGACACTTGCCAACTTGTGGGATTGGGCAAAGATCACGAGTGGGCTCTTTTGGGTCCTACCACTTAGGCGACTCATGATCTTTGCTCGATCCCACAGGTTGGCAAGTGTCTTCCAAGAGTTGTGGCCTTGATGGGGAAAGGAGGTACAACTCGCCAAGGGGGAGAGTTGTGCTATACAACCTCTCAAGCTTGGCATATGGCTTCGAGTGGACCCATCATGTCCCTTCTCCCAAACTTGTTTGTATTGATTCATAATCTATGGATGCGATGAAATTGTCAACCCTAACAAGCATATATACATATTTGCATATATTATCCATGTGGTGAATGCAGGATTCCAATCCAAGAGATATTTATTTAATAAGGTGAAACCCTAACCCTAAATTGTTGCAATTTGTGATCAATAGGCGAATTCTAGGGAAAATTGAGATAGGGGACATTACAAGTAAGTTGCTGCCAGACTTCAGGGAGGCAAGAAAATAATCAAGAAAATACTTCATCTAGCCACAACAGTCTCCTGAAGTCGTTTTGCTAAAGAGAGTATATCAGGTGAAGCCTTTAAAGTGGCTGCAACACATATGAGAGGAAATTATTATCGGGTTATTATTTGGAGCATGGTGTGATTGGATTTGGCAAAACTTTGATATTCTTGTAATGATTAATATTCCAGCTGTGCATAGTGCAAAGGAACATTGAAGAATTAGACTCATTCATTAATTGCCATATATTGTGTGGGAGTCTATGTTGTTGGAATTGCTGGTAGACACATAACTAGCCACCACATAAGGAATATGTGGTCTTGGGAAGACTGCCACCACATCAAGGAAACAAATTATTTATTGAAAATTGCCGCTTGAACTTTATTGATTGAATAATGAAAGAAATCGGCTAATATATTATTATGGGAGATTAGAGAAGTGCTTTAATTTTAAAATAAATTGCCAGTCCGATTTTCCCTGTCATGGCATGGAGAATAATCTATTCTTAAAGGAGAATTCTCGGAGGTTTATGTTAATTACAAATAAATAAGGAGCCGACAGTGGTTATAGTCACAACTATTGTATTTATGGTGGGAGTTTTGGTGAGACATGGAATTCCCTTTGTCTGCCTGTTATCTGAAGAGAGTCATCCCTCTATTGTAAGGACCGGTTGTCAATCAAATGCGAGTGATTTTTATTTGAAGATTATGACTGCTGCTTCCACCCTGTACAGTGCGACAAGTATACATTGGAAAATTTTATATCTCCATTCTGTCAATATTCCAGGTTAGCATATTATTTTCCGATATGAAGTTTGAAGATTGTAATTCCTTTGTAAATCTGATTAATATCAATCGAAATGGTGGCTTCAGTATATGGAATTCATGAATTGTCATAAAAGCTTAATTGTAGTGTGTGTTCCAAGATCATAATAAATACTCCAGGCTTTTGCACATAGCGGTTAATTACCAGTGCACATTTGAATTGTGTGGCAAAATGGCCCATGGCAAATAGTATATTCATAAATTGTAGCAGCAAAGCAAACTTTTTAACGAAATGCCTAAAAAGTTGAATTGGTAAAATCGAAAAAAAATTATAGACCAATTTAGAGTAGGCCTTTACAGGGGTATCCCTCACAAAGGAACATGCATTCTTGTTAAAATGACCCTCGATGTAGTGGTAGGTACTTGAGATTGTCACTGGAAAGTATTTACGTACCTCAAAAGGTAGATACGTGCTTCAGTAAGGGTTATCAAGACTACAAAATTTTAAGCTTAATGTATAGGCATGTGCAAATAAAAAGAAGGCAGATTTCTGAAAATTTCAAGTCTAGTGCATAGGCGCATGCATGAACAATGGTGCACTGTAAAACAGGGGATTTGATTTTTCTTGAAAGTTTTTTCTTAATGCCAATACACATGCCTAAGCATAGGTATGTGCCAATACAAAAAAAGTGCATGCTTGCAAGTAGGGATGCGTTTGCTAATAGGGATAGTCGGGGGAGCAAATAAGTGGCCCGGGCCTACCACCCCTCCATGGCCACAACGGACTATGAGTGGAACCCCCACCCCTCCATGGCCCACCCAGGCCTTGGGACTAGGCGGACTATGAGTGGAATTTCTACCACTCCAGGGCCCATCCTTGCCTGGGTTCCAGGGGCGGACTTAAGTGGGGTTTTTAGGCACCACTTCCCTCACATCCTTCCTCCCAATAAGCATGCAAACACAAGGAAGACAATCTTTTAGCAATCAAATACATTTTCTTTTATTACTAATTCTTGAAGTCAATATCAAGATCATTATCATCATGATAATATTAAAGAAAACATTACGCCAATAATCAGACTATCAATATTTGTTTCTTATATTCAAAATATGCTAAATATTATTGCTAAGTGAGTACATCACCTGAGTTGCTATATCTCTCCATGTTTCCTTACTCGCCTCCTTCAACCTTATACTTAATTGATCATAGGATGAGGACAATTCATAAATATACATAATCTACTTATGGTTTATATTAAAGAGTCACCATTACTTATAAGTATCATTATTGCATGTATATATATATATATATATATATATATATATATATAGATAATTATTCTTTTACTTATATCCATTAGTATTCATAAATATATGTTTATATAGTCATTCTTTACTTATTCATATATATTCTTTATTTATTGAATATTATTCATTATAAAATTTATCTATATCTATGCATATATACTTGTATGCCTATTGAATAATATATATATATATTAAATGGCTCTATATTCCAATGCATAACAATCATTGTTGCTGCTGTTATAAATTGTAGATCCTATTTCTCCATGTTTTTCACTCTTCCTTATTTTCCTTCCTTCTATTTATACCATTCAAAGTAGGTGACTCATGGGGGAATGTATTGTTTGGCGAAAGAGGTGACTTTTCATAAAATATATCCCTTTGTTAGATTTAATTGTTGCCTTTAAAGACTTATTATCACAATAATATCTATTTTTAAAAAATAATATATTATTACTAATAATTATGATATTTCAGATTTATACTTATTTTATTATTTTATGTTGATGTTTTATTGAACATATTTTAACATTAAAGTATAATAATAAAACCAATTTGCTAATATCTTATTATTATTTTATTCTAATGTATTACAATCTTTGATGTATAATGATTATAATATTTATTTATTATAATTTTTGACATTAAGTTATTAACTTATTTAATACTAGAATGTAATAACAATAATTTGCCTATATATTATTAATATATTTATTATTTCATATTTATATATTTTTATATTGATATGATAGACATTTATTTTATATTTAATATTAATATTGCTATTTATTTTATTTATTAATTTGTTTGTATTTTAACACTTGGTCTTTATGGTTTTGCTTTTTCGGGGACATGACAGCTTCGGGGAAGGAATACCCCTAGCTTGGCTTGACTTCTTGCTTGAAAGATAGCAACTAGTTAAGATAGGATTGTTGTTGGTCTTTGAGTTGAGTTTGATGCATGTAGGAGTTGAGTTATTTGCAATTTAGCAGATTTGCAGAGTTGCTGGAGCTGTTTAGCTGATTGTAGTTTTTATTCATATCTTGCAGAATAAAAATAGCATCGTTCTGGGTATTGTTTCTATCTATTTCCTTGCAAGGGGCGACCCCTCATGTTAATTCTCAGATTTTATTGGCAATTATTGAATTTTTAAAGGTAAAATCGCCCTTTCTAGAGGGGCGCACTTAGCTGGAAGTGTCTTGGGCTCCGTGCAAGTAAATGAAGGTTGTTTGAGTGGGTTTTGATGTCTAGTCTTGGTCGCCATTGATATTAGAGTATTATACATTTTACCTCATGTCATTTGGTTGGGTTTTGAGCAAGTTATGAACAATTTAGTGGAGGTTACATGTTGCTGGTCTGCACAATTTCAGTCACTGTCACAGTCATATCAGGTTATGAGAAGTCATCTCTTGAGGGGGCTTGAGTCTAGGGAGTCAAGATTGATTATGGGGGAGTGCCTTTATGTTATTGCATCATTATATGACTTCTAATCATGTGTATTGACAGGTTCTCTATTACATTGTAAGCTGAACAGTAGTACTGTCAGCAATTCTCATCTTTTATCTAGCTCTTGCACTTCCCACGATCGTGGAAGAGACTGGCCTCGTTTCAGTCTATAGCTTTAAGTTTCCATTTCTTGTATCACCCGCTGAACAAGTGGAAGAGGCTGGCTTGCCACCTATTTACTTACTGTATTGCATTATTCATCATATTGCTGATTGGCTGGGCCGTCAACATACTCCCGCTGAACAAGTGGTCGAGTTGCATCTTTAATTTCAGTAATGTACTTTCCATTTCAGTCCTCTCGCTGAATAAGTGGTTGAGTGATTCTACTTCCGTTTTGTTACTTTTAGCAAGATCTTGTTATGCTAACGATCCCCTTTCATGTATGCTCTCAACCTTGCCCGCATTGGGATCTGGGGTGATCAGAGGAGAGGGTTATATTCAGCTGGTTTATGTTTGCACTAATACTAATGGGTGAATTTAGCTGTGTAACAAAATGAAAAAATTGGTTCGGTATATTTCACATGTTGTGTGTACGGTTGTTGGAAAAATGACTAAGGCATTCAACTGCACAACCTCCTTCTAGTAGCAAGGCGTGCATTTTCCAGACAGTCAATTTTTCAGCATTTTTGACTTTTGAAAATCCCTTGTCGTAGAGCATCTTTTAGAGAATTTTCGCCATGGATTCTTCGTTGAAGATTTTGAGGCTTAGATTTGACCACCTAGTATTGGCCATTCCGCCATTAATGGTTATAGAGGTCCTAGCTTTCTCCCTAAAAAATGAAAATAGACCCACCAGATTAAAACAAACTTTTTGGTGATTTTGACTTGACCAGTGTGATCGTGAAGTCAAATTATCGCATCAAAATCATTTTCAATCATTTATGGAAATGTCCTAATTTTTAGGGTTTTCCTAAAAATGGGGGTTTGAAACCCTAATTTTCAAATTTTTCAAAAATTTGCAAGTATCTTCCTTGACATAAACCCACAAAAAGCCTATGTTTTGTTTGACCTAAAACATACTTTTGAGAACAATTTTGCATAATTTGGATCATTTTAAGCAAAATGCCTTATTGAATCAAAAAATTTACTATGGGTACAACATTAGGCTCCGTCTGGTGACCATGTCGGATACTTACGAGTTACGACATAGGAGAACCGAGAATCTTTGGTTTTTGTAGACTAGTTCTCTTATTAGCTGGGCAATGGAGTCATGACTTATTTCCTAATTCACCTAACTATTCGAGTTCTCCTAATTATTCACCTAAAACAAGACTATCTAAGAAATCACCTAAAACAAGATGATACTTTACGGAACGGGTAAACACATAACAACATAACGTTAAAGCAAAAGAAATTTATTTACAAAGAACTCACCCCATCCCCAAAGGGCCGAAATGTTTCAAATATTGTTCACTGTATGGCAGCAGGAAGAGCCTTCCATTTGAATGTGAGAGAATATTGGAATTCTCTCTTGCAACATCATGGATTTGGAACGGCCCTAGCCAAAGGGAGTCAAGTTTTCCATGCATTCCCTTCGGCTCGTGTCTCCTATCCCATAACAGGACCTTATCTCCGATCTCAAAGTCTTGTTGTCAAGCCTCTTGTCGAAGATCTTCTTCACTCGCTCTTGGTGTTGAGTGATTTTATCAACGACTTCTACCTTTCCTCTTGTAGTTTCATTAGGGACAAGATGTGTTTTTCGATTGGATCTTTGAATTCTTCATCTTCTACTATGGATGCCAGCTATAAAGTGGACAACTCTAGAGTGATGGGTAACACAACTTCAGTGCCATACAAGATAGTGAAGGGGGAAGTGCCAATAGCTCTCTTGGGCGTGATTCTGTCAGCCCAAAGAGCGCTTACAACTTTGTGTTCCAAGCTCTTTGATTGGACTAAAGCATCTTGCGCACGATCGTGACGATGTTCTTGTTGGATGATTTGGCTTGTCCGTTGCCTTGTGGATAGTAATCTAAAGAGTGGGACAATGTGATGCCGTAGTCAAAACAAAATTCTACTAACTCCTCTGATGAGAAGCTTGTAGCGTTGTCGGTCACGATCTTTCTTGGTACCCCGAAATGCGTGATGATGTTTTCTTTGAGAAAATTGCACACGACTTCAGAAGTAGCATGCTTCATAGGAATTGCCTCAACCCATTTAGTGAAGTAGTTTGTTGCTGTAAGGACATAGACATGCCCTTTACTGGAATGTGGGTTGATTGGACCTACGAAGTCAATGCCCCATTGTTGAAATGGAGCATTTATTACCACCGGCCTTAGTGGAACGGCTGCCAGCTTGAGTTTGCCAACAAATTGTTGGCACTTTTGACATCTGCACACCCAATCATATGCGTTGCAGAACAAAGTCGGCCAGAAGAACTGTGCCCGTTGGTTTGATTGTTCATTGTGTGCATGTCTCCTTATGCAATTTGCTGTCCCAGATTTATTCTTGTTGTGATTAATAAGCTTTGTTTCATATCTACACCTCGGATAGGGGTTCTTCCTCCTTGCGAATTTAGAAATAGAGTTTATTGTTTGATGTTGTGATTAATAGTCTTTCTTTCATATCTACACCACGGATAGGGGTTCCTCCTCCTTGGGAATTTAGAAATAAAGATTGTCGTTTAAGTGTTGTTTCCAATAAGCTTGTTTCATATCTACACCTTGGATAGGGGTTCCTCCTTGGGAATTTAGAAATACAGTTTATCGTTTGATATTAGTTTCCAATAACCTTTACTTCAGCCTACACCTTGGATAGGGGTTCCTCCTCCTTGGGAATTTAGAAATATAGTTTATCGTTTGATGTAGTTTCCAATAACCTTTACTTCAGCCTACACCTCGGATAGGGGTTCCTCCTCCTTGGGAATTCTGATTTAAAGTTTATTGTATACCAATTCCTTGCTCCTAATTCCTCTTGCTCTGTTTATCTAGAGATAGGATAGTTTTAACATTAGCTTAGTTGTAGTTAAGATCTGCGGAAACTAGAGAAAAACCTTAGCTGCAATGTATTGGTTTTCTTAACCTTGTGCCTCTTCTAGCTGAGTCAAAAAGATAGGATTTAGATTATTTTACTTTTTAAAGCATATGAGCAAAAGAGGGAGCTTCCCCTCCTATTTGAAGAGCAGTTCAATTGTGCATAGCTGCCCGTTGCCAATATGCACTCCAGACGTGCGAATTGTAATGCCAACACGTAGTTAGGGTATAAGTGCACACGTAGTTAGGGTACAAGTGCAGTTAGTTTAATTTATTCATTTTCATGCAATTATTTGTAAATAGTATAAATAAGTGCGCTTTGTAGTTAGTTCTATGTATCAATTGTAATTCTCACACTTGCATATTGTTAGAGCTGCTATACATTGAGTATTTAGTGTTATTGTGATTTTTAATTTACTCAGTTAAATTTATTATGCCTATCTTGCTTTTGAATGTTTATTAGGATGTCTCATTATGTGTGCTAAGGGCTATGATTCATCCTCATGCCATAACTTTGGGTTATTGTGCCTATGTGGTGCATTTATAGATATTTTTGTGTTAACATTGGGTAGATACTTCCCTTTGGCACCTCAGGCAAATACTTGACCTTTTGCACAAAACTCCCTAAAACCCCAATGGCCTTGGTGCAACTTTCATCTCTTGTGCATCGTCTATGCATTAGTCTTTATTCTTCTTGTGTCTTGCATGTATCTTGGTCTTCTCCACATATCTCCATGTGCAAGGCTCCATGCCTTATTACTTGCATCATTTCATGTTGACATTCTAAGGATATCTCTGTGCCTTAGTCTTGTTTCCCCAAGGGTTGTATGCACCTTGAGTTTCTTGTGCAGATCCCTCATGCCCTTGCTGTTTTCTTGGATTTCCTTTTGGGTTTCGTTCCCAGCTCCATACCTTGACCTATGCATTCTATGGTTAATAAGATTCATCTTTAGTTTAAGAGCAAACTTGATTTCTCCATATGCTGAATAAGGCTAAACAAAATAGAATATCATGTATCACTTGTCTATACTCTGCACCTTACTGCTATAATATAACTAGTTTACTTCTTTGTGATGAAGGCTTAAGTTTGTGCATAGGTTTTATACTAGATAATGTATTCAATCATCTCTGTGATTACTTTGTTGGTCATTCATGACATTCAGTAATTGTTTCTCTTTCTTATAACTGAAGTTCTCTTTTGATGCTTGATATAGTATGATTGATTTCTAATAGCAGGCATCGTTCTTCTGTTAGAAGCTCATGGCAACTTCAGACTGTTTTCACTTCTGAATCTGCATCTATGAATTGTAAATACTGAACATAAATGGCACAAATATTTTGGTTGATAATGATTATTGTGATTCCCATTAATGTCTAAAATTACAAAGAAAAACAGAAAACTCAGAAGTCTTATATTGGAGATGGATTTGCATATTATGTCAATGCAATGGATAATAACTAATTTTAGAAGAGAGTTGATTTCATGTGCAGGTGATATCAAAGTTAAGTGACCGTAAGCCTTCACATATACCTTACCGTGATTCCAAACTCACACGTCTGTTGCAGTCTTCTTTGAGTGGGCATGGCCGTGTATCGGTGAGACTTTGTTCTTCCTTGTTTTGACCTTTGTCTTAGCTTCCATGTCAGTTCCTCTTCTTGAATACCATTTTCAAGTTTCAACTTCTTTGTAAAACAATTTCTATTCATCCTCTAAATGTTTTTCTGAAATATCTAATAGATGCATAGTCTTGAGATTCGGATTCAGCTTCAGCAAAAACTTGGCAAGCGGAATTTTGGCTTGGACTTAGATTCAGTGCCCAAAACTCAGCAAAGACTTAAGAAAAGTTGTCAAATTTGAAAAATCATTGAAAAATTGGGAATTTTAAGGAAAAAGACTCATTTATTGCATCTCCTATCAAAATAACTTCAAATACACAAAAAACCAATCAATTAGATCTACCATCACATGTGTAGAGTAGACAACAAAATAGGGAAAAAATCTCATGAACTTCAAACTTAATGCTTAAAGTCAGCCTTAAACAAAAGAAAAAGTGCTTAAATATACTTAAAATTGTTTTTTGTACACAAACAATGATAATTTAGAAATCTATTTACATAGGATTGGAAAAACAATACAGAGAAAATCAAACAAAGATTAAGAGGAGCCTTTCTCCCAACATTAGATACAAGTTAATGGACCTAAGGCTTCTTTGTGTACCTCAAAGTTGCAGTTGCAACTATTGTATCTGCAAAAGAAGTAGTAACATCATCTTGGACACTTTTTTGTTTCTAGTTGCATGGGATCTCACCTCCTCTTCCTCCATCACTACAAGCTTGTCGTCATGATCAGCCTTGTTGACCATTCATGGTCCTTGGAAAGGTGGGGTTATCCTTGGTGATCTACTCATGCAAAATTATACTTCTCCAATTCCACAAGGGCTAATTCTTCATTTGTAGCTACATTCTCAAACATACTTCATACACTCACAACTTAAAATGTAGCATGGTTTTCTCAACACTTGGATGGCAATCCTTTGAAGATTAGGCACCTTAGTGCCAAAGTTTTCCTACCATGCATATGTAATGTCAAAATCAAAATGTTTAAGATTTACAAATATTATAAATTCAATATATAATGACAAAGAAGAGAAATATATAAATTTTAAATCGATGCATTCGAAGAATGCAAATTTTACCTAGCCTAGAAGTTGTCTTTGTTGTCTTGTATATGTTTCTAGAAAAGAGATCTCCTCGGACATGATTTTCTCTCTCAACCATGAATTCTACTCTACAGCCTCTATGATGATGTAGAAACCTCTCATAATCTCCTCATCAGCTTTGAAGCTCTCAAGGAACTAGAAGGCTAGGTTGAGGAAATATTCACATGCATGAAGTGGTCTATGAACTTTTATCTAGCACTGGTCTATGATTTCTCAAATGGGTCCATATTTGTCCACCACCACAACATAGAAATGTTTGATATCTTCCTTGGAGTGGTCCATTCTCTCATAAATGTAGTTCATTTCCGGATTTTCTGCATGGTCAATAGGAAGGAGATAAACTATCAACTCAGTCACCTATAAAAAGACAATTTAAATTGTTAAAAGGTCACTCTATTTACTGTACACTTAATTCTTAATTTGTAAATGAGGAAAAAATAGCTTTCTTAAACACTAGAAAAGAAAAACAAGTTTATTTTTTAAAACATACATCTACAATCTCTTTTGTAGGAGTCAACAAATGGGTTTAATAAAATCTAATTCACGACATTGATCCCAACTTTTTGTCTTTGAGTAGGAAGAATGGCTCCACTACTCACCAACAAATACTTAAAAAAAACTTCTGCTTGTGCCATATTCTAGAAGTTGGTGAATGGTTTATAAAACAAGTGACAACAAGTTGGACTAAGTTCATGTGGTCTGTCAACTCTCTGTAATAACCCTCTCGAAGATTTGTAGTTTTATGTTTTAAGTTAAGCGTTGACAATGTAAACATGTTGTCAACTAATAACAAATCACATAGTTGTATGCCTTCAATCTTAAGATATCAAAATATGCTAATGAGCCAATTCTTTTAAGAGAAGGTAAAAATGATATACTTTTGATTTGTTTAAAGAGCAACATTAAATGCTTAACACTAGGTTGATTATTGGATATACGTATATTGATAAGGATAAATAATAAGATGGCAATAATGATGCTATGTTCTTTAATGTGAGACTTGAAATGAAGTATGAATTAATAAATAATTCAAGACTGAAAAATATGCAAGGTAATAGAGTCGCTGTCTCAGATTTAGTTCTTCAATTGTGCGCGAATGAATATGTGGTTGATTGATGCCTATACTGATCTGTATTTCTGATTAAAGTCCTATTCATATGACTTGATTTTGGTGCTGTATCTGATTTTTACCAAAAACTTATGTGTCCATAGGGCTGATTCTGGGCTCCTTATGAGCACATTAGATCTGCTATTTAAAAGATGCATATTTCTGCAAAAATGTTCGATTTGAATAACCTCCGATATAATAAATATCCCAAATATCAATCAATGAGCAATCCAGAGCATACTACTGAATTTAACTGACCAGCAATTAGTGTTTAACATGCCCACTCTTAGTGCATTAACATTTGATGAAACACCCGATAATATAATATTCATCCTCATTGATTATGAGTTGGCTACAAAATTGAAACAATTATCATTTATGGGAATATTCAACCTTCGATGCATATAACAAGGATCTACGAACCAGTAATAGGAATTGATGCACCAATATAATTCGTTCAAACCCAGTGGATGATAGCCATGTGTAGTGTCCCCTTCTTAGTGATCACCATGAGGACTTAATAGCCTATTTAATTCCCATAGGCTATAATCGGGAAAAGGGAAATAATTTATTTAATTGTTTAATATTACCTGGCTGGAAAAAGTACTTTAAAAAAAGGTAATGTTAAATAATTAATTAAATGTGTTATAAAGTGACTTTTGACATAAATTAAAAAGTAACTTTATGAAGTCACTTTATCATTTTATTGAGTGGGAAACAAAATGAAGGATATAAAAATGGATTTTGGAGCTCATTTGCTTTATGCTTGATTTATTTTCTCACTTTCACTTTGCAGAGCTTCTCGGAGTTCTTGGTCTTGGGAAGAGAAACCCTAGGGCATCCATTTTCGATGGTGAAACAATTCCACCCTAGCTGGTTCGTGGAGGAGATCATCCTGATCTTCTATTTAGGTGATTCTGGAAATTTTTTGAGTCTTTTGCGGAGACAAAATTGGTGCAAAACGATATATCTTTCTATCATTCAAAATTTGTGACTAGTATTCAGTTGAAGGGTTTCTTGTTGATATCTTAGAGAGGCAGTGTAAACTCAGTCATGAGGGTCGATTGCATTAAGGAATGATATAAGAAGATTTGTGAGGGTTTATACCTCATTCTAGACAACTGATAACCTAGGAAATTCCTAGCAAACACACAAACTAGTCCATCCAGGTGTGAGGCGTGGGCCTTGAGCAAGGTTGAGGGTTTAGTCTAGAGGTCACAAGTAGATTTGAGATTGTAGCTACAAATTTTACCTGGCTGTCCTAGTTTTTAATGCAACTAGCAGCTGTGAGCTTTGTTAAGAGGGCGTTTGGACAATAAAGAAGGGGATGTGAGTTATTGGACACAAACAAGTTTGTATCAGGCGTGAGGCACCAAATCAGAAGTATCATGGGAGTTAGAGCGCCCAACTTTCCCGTAGCTTGGTAACAGGGTGTGAATATGTGGTGGTGTGGGAACTTCACAACTCAACATCCATTTTGCAAGTTAGTTCGAATACTTTCTTGACTCAGGCATGCATTTCCAAGTTTGAGATTAATGCATTCGTTTATGAACTGTATTTGTTGTTGCTAACCAGAATATTTGTAAAGCATTCGCTGTTGTATCTCATTATGGGTAACAAATGTAGGCATATTAGTTTTATAATAGAGCCCATATTGTATTTGTATAAGACTGCAGCTCTTTTCCTATGAATGTGACTTTGTATGATAGTTAGTTGTGAAAGAAATGAAGTGTAGAGTTGATTATCAGATTTGTATTTGAATTTCATTTTGAATACCATCTTAGTCTATGCAATGTAATGAGCCGAGTTTGATAAAATGGTACATCTATCAAACTGAAAACAATTGCAAAAATACCAAACATTTGGAATGGGTTTTTACAGTGGTCTTAGAGCTGGTTTTCTTGCCAGCTTGTGTGTTTTGGGTTGCAAGTTTGGTTTCAGACATTTCAATTACATGATTATTTATGAATTCGAAAGATCAGGCCTACATAACTTACAGGAGTAGGAGGGAAGAGAAAGAGTAGTTAATATATTTGATTTAGAGTTACAGGAAGAAGAGAACATGGGGGATAGGCATGAACAACCTGAAGGTAGCACACTACAGATCCTAAATGACCTTGCATGGGGTCACCAACAGGTAGTCTAGCTCGTCACTTAGTTGATGGCTGATCATAATAATGTTGATAGCAATGTGTAATTGTAATGTCCCTGATTTAGCCCTACACTCTTCAATTGGATTTAGCCTATTTCTAGAAACTCGTAGGCTAAGCAGAATTGGAAATTAGGGTTTCCTATTTTACAGGAGATTTCAGATGCAGTTTTGAGGGCTTGCATGCGAGAATTTTTGATGCATGTCTGGTGGAGATTTTTGGGTTTTTGGAGAGCTTCAAAATGGTGTAACATGCATCTCCATCTGACAACCTTTTCAGACACTTACTATTTATAGTAAGTCATGTTGGCTTCCCGGTTTGTGTTCAGAAGGCGTTTGGAAACACTTACTATTTATAGTAAGTCATGATTACTGCTCAGTTGATGTTCAAATGAAGCTTTGCAAACTTACTATTTATAGCATTTTGCTATTTTTGGTAAATCTATTGATAGCAGTATCATTCTAGCAGTGGTTCAATCATCTGCATTTCACATTTCTATTCTGGGTAGTATGGTTGATCAGTTTGGCTTTCTGTTGAGTTTGAAGTAAACTTACTATTTTTGGCATTTACTAGTTTTAGTAAGTCTGTTTGTGGTAGTGGCATCATCTCCAGTTTGACTAAGCTCAGGTGATCATTCTATTTCTGGCAGAATCAGTTTGAGCGTTGGTTTTGGCTTTGGCTTCTATCCCTCATAGGACTGAGTTCCAGACTTAGTCAATTTTTCTGTTTTGAAGTTGTAC
Source organism: Sequoiadendron giganteum (assembly GCA_007115665.2). Classification (NCBI taxonomy): domain Eukaryota; kingdom Viridiplantae; phylum Streptophyta; class Pinopsida; order Cupressales; family Cupressaceae; genus Sequoiadendron; species Sequoiadendron giganteum. Next base: position 361,799,339 of record CM021106.1, on the reverse strand, counting down.
CGCATGCCTAGGCTTGATGACTTCAAGTTGACTTTAAAAATGGGACATAAAGGGGTTGATTTGAGCATTTAATATTTATATTAAATGTTTTATTGTGCAACTTGTAAATGGACGTCTAGAGGGAGATGATTTATGTTTTAATAATTTAAATAAAGTGCAATATGAAAAGTGGCGTCCCTTGGAGGAAGCTGAAGAGTTTCTTGTGGGAGTTTCAAGTTGATTCATTTTCAAGCTGAAGAGCCTATTTATTGATGCCTTGCACATTCATTCTCATCTTTGGAAAATATTGTAAAGTTATGTTGTTGAATTGATTTCAGAACCCGACTAAGGAGGAGCTTAGTATTTTTACACCATTCTTCGGGCCTGAAACTATGGTTCCCTAGATGGTCAATTGAGAGTGTGCTTCATTCAGAAGTGCATATTGAGTTTCAGCGTTGGTGAATTTGGTGATAATTTCTAGATTTGAGCTTGCTGGTTTTGCATTGCTGAAGATGCTTTTTAATTGCAGCTCATAGAGATAATTTAATTCATTATGGGTGTTTGATTATTCAATGTCTTTTCTCTTGGCACCCTAATTGTGCATTTGCAGATTTTATCATTGAAAGATTGATTTTTAAAGCAAGGTTGACTTCTTCGTATGGCCGTACCTTGTACTTGGTGCTTTGGATTTCGTGTTGGGCCATTTTGGTGATATTTTTGCTTGGATAGTGGCTGCTTGGATAGTGGCTGCTTCTTGGTCGCCCAGCTTTGGAGTTGATGTAATTTCAGTTTCATTGGATTTTGGAGGAGTTTGGTAAGAGTTTTGTGCATTTTGGGTGTTGCATAGTGTAATGTCCCCCATTTCGGCGTGATCTTGTTTGATGATGGTTAGCCTATTACTTGGACTCTCGTGGGCTAGCTGGATTGGTTAGAGGGTCAGTGGTGTTTTCTGGAGGAGTTGATCATTCTCGTTTTCAGAGCTCAATGTTTGGTTCACAACGGGCCTTGGCAGTTCAGGAGTTGACAGCTTCTGACGGCACAAAATTCTATGGAGATTTGAGGAAGTTATGCTTATTTAAGTGATTTAAGTTATTAATTAACTTATCATTATTTTATAAAGTCAAATTGACTTTATCTTTTTTATATCACTTAAATATACATAAAAAAGGTGATTTAAAATTAAATCACTTAATCATTTAAGTGGGCGCCAAATATTAAGTTCTTAACTATTGAAAAGGACTTAATATTATTTTAAAAGATTTAAATGATGTAAAAGGCGTATCTTCTTGGAAATGCGTGCCTTTTTGGTATAAAGGCATTTTTGGCAATGAGAACATCATTCATTGATTATTTCGACTTTGCCTTTGGTTTCCTCCTGTGCTTTCACCTGTGATCAGGGTTTTGAGCAATCTTCCATTGGAGAACGATATCTCTTCAATGTTGAGCACTTCTGAGTCTGTGAGAGATCAGTCGAATTTGTGCAAATGGTGAGAGCTTCATACAGAGGTTCTACATGCTTCAATCAGGGTTTATTTATTTAGTATTCAGGTGTTGGCAATAAGGAAGAGGGTTACTTCATCCAGAGTCGCCATCTTCAGTAGATTTGCAGCTACAGGTTGGATTCTTCAGAGACTTCATTGGGCCGTACCATGTGCATTGAAAATTGTGCCCTTTGAGAGAATGGCATGTGAAGCCAGAAGCTAGGGTGCTTCCTTTTTGGCTCTTGTTTGGACTTCTTTGTGGGCGGCTATTACTAATATATCATTGTATCCCGTTTCTGAGTTAGGAAAGTCCATACTAGAGGCTAGGCGTCCACATATGCTAGTTTTCACCATTCTTGGCTGGCGAGTTGGCTTACTTTTTATATAAAATATCTGGAGACATTCTAGTATGTCTAGCACTTGTGATCTATTGGTTATTGTTAAATAATACCTTCCGCATTTACATTATGTAGAAATTAGCTTTGTTTCTCAATTTATGAGCTTTAATATGATGCGCCCCTTCTCTTCTGTCTATAAACTTTCTCTCTAAAAATAAAATAAAGTACATTAAGACTTAAGAAATCTTGGGTTTTGAGTTGAGAGCCAGCAAGGCTCATCACACATAGTTGCTGGTGTGTATTTTCAGTTGATGGCATTTCATATTAAACTTGACTCATTCCATGTTATGCTATAATTCTTGGACGCCTATGCTTCTAATTTCATGTGCATTCATTTTGGAGGGGATAGAAGCATTTTGGATGATGATATGAACAATTTAGAGAAAGTTTAAGTTGTTGGCCTGATTATCTCAGTTTCCTGGTCTTTATATCAGACTTGGTTATTCTCTTTTCATGTTATCTTTCTTTGGTCTTTCAACTCACATTTGTAGTTAGAATTATAGTATAATTCTTGTAGAATTTTGGAGCAGATTGCTATTATATTTTCATTGCAATAAGCTCATTGTAAATGCTAGTAATAGTAGTACTGTTCCAGTCATTCTTATTTCAACATTTACTTGTGTTTAATTCAAACATTGTAACCCCTAGACGGTTTACCGCCAATGTGGTGAAATAAATAATTGTAACTCTCATATCTCTCCCACTGCTTATGTGGCGAATCCCCACTGTTGAGTCGATGCCTGCTAATAGCAGATGAATTGTATTTCATTGTAATTATCTTCCCCCCACTGAACAAGTGGTAGTGTGGATTGCTAATAGTCGGATCATCACCTACATTTCATTTCCAGCTTTGTATTTCAGATCAGATTATTGCTAACGATCTCTTCCCATATGCTATAACCTCGCCTTCAATAGGATCTTGGTGAACATTCTTGGTGAAGGTTACATTTAGTTGATTATTTTTTGGGAGTTAACGCTAACATTTGGCTAGTGTTGGTTTGTGTTGTGAAAACATTGAGAAAAAATTAAGGGGCACATTTCGGTAATGTCCCCATTTTTCGTGAGCATCAAAGATTGAAGGATTAGCCTATCATTTGACCCTCGTAGGCTAGTGTGGTGGATTTGAGAGTCCAGTTTGGGTGTTATGGAGCTCTTCAGGTGACAGTTGTAATGTTTATCTCTCCAGATCCTTCATATGTTTTGAGGCATTGATATTCAAAGGTTTTTGGTTCCATTTTTGATAGATTTACTATTTATAGTAAGGCAGATGGATGCACAGTGGATACAATGGTTAAGTCCCAAGTTCAGACGGAATTGAGAAATCATGATTAATAATGGAGTTATAATGTTATAATTATTATTATTAAAGTATAGCTTTAATAATAATTAATTATTAAGTGCATATCATAAATGAATTAAGTGGACTTTATTTAAAAGGGGGATTTAAATGCTTTTAAAAATATACTTTATAATAAGCGATAAAGTGTTATTTTAAAAAGGGAGTTATAAGTGATTAATAAAGTATACTTTATATTTTAATGTTGTGTGCTAAAAAGGAGGGAAAAAGGAAATGAAATTAAAGTAAAATAAGTGAGATGAAGTCAAATGCAAGTTAAACATTATAAAAGGGCGTTTGGATTTCATTTCATTTATTCTTGAAATCATTTAACATTTTGTCTATTTTGAAGGAGCTTTGACTTTGAGGAAGAAACCTAGGGTTTCGCTGTAAATTTCAATCTTGGAGAACATAGCCTCTCTTCGATTGTGTTGGTGGCTTTATATGGAGGTCACAACTGAGCTTCAATGGAGTTTATGCAAATCGGAAAGTGATTATCTTCAAAGATTGTTCAAGGGTTTGGAGATTAATCATCAAAATTCAGAAATATCTGCTGTGAATGATTTTGTTGCTGTTGTTACATGTTGGAGAATTTGTCTGATGAAGCCAGGCATCCATTAATGGAAGTAACCAATTTGTTGATATAAAATTTTCAGACCTGCATCTATTAGCTTGAGTCCAGGTATGGTCATTTGTAATTCAAAGAGGTGTCTATTCTGCTGTATGACTGCTGCAAACTTTACACATCTTCCTGACAACCATTTTCAAAGGGTTTCAAGGCATGTTTACCTGTGAGTTCATGAATTGTAACTCTTAGATTTTCTGGGTATTGTTGTTTTAGATATTGGGGGTGGTTGTCATTATATTGTGAAAATACAGAGTATTTAAGCTAGTATAAAAATCTAGAATTTTCAGCTGTGTTTTTCCCAATGAAATTTCAGTTTTTAGTTAAAAAAATTATTATTGCAACATCTCCTGTTTTCTGTATTATATTTCTATATCAAACATTGCAAATATGTTAGAAAAAAAAACATAAAACCACAAGCAAACAAATAGGCAGAATTTCGAAATTAAATATCCTTCTAGGGGTGGGATACTACACAATGGTATGGGAGGTACTAATGGTCATAATGGGGACAATGGTAACAATGGGAACAATGGTGAAGGGAGTAATACACACTCCTGCTCAGAGCCATAGTAGGGCAACGGGTAGGGTGACTCCTAGACCCCTTATGCCTCAGTTTTTGGAAGGACAGCCAACGGGTAATTAGGGACAAAAAGCACAAGGTGAAGGATTCATAGATTAGTTGAGGGAGTATTAGTCTCTTGGTGAAGAGTTTCATGTAGCGATGACCTTATAGGATTTTTGTGCCATTAAATACAGAAATAGGCCAAGGGATCACAATAGGGGCCCTCAAAATTAGGATTTGCAGCATAAGGTTGGCAAACTATCTATACCTTAAAGGTTGGAAAACTATCTATACCTTCATTTGATGGCTCAAGTAAATGAACAACCAGATCTTGGGTTCAGAAGTTTGACATCTATTTCCAACTCAACCCTATGTTGGAGTCTAAAGCTATTAAGTATGCCACGTTACATTTAGTGGGTGAGGCCCACGAGTAGTGGTACCATGGGTTAGTCATCTTGGGGTGTGCTAGTATCACATCCTATTTGGATTTCACTCAGAAGCTGATGGATAAGTTTGATTAGAAGGATCCCGAATTGCACTTCAAGGAGTTGGCGCAACTCAAACAATGTGGTATTGTGGATGCATATATTTTTGAATTCCAAAGACTCGGTTATGGTATCGAATGTGTCGGAGAATTGATTGATTATACTTTTCATTGAGGGTCTATTTGAGCCACTACGTGGTTGGATTAAGGCTTTAAAACTAGAGTCACTTCAAGATGCTATCATATGGGCACATGACATGGAGCATTCAGTGCCTAAGAGTAAGTTTTCGTCCAAACCATTCATTCCTTAAAAGAACAAAGACAAAAAGCCCTTTCAAAAGGAGTGGCCCAAGAAGGACATATTAGATGATGAGGCTTGTCGAGAGTTGATGAGGAAAATGCTTTGTTTCAGCTGTAAGGAGCCTTGGGAGCCCAAACATAGATGCATGGATAAAGGGAAGGTGGACTATATTTAGGTTCTTTTAGACAGTGATGATTATGGAGAGGAAAAACAGGTATAGGGTACCGTTGATAGTAGTTCAGAGGATGAGTAGCCACATGTGGAGACTAAGAGTGGAGCTTTCGCTAATATATCAGGTACTTCCAGGATCAATTTGTTCAAAGTTAGGGGAGTATTATAGGGGCAGCGTGTTACTGTTCTGATTGATAGTGGGGCTACCCATAGTTTCATAGATTTAGCTCTGGTGGCTAAGAGGGGTATACCTACAAAGGATTTTAAGGGATTCAATGTGATGGTGGCCGATGGATTTAGCATGACTTGCACACAAAGGGTTCCTCGGCTAGGGTGACTTTGGGAAACTACACTGTTACAAATGACTTTTATGTAGTTGACCTAGGTGATACAAATGCTATATTGGGTATACAATGGCTTCATTCATTTTGAAAGTGTTATACCCAAAATGAAATTTTTGGCATTTTGCTTAAATTGAGCTAAACAACGTAAAAATGCCATCGAAAGTATGTTTTAGGTCAAACCAAATATGAAATCTTTGTGGGTTTCTGTCAAGGAACCTATGGTTAAAATTCTAAAATAATGAAAATTAGGGTTTTACACCCCTATTTTTATGGAAACCCTAAAAAATAGGACCAAACCCGGAAATGATTGAAAATAATTCTAATCAGATTAATTGCCTTCACGATCACACTGATCAAGTCAGAATTATCAAAAATTATGTTTTACTCTGGTGGGTCTATTTCTATTTTTCAGGAACAAAGTTAGGAGCTTCGCAGCCATTAATGGCAGATTGACCAGTACCAGGTGCTGAAAGCTAAACCTCAAAAGCTTCAACGAAGAAACCATGGCGGAAAAGGATGAAAATGATGCCATTCAACGAAGGAGATTCTCAAAACGGAAAAAGCCAAAATTTGGCTAAGTCTGGAAGGTGCACATTTTGTCTACCAAGGCAAAACACAGTCTACAGTGGCTAAAAGCGCCCCTCTTGAAGAAAGGCGCCCTTGGATCTCAAAGGGCAAATCAAATCATTTGGCATAGTCAAAACATTCACCCTCTTCACTTTCATACTGGCTCAACAACGAAACAATCAGCAAGATCATCTGATTCAGGGATCATTGACCAATCGTTAGCGAAGTATGGAGGATCCATTGACGACAGAAATGCCAAATCAGAGAGCTTCAAGGTAAAAGCGCCCCTGCTAGCCAGGGGCGCCCCTCAGTTGCAGGCACCAGATGAATCCAAGAGCTGCAGCTCTATATATGATATCTTTCCAGCTTCCTCCCAGCTACGTGATCAATTTAACAGCAAGTCTATAAGACACACCAGACGATCACGAGATGAGATCAAGCAGAAAAAGCCAAATTTGAAGAACTGGAAAGATAAGCCAGAAAAATGCTAAGGCATGGCTAAAAGCGCCCCTCTCAAGGAAAGGCGCCCTTTCCTGAAGGTATCCAGATTCAACCAGAATCTTCATTGCCTCCCAGGATGACCTTCTCAGCTATGACCTATCTCGTCAGCGAGACTATTAGTAAGAACTTCCGACAAATCAATCAACTGATGGAGGAGGTCAAAGACGGGCAGTCCACAGCCAAGACGAAACCAAGCAAAAGCTAAAAGCGCCCCTGCTGGCCAGGGGCGCCCTTTAGTTTGAAGGTCCAAAATTTGCCAGCTTCAATTGAGAAGTCAGGCATCGTGAACAAGAGTGAACCGGCTACCCGACGCATCGTCAAGCAGAATCATCTGATTCATCAAACATCGGGAACGTCAAATCAAAGCAAAGAGGGTCTGAAAAGATGAAAACGAAGAACAGTCAATGAAAATTGACTAAGGTATTGTCAAAAGCGCCCCTCTCAAGGAAAGGCGCCCTTCTTTCTGGAGACCTAAACTCAGTTTTCTGAGTTAATCTCTCCCAGACATATCTAATCATACTGATCCTGCCTCGACAACAGAACTGTCAGACACTGCCTGAGATCAACTGAGTAACCTGAATCAATGATCAAACGGGAGTACTTCAACTTGCAAAATAGACAAAAATGATCAACTTCAAGGTTGGACGCCTAAAAGAAGTCAAACAGAAATGTTGATTTGAGTTAGCAAATTTGGAGCCAAAAAGAGACCAAACACTCCACAATTAGTGGAAATCATCTTTTGGAACTCCAAATCAGGCCTGAATGATGAGTTATCTTCCATACTTTGTGGATCTTAACCCTAATTGCCTTATATTCATGCTAGGCGTCCCTTTCCTCATTATTCTTTTTTGTAGGTTGAAGGATAAAACATCAAGTAGCTCCCAAGAACACGTTTTCAAGATCTGGCAGGGGTTTTGAACGGATCTTCAATATTTTTGAAGATCATTGGCAGTAAAAGCATTCTTCTCCCAAGATTGCTTCCAGAGACAGATTATTGCAAAGTGGCAGTTTATAACTTCCAATCCATCTTTTGTCTACTTCCTCTACTTCTGTCTATATTTCTTTTGCATGTCACAGGAAACGACAGATTATCACAGATCTGACCAACTGGGTATGATCAACACAACTTTTTCAACAAAACCCACATGGTAGATTTTTTCAGAAAAAGTAGCCCTGCTGCCCCTATTTTTTAGGGTTTCCGGAAAAAGTCATAATATTGAAAAACGGACAAACTGGGTTTGTTTGGCTTTGAAGCACGAACAAAACCCATGTGTTAGATTTTTTCGAGAAAAATCACTTTCTGGTGCCCCTGCTGCCTCTGCCACCGAAGGGCTCTTGCATGTCAAAGAAAAACTCGTTTTTTCGAATTTCTGACGATCTGGGTCTGTTTAGAAAATCATTCTTAACAAAACCCATGTCTCAGAATTTTTTCGTAAAAACTACCCCCGGCGAGGCTATTTTTAGCAGTTCCAGAAAAGTGTCAGAACAGGGTCAAGTGCCCAGTCAATATTCAAGGTTTTCAGAATGCAGTACTCTCAGGTACAATACAAGACCAAAACGGTCTTATACCATGATTACCTGAAAACGACTGATACAGACTTATGGCAGAAAAATCCAGAGGTCAGTTCTGAAGACTTGGAGGGCATGAATCAAATCACATTGCAGAACATCGAAGAATCCGGTTTGTTTCAAGCAGCATCTATTCCAATCACCTTACAAAGCATCGAGCTTGTAACTGCTTGCACAAAGCATTACAACCCGACTACAAGAGAGATCCTGTCAGTAGACGGGAGGGTGATTTGCAGCTTGAAGCCGGTGGACATAGAGACTTGTTTTGCAATTCCACCATGCCCTACCAAGAAGGTCATATCAGTGACAGAATGCGAAAAGGCATTCGAGGCTTCGAAGGACAAGTGTTCGCTTATAATGGCTGAACATTGGCTGAAAACAAAGAGAACCAGCTTGCCCAGATTGGTTGGTAGAGGAGAATTCAAAGACGAGTACGGAGTGCTAATCACCCTACTCAGCAGAGTCACTGGACAAGAGGAGGGAAAATCCTTCCAGCCGTGGATGTTCTACATTATTGGCAAGATAATCAGCAGAAAAGAACGTTACGACTGGGCCTCCCTGATCAGTGACACACTCCACCAACAATTCACCGGGTTTCTAGAAGAGCACCGTTTCCACATGTGTTCATACCTGGTCTACCTGATAGCCTTCCAAGGCGATTTCAGAACATTAAACACTGTGGGAACCCTGGGTGTGCAAAAGGTACAAGAATACTTTCCTCGCTTGGAGTTCACTCTAGCGGAAAGACATTTCAAAAAGATAAATGACCTTTTTACTATGCACACCGTGCACGAGCTAGACTATGAGATGCACGTGCATATTTCACCTGCAGTAAGGCAGCAATGGTGGACTAGGCGGATTGGTTCATACAATTCCCCACTTTCACCTACATATGTGTGTATGGCTATAATGGCCACCCCGCCATGATGCCATGCTACCCCTCAGATAGGGTAGTGTTCATGGAATTCCTGAGGCAATTGGCCGAGGTTCACTCTTACCTTCGCATAAAGAAAAAGACTGCTGCAAACTTTCCTTTTTAGATGGGACTCTACAGATGCAGGACTTCTGTTGATGCAAGGTTGATAAGCCAGGAAATAGTGAGATTTAATTTCAAGTACCTCATCGACAGGAGGCCATCCTACGACCGCAGAGGCATCTTCGCAGCTCACCTTGAGCAAAGATCATCACATGAACCTTTCATGGAACATTTTTGGGTCAACTGCGAGGATGAGTTCGAAGTGAGAAGAAGGAACCATAGCAGATTCAAGCTCTCGCAGATTGTAGAATTCATGTCAGAAGACATCGAGGGCTTATCTGAGGACGAAGAAGAAGTCATTCTTTCTTCCTTCTTCACGGGTCTAGTGGATTCACAACCACTCGGCAAAGTAGACTGGTACGCGAAAGAGAGTACGTCTATTGAGGAAAGAACGGGTAGAGTAGTTCGACACAGTCAACTCTACCTGGACAGTAAAAGGACAAGGAAGGTAGTACTTCCCCGATCAGAGCCGCCAGCGGTTCAGTTTACACTACCTTCCACGTCTAGGAGGAAACCCAGACAGAAGAAGATGAGCTTTCCTCCAGAAGGAATGCGGATGTCAGGGAGCACATGGGGGAGAAAAGGAATTGCTAGCACAAGCCGGCAAGAGGTACAGGTGGAGACAGCCACCAATTTACCTGAGACAGTTGAGACCGCTGCAACTACACAAGAACCAGTGATTGAAATAATCGTTGTAGAGATGGAAACCATTGTAGAAGAAGTTGCAGCAGAAGCGGTGCCAGTAATAGAAACAGAGCCACCAGCTTCACCACCATCACAGAGGTCACAAAGTCCTATTGATTTGGACTCGCCACCACGAGACATTGCCACGGCACAGTCTCGTTCTTCTAGCATTAGGGGACCTATGTTCCTCCTCCCAGCGATGCTAGCCGAGATTCTATCTGGCTGGAAAGCTCGCTTGGGAGGAAGAGGGAGAGACCTTCTTATCAGCTTGACTTCTTTGAATTCCATCATGTCCCACAAGACATGCCGGTAAAGAAGTTGAAGAAGCAGACGCATGTAGAAAAGAATGCAGAGAACGAGGTTATCATAGAGATTGCTACCCCACCTGAAGACAAAGATATACATAAGGTGAGGGTTGAGGATTTCACGCTTTCAAAGGTGAACCTTGGAAAGACCACTCGACAGGTGGAGGCAGACCTTCTTGGAATTGCCTCAGCGAGTGTCAAAGAAAGGATGACAAAAGATGGACAAGACAAAGCAGCCTTGAAGGTTGAAATCCGTCAGCTAAAGTTGTACATTTCTAGTTTGATACATGACACTTTGTAATGTCCCCTTCTCAAGTCTGATCTTTTCAGTGACCGTCGACCTATTCCGGAGACCCGTAGGCTAGTCGGAAGGTAAAATTAGGGTTTCCTATTTTGAAGGATATTCTTGCTCGGAGTTGGTTGTTTCAGTAGTAGATTCTTTCTAGGTTTTCAGAGAGCTTCGCAACGGTATGTTCTTCTTGGCGTTCTGAGCATCTTTAGGAATTTACTATTTTTAGTAAATTCTATTTCGGGCAGTGAACCTGTTGGTCTTAGCACAGTTGACTTTTCTCTTCAGCTAACTCAATTGGCTTATTCAGTTTCTAGCTTCGGAATGTAGTTTCAGAGAGATAAGTTCATTTTACTCAAATAACATTATATTTTAATGTTATTTTACCACCTTGGCCTAGTCTATTAACTTAATGTTATTTTAAAAGGTGGACTTGAAGGGTGGCACCATCATTGAATTAATTTTGCATTTATTAAGGTTGATTGAAGAGCCTTAAGTGGGACGCCATTTCCAAAGCTATGAATTTAATTAAAAAAGTCAAACTGAAGAAAGGGACGCCATCTCTTGGGATAAGGGTTTGACTCGGGAATGAAGGTTAGGGTTTCGAGAGGGTCAACGGAAAATTATAAAAGGAAGCCTTTGGTTCTCATTTCAGCATCTTTTGTCTACAGTATTGTTATTCTGTTGGAATGGTATTGGATTGCTTTGAGGAATGAAGGCCTCCTAGCTCGGGCATTGCTTCTTGCTTGCAATACAGCAACTAGTGGTGAATTAGTATAGTTTTGTGAGTTTCATTGGGATTTGTGCATTGTAATTAGCTTGTGGCTATTTAGTTTCTGATTTTGCATATTAGAGGTTTTCCAGATTTGCATTTTAGTTACAGCAGATTGTTATTTTAATTCATAACTCAAAAAATACAAAAAGAATTGTTCTGGGTATTGTTTATATCCAGCTGTCTAGGAAGAGCGAATCCTTGTCTTAAGTTTCAGAATTTTAAGTGATGCATGGAATTTTTAAAGTAAAATCGCCCCTCTTGCTGGGCCGTACTTTTCAGATCTGCATTGGGTTTCGTGCATTAAATAAATAGGGTCTTTTGAGTGAGTCTCAGTGTTCTATTTTGGTCGCCATCATACTAGGACCATTATGCAATTTGTCTCATGAGATTTGATGAAGTTTTGAGCAAGTTGTGAGTAGATTTGTGAAGTACAGGGCTGCTGTTCGTGCACAAGGAGTTCTGGACTGTCATAAAGCAGATTTTGAGGTTGGTCTATTTAGTGCAATTTCAGATCTAAGCTTCATTCATTCAGTAAAGGAAACTCCTATATATTGTTGCAACTCTAGTTATCTGTTGATTCACAGTGAGGGCAAGTTATTAACTTATTATTGTAAGCTGGCAGTAGTACTGACAGTAATGGTTATCTTGCTTATCATAATTTGTAATGCTCAGCTTTCCGTTCAGTAATTGCAATAGTATTTCCTTTACCTCAGCCCTATGGTAGCTCCTTTCCTACTCTGGGTTAGAAAGCACATTCTGGGTGTTGAGTACTTCCAGCATCTCAATTATTTCTTTCAAGCATTGTAGTTTCTTACACTTTGCCATATGGTCGCCTCAACTCCATACTGGATTGGGTAGCACATATTTGGTGTCGAGTTCCCTTTCAGTATTTAGTGTAGAAGACCCTCTGACCATATGCTCGCCATCATCGGCGCAATTCTTGGTTAGAGTTCTTGCATAAGCATTTTGATTAAGATCCTCTGACCAATGCTCACACCTTGCCCATATGGGGATCCTGGTGTACATTTTGGTTAGAGTTGCTTCAACAATGTTTTGGTTTAGCTGCTAACCATAACGGGTGCATTGGTTTGTAATTTGTAATTGGAAAAAGCAAAAAAATTTGGCTCGGAATATTTCAGTGGTATCAGAGCCAAGATCTTGCCATCCTGTGAACAAACAGTCTATGAGTGACAGAGAAAAGAGGTACATTGCAAGGGAAGACAAGAAGGTTGGAAAACAGTTCCAGCCCTATCAGGCTCCAGAAGGTCAGACAGCTTCAGAGGTTTTGAGGGCTCATTGGGAGTCTTCTTAGGAAACAAACATGGCAGAAGGTGAGAGATCAGTTGGGGGTAACAAGAGGGTTACCAGCAACAGAGATGATAGTGGAAAGGGAAGAGAGAGATCCATAAGTGCGGGACAGAAATTTGAAAGGAAAATGGATGCCTTAATGGATATGGTATCGCTCATGATGGGGAAAGTGGGCCAGAACACCATTCCACAAAGCAACCTAGGACATAGAGGAGAACACAGTGCCTCCAACCAGCATGATGGTCATGCAGCTCAACCTTTTTCAAACAACACTTACATCTCAGCCAGGCCATTCAAACCCACCTTCTTGGCACCTGTAAACACTCAGCCAGATCCTGAAGAAAATGCTTCATTCGTGGAGCAGTTGAGGCTTGGCCGTGCGGAGTATGATTCTCTCCCTAACGACATCAAGATGGATATGTCCTATAATGACTTTATGGATCATAAAAGAAAGAATAAAGGACAAGGGAGACATTATATGAGCAAAGAAGAACACTAGTGCAAGGGGACTTGTATCAAGCTGTCAACAAGGTTATACTTCCACACTATGACGAGACTAGCAGTGTTACAAGACTCGCCCAAACTCGGCAAGTACTCGCGAGTCCCGAGGCAGGTGACCCTAAATGAGTCCCAGAGACTCGGCTGCCGAGTACTTGCCGAGACTCGCTGGACTCGCCGGACTCGTCGAGTCTCGTGCCCCAAACTCGGCCATTTTGATTAAATTTTTTTTTAAAAAAATTGCATTCTTTTTTTCTCAAATTTTTTAAATAAATGGTGTGCGCCATGAAGGTTTGTGTGGTTTTGAAGGTCTTCATTTGGGCTTGGTGGCGGGGGCTCCGCCCCTCGACCCCGCCCTGTATCGCGACAGGGAGCGCGCCCAGGGCGCTGCCCCGGGACCCTGCGAGGGGCGCTGCCCCTCAACCCCGCTGGGGGCGCTGCCCCTTGACCCCGTTGGGGCGTTTCCCCCAAACCCTCATCAAACTATAGGTCTAAGCATGTTATAGGCCAATGATGAATCATGATCATAAAAACCTACAAAATACATATCCCCTGTTGCAAATCTTTGCATCTTTCACAGTCAAAGCCATAATCAAGGATTATCTTGTTTCAAAATTCATACATTAGACAACAAAACATGCAGTCTTGAAGGCTTCAATAAAATTTTAATAATAAAATCCTCACTTGAATATACACACCAATCATTGAGACACAAGCAAATATCATGGCTACATCATCATCTAGGACCTAACTTAGACACTAGCGCATGACTTGTCATGATATTGGGATGAGTAATGCAAGCTCTTCTGAGCCATAGACTTATTTTTTTAGTTTTGATATTTGTTTTGATGCCATGGATTTCATATTCCATGAGTTTTGTATACATTTGACAATATTTATATATCTGACTATGTTATTTCCTTCAGCTAAAATTTGCGTTTATACTTATGTGATCGATATATGTTTGTGTATAGGATCATAGTAGTTTCTATTTCATGATGTTAATGTGTATTTGAGGTTTATTCACTAAAGGGTGCATGAAACAAGCTTTAAATCCTTAAAAATCTCTAAATTTCAAGGGTTTTTCTATTTGCCGAGTCTTTGCCGAGTCTTGGGCGAGTCTAGGCTCCGAGTCCGAGTCCGAGTCAAAAATCGGCTTGCCAAGTCCGAGTCTTGTAACTATGGACGAGAGTGATAACAGTTCAGCCCGAGCTTGGATATAGAAGCTGGATAACTATCTAGCTCTCAGACCCATGGCAGAAGAAGAGGCGATCAAGTTCATTACGTTATACCTTGATGGGGTGGCGCACGAGTGGTGGTACCATGGCCTAGTTACCTTGGGTCATCGGTCTATCACAACTTATGATGAGTTCACCAATAGGCTCATTGAGAGATTTGAGAAAAAGGATCCTGAAATTCATTTCACAGAATTGGCGCAGTTGAGGCAGTATGGCACAGTTGATGCCTTCATAGCGGAGTTCCAGAGACTCTCAGTCATGGTCACTGGAATCACGGAGAGGCGATTGGTGATCCTTTTCAGTGAAGGATTGATGGAACCACTCAAGGGATGGATTAAAGCTTTTGATCCACCCTCCCTACAGGAGGCCATGAAGAAGGCAAGAAACATGGAGTGGGTTGCTCCTAAGGCAAAGTTTCAATCCAATCCACCCTTTCACAAAGGGGATAAAGGAAAAAGACCTCATCAAAGACCTCCTTCGAGACCTTAGCACAAGGAGTTCAAACAGCATAATCCTCATGTCACAAGATTGGATCCAGAGACAGTGAACGAACTCAGAAGAAAGGGGTTATGTTTCCGGTGTAGGGAAAAATGGTCTCAAGATCATGTTTGTCCAAAGGGAGTTAAATTTAATCAGATTGAGTACTGTTCAGCTGGTGAAAGTGATTATGATTTTTCAGACCAGCAATCTGATTTTGAAGATAGTGAAATGGAAAGAGTTCCAGAAGACTCTGAATATGAAAAAGAAAGTGGAGTTATTTTGGCTCAACTTTCGAGCTTTCAAAGAAACGAATCCTTCAAGGTTCGAGGGATGATTAAGGGGTAGCGAATAGTTGCTTTGATTGACACCAGGGCAACACATAACTTCATTGATGAAGTTGTGGTGGCAAAGAGGGGGCTGCAAATAGAAGAGTTTGAAGGCTTCAAGGTCATGGTTGCTGATGGATTCCACATCTCATACACCAAGAGGGCTCAAACATGACTATGCAATTGGGAAACTATGAAGTCAATGACGACTTCTATGTGGTTAACATTCTAGATATGAATGCCGTTTTAGGCATTCAATGGCTGCATTCACTAGGAGAGATCTCCTTAAATCTGCAAACTATGGAGCTTAAGTTTCAATCTGATGGGAAGAGGGTAGTACTAAGAGGAATGTCCAATGGGGGTCCTCGGGTTGTGTCATTCAAGAGAATGGCAAGGCTGGTTCGTCATGATCAAGTTGAGTGGGCTGCAGAATGTATGATCCTTCCTGCTAGTCCGGTTGACACTGAGAGAGACTATGCTCCTGATGTGCAGTCTTTACTCACAAAGAAGAGCAAGGTATTTGCTGATTTACCTCCTGGACCACCACCTGAACGGGGTTCGGAGCATATCATAGAGCTCAAGGAAGGAGCTAAACCGGTTATTACAACTCTATATCGGTACCCTAAGAAGCAGAAGGATGATATTGAGAAAAATATTCAGGAACTCTTGGAGATGGATTTCATTCGCCCAAGCAAGAGCCCCTTTGCTTCAGCAGTGGTTCTTGTGAAGAAGAAGGATGGTACCATGCGCATGTGTGTGGACTATCGTGCTTTGAATCAAAGCGCCATCAAAAACCGATACCCCATTCCACGGATAGATGAGCTCATTGATGAGCTACATGGAGCCAAGTTCTTTTCGAAGATCGATTTGAGATCGGGCTACCACCAGATTAGAATGAGGGGATCTGATGTTGAGAAGACAGCTTTCAGATGCCACTATGGCCACTTTGAGTTTTTAGTCATGCCATTTGGGTTGACTAATGCTCCTGCTACCTTCCAGTCATGTATGAACCGAGTTTTTCAGAAGCAGTGGAGAAGGTTTGTGTTAATATTCTTCGATGACATTTTGATTTTTAGTAAGACCTAGGAAGATCATCTCAAGCTCCTCAGGATCATCTCAAGCACTTGGAGGAAGTGCTTAGCATCCTGGAATCGGAGAGCTTGTTCGCAAAAGCATCCAAATGTGAATTTGGAATGGAGGAGTTACTGTACCTTGGCCACATAATCAGTGCTGAGGGAGTGAAGGTGGATCTTGAAAAGATCAAGGCATTAGTTGATTGGCCACCCCTTGAAAACTTGACTCAGTTGAAAGGTCTTTTGGGTCTTTGTGGATTTTATCGGAGGTTTGTAAAAGGTTACTCACAGAATGCTGCTCCTCTTACTGATCTCACCAAAAAGGGAGCCTTTTGTTGGTCAGAAAAGGCTCAAACTGTTTTTGACAAGTTTAAGAGGATCATGAGTTCTTGTCCAGTTCTGGCTATCCCGGATTTTTCCAAGTCTTTCGAGCTACAATGTGATGCATCCGGTGAAGGAGTTGGGGTTGTCTTAATGCAAGACAAACATCCTATTGTGTTTGAGAGCAGAAAACTGAGGGGTGTTGAAAGAACATACTCTATCTATGACAAGGAAATGCTTGCTATTATGCATGCATTAGCCAAGTTTAGGCAGTACTTGGTGGGAGACAAGTTCGTGGTCAAGACTGATCACAATAGCCTTAAACACTTCATGCATCAGAAGGATCTGAACGAGAGGCAACAAAAGTGGGTGAGTAAGCTTCAAGCTTATGACTTTGACATTGAGTATGTCAAAGGAAAAAATAATGTTGTGGCTGATGCTCTGTCAAGGAGACCCCATTTAAGCTCATTGTGTGAGCTTACTGCGGATTGGAAGGACATGTTGCTTGCTGATTATGCCAAAAATCAGTTTGCAACCAGCATTATTGAAGGTACTTTCATGATGAAAAGTACAAGGTGATTGAGGGGTTGATACACTATAAGGGGAGAATCTTTCTGGTGGTTGATTCTAAGCTCAGGAAGAAGATTTTATTGACATTTCATGACATTCCGCTTGCTGGTCACCAAGGATTCTTTAAGACATATAGGCAGATCCGAGAAAGATTTTCTTGGAAAGGATTGAAAGGAGAAGTTCAACGCTACATTCAGGAGTGTCCAGTTTGTCAAGTGAACAAGAATGAGCATACACTGCCAGCTGGTTTGCTGCAACCACTCCCTATTCCCAATCAAAAATGGAAAAGCATCTCGATGGATTTCATCACAGGGTTGCCCAAGGCCCAAGGGAAGGATTGTATCTATGTGGTAGTGGATAGACTAACGAAATTTGCTCACTTCTTCGCCATTACCAGCTCATTTTCAGCAGCCCAAGTTGCAGATCTGTTTTTTCATGAGGTGTTTAGGCTGCATGGGTTGCCAAAGAACATTGTGAGTGATAGGGACAGCAAGTTCCTAAGCACTTTTTGGCAAGAGGTCTTCAGAATGAGTGGTACTGTGCTCACTCCAAGCACTAGTTATCACCTCCAAACAGATGGACAAACTAAAATAGTGAACAAGTGGTTGGAAGGCTACTTACGAAACTATGTGTCGGAGCAGCAAAGAGCATGGGTGAAATGGCTGCACATAGGCGAGTACTGTTATAATTCTTCCTTTCATATGTCAATTAAGATGTCTCCTTTCTTGGCTCTTTATGGGTATGAAGCACCTAGCTTTGCCGATTTGGTGTTTGGTGATAGCAAAGCACCTCAAGCCAAGGATTGGTTGCAGCAGAGTCAAGACATCATGAAATCATTGAAGAATAATCTTCAGATGGCACAGAACCAGCAGAAGATGAATGTTGATTAGAGGCGTATTGAGCGTTCTTTTGAGGTTGGGGATATGGTCTATCTCGGACTACAGCTGTATAGACAGTCTACTCTCAAGAAGAGTGGAGCTGAGAAGCTCAAACCTCGCTTCTATGGGCTGTTTAAGGTTATCAGAAAGGTTGGAGCAGTAGCTTATGCATTGGAGCTAACTTCTGATAGTAGAGTACACAATGTCTTCCACGTGTCACGCCTCAAGAAGGCACTTGGACACAATGTGGTTGCCTCCTCACAGTTGCCACCTTTGGATGAAGAAGGACAGTTGGTTTTAATTCCAGAGGAGATTCTTGAATTCAGAGAGGGTTCTTTGAGAAGAACAATCCGAGAATACTTGGTGAAGTGGAAGAACCTGCCTATGGAGGATGCGACTTGGGAAAATGATGAGATTTTGCAGCATCCTGGTTTGCGATTGCTTGAGGACAAGCAATCTTGGGGAGGGCGGACTGTAATGTCCCCTTCTCAAGTCTGATCTTTTCAGTGACCGTTGGCCTATTCCGGAGACCCGTAGGCTAGTCGGAAGGTAAAATTAGGGTTTCCTATTTTGAAGGATGTTCTTGCTTGGATTTGGTTGTTTCAGTAGCGAATTCTTTCTGGGTTTTCAGAGAGCTTCGGAACGGTATGTTCTTGGCGTTCTGAGCATCTTCAAGAATTTACTATTTTTAGTAAATTCTATTTCGGGCAATGAACCTGTTGGTCTTAGCACAGTTGACTTTCCTCTTCAGCTGACTCAATTGGCTTATTCAGTTTCTAGTTTCGGAATGCAGTTTCAGAGAGATAAGTTCATTTTACTCAAATAACATTATATTTTAATGTCATTTTACCACCTTGGCCTAGTCTTTTAACTTAATGTTATTTTAAAAGGTGGAATTGAAGGGTGGCGCATCATTGAATTAATTTTGCATTTATTAAGGTTGATTTAAGAGCCTTAAGTGGGATGCCATTTCCAAAGCTATGAATTTAATTAAAAAAGTCAAATTGAAGAAAGGGACGCCATCTCTTGGGATTAGGGTTTGACTCGGGAATGAAGGTTAGGGTTTTGAGAAGGTCAACGAAAAATTATAAAAGGAAGCCTTTGGTTCTCATTTCAGCATCTTTTGTCTAAAGTATTGTTACTCTGCGGGAATGGTATTGGATTGCTTCGAGTAATGAAGGCCTCTTAGCTCGGGCATTGCTTCTTGCTTGCAACACAACAACTAGTGGTGAATTAGTATAGTTTTGTGAGTTTCATTGGGATTTGTGCATTGTAATCAGCTTGTGGCTATTTAGTTTCTGATTTTGCATATTAGAGGTTTTCTAGATTTGCATTTTAGTTACAGCAGATTGTTATTTTAATTCATAACTCAAAAAATACAAAAAGAATTGTTTTGGGTATTGTTTATATCCCGCTGTCTGGGAAGGGCGAATCCTTGTCTTAAGTTTCAGAATTTTTAGTGATGCATGGAATTTTTAAAGTAAAATCTCCCCTCTTGCTGGGCCGTACTTTTCAGATCTGCATTGGGTTTCGTGCATTAAATAAATAGGGTCTTTTGAGTGAGTCTCAGTGTTCTATTTTGGTTGCCATCATACTAGGACCATTATGCAATTTGTCTCATGAGATTTGATGAAGTTTTGAGCAAGTTGTGAGTAGATTTGTGAAGTACAGGGCTGCTGTTCGTGCACAAGGAATTCTGGACTGTCATAAAGCAGATTTTGAGGTTGGTCTGTTTAGTGCAATTTCAGATCTAATCTTCATTCATTCAGTAAAGGAAACTCCTATATATTGTTGCAACTCTAGTTATCTGTTGATTCACAGTGAGGGCAAGTTATTAACTTATTATTGTAAGCTAGTAGTAGTATTGACAGTAATGGTTATCTTGCTTATCATAATTTGTAATGCTCAGCTTTCCGTTCAGTAATTGAAATAGTATTTCCTTTACCTCCGCCCTATGGTAGCTCCTTTCCCACTCTGGGTTAGAAAGCACATTCTGGGTGTTGAGTTCTTCCAACATCTCAGTTATTTCTTTCAAGCATTGTAATTTCTTACACTCCGCCATATGGTCGCCTCAACTCCATACTGGATTGGATAGCACATACTTGGTGTCGAGTTCCCTTTCAGTACTTAGTGTAGAAGATCCTCTGACCATATGCTCGCCATCATCGGCGCCATTCTTGGTTAGAGTTCTTGCATAAGCATTTTGATTAAGATCCTCTGACCAATGCTCACACCTTGCCCACATGGGGATCCTGGTGTACATTATGATTAGAGTTGCTTCAGCAACGTTTTGGTTTAGCTGCTAACCATAACGGGTGCATTGGTTTGTAATTTGTAATTGGAAAAAACAAACAAATTTGGCTCGAAATATTTCACTCCAAACTCCTCGGCTTTGCCTCAAGGATTGTTGGATCTCCCAGCTGAAAGAAATCATCATCAGTTGATTACATACGGCAAACACTTGAGACGTCAAGTGGATGAGTTTGTCGTCAAAGGACGGCGTGTGTTGACAGAAGCATATCAGTTGAGAGACAGAGCACATGGACTTCGATCAGAAATCCAGAAGTTAGATGTAAAGGGAACTCAAGAGAGGCCGAGAGAGGAGGCGACAGTTGCTGATTTGCAACAAGCATATGAATCAGTTACGACCACAGAAAATAAACACCATCTCTTTGAGTGGAAAGAACAGGTGGCATACAAAGTGAGAGCCTATGATGCCAACTCTATGGAGCTGATTGACTATAGACGCTTCGTTGCCAATATTATCAACTTCGCAAGAACGTTGGTAATATCCTTCCCTGAGTTAGAATATCAACGGGAAGGAGGAGAATATGTGGAACTTCAAACAGTGGAGACACGATTCCAGGATGTCATCCGATCTTCATTCCTTGAAGATCCCAATGGCTGCAAATTAGCCAAAATTGCAGCCATGTCTATCCAGTTAGATGAAGCAACTGCCCAATGCATAAGCTATCATCAACAACTTATGATGGGTGAAGAAATGCTTATACGCCACATAGTCATCTTGAAAAGCATTAATTGCCCGGGGGCCGAAGAGGTCAATGACTGGATAGAGACTTTGTTGACCAGTGGTGAAGAGGTGTAAAGCACCAAGAAAAGACGTCCTACCCTCCAAATAGCATTAATGATGACTGAAGTCAACTTGATGCCGCTTTCCAAGTTGACTCCAGATCTCCACAGATCATGCATGTCAGATCCCACTAATCTAAGATGTCTATTTGACTCCCACGATTTGTGGATCTCAGATCTCCTCAAAAGGTGGATGTCTATTTGGAGACACATTTGTAACATAAGTTCACTTTTAGTTAGGTGTCAGTCAACTGAGGTAGACTTCCAGTTTGACTTTTGTTTAGTTTTAGTTAACTGAGGTAGATTTCCAGTTAACTATTTGCTCACCTACTTTTAGACATAGAATGATATCTTGCTGATTGGCAAGAACTGTTTGTTAACTCAAGGAGATTTTAGGGTTGCCTACTCCTTTGAGTTTCTATAAATAAGAGCCTTAGGTTTTTTATTTGTTTAACCTTTATTTGCTAGCAAAATTGCTGCGCCACTGTTGCCAGAGTTCGCTTGTTTATATCTGTTCACTCTTGGATGAGAGTTCGTTGGTTGATCGCAATTGTGCATGATTTCGTGCCTTTGCTGTCCCGACCTTTGTAATTCTTTGAAGAACCTTGAAGAAATAAATCAGATGGTGCAAGCTTGATTGATCTAATTATTTGAGTTATTCAAAGTCTTGTTTTTAAATAGTGCATTGTTTCAATCTCCTCCTTGGACAGGTGTCGTCGCCTCCTTGGATATTTTGTCATCGATCATTATCGTTTGATGTTGTTTAATGATCTCTCTTGCAGCCTAGACTTTGGACAGGTGTCGTCACCTCCTCGGGAATCCTGTTAGAAAGGCCATCGTTCCTTGTTGTTTCCAGTGAGCTGCTTCCAAGCCTATACCTCGGATAGGGGTTCCTCCTCCTTGGCAAGTCTTAGATCTAGTTTACCGTAACGAGTGTTTGCTTGTATCGAGCCCTATCTTGGTATATATCCGAAGGTTCAGAGCCTCGGCCATATTCCATTGAGACGGAGGATTCAAGTGATCCAACCATACCATTTCGCTCCTACGCCCTCATGCTCTATTTATCTTGAGGAGGTAGGATAGTCTAGAAGTTAGTTAGTCGTAGTTAAGATCTGCGGAAACCAGAGAAAAAGCTTAGCTATGACGCATTGGTTTATGCACCCTTGTGTCCTGCCGCTGAGTAAAAAAGATAGGAAATCTTAGTACACCCCTTTTTTACAGTATAAAATCAGCAAAGAGAGATATTCCTCTCTATAATCTGAAGAGCATGTACTAACACACTTGCAATAGCTGTCCGTTTCCAATAAGCACTCCAGAGGTGCTAATTGAAACGCCAACAGAAAGTACTCACAAAACTTCCAAACTGTGGAGTTTAAGTTCAGGGAAGCAGATGGAAAAAAGGTTGTGCTAAGGGTATGGCTAATGGTTCTCCAAAGATAGTGTTAGCTAAGTGCATGGAGAGTGTTTTTAGGCATGGGGATGTTGCATGGGTAGCTAAGTGTTTGATCACATCCAAGGAAACTCCAGATAGTAGCGAGCCATACCATGTGGATATCTAGTCACTATTGGGTAAGAATGACAGAGTGTTTGGGGAGATTCCTCCAGGGAGACCACTTGATAGGGGTTTCAAGCACACGATTGAGTTGGAGGGACTAAACCCGTCATACCCACTCCTTATAGACATCCTAAGAAATTCAAGGATGAGATAGAGAAGGCAATTAAGGAGTTGTTAGACATGGGCCACATTAGACTTAGCTCCAACCCATTTGCTTCTTCTGTAGTCCTAGTTAAGAAGAAGGATGGGACGATGTGTATGTGTATATATCATTAGGCATTGAACAAGAAAACGATCAAGAACAGGTACTCTATACCTAGGATCAACGAGTTACTTGATGAGTTACATGGGCCAGTGTACTTTTCAAAGATATATCTTTGATCAAGGTACCATTAGATTAGAGTTTGAGAGCAGGACATACACAAGACAGCCTTCAGGTGCCATTATGGGCACTATGAGTCTTTTTTCATGCCTTTTGGTTTGACCAACACACTTGCTACCTTCTAGTCCTATATGAGCCATATATTCAACAAGTAGTTGTGTAAGTATTTACTGGTGCTATTTGATGATCTTCTCATATTCAGTAAGACTTGGGATGACCATTTGAGACAATTGAATGAGGTACTGGATATCATTGGTGATCAATCTCTATATGCTAAGGCATCGAAGTGTGAGTTTGGAATGAAGGAGATTTTATACTTGGGTCATGTGATCAGTGCACACGGTGTGCAGGTACATGAGGAGAAGATCTCGGCAATTTTAGATTGGCCACTGCCTAAGTCCCTTATAGAGTTACGTGGGTTCTTTGGGTTATGCAGCTATTACAGGCGCTTTGTCGAGGGCTTTGCACAGTTGGGTACACCATTGATAGATCTCAAAGAAGGGGGCTTTCAGATGGTTAGAGGAGGCTCAAAGAGCATTTGATAAGCTTAAGGAGGTGATGAGGAGTTGTCATGTACTAGCACTTCTTGATTTCACACAGCCTTTTGTTTTGAAGTGTGATGCATTGGGTGAGGGCATAGGAGCAGTGTGAATGCAAACCAAGCATCTAATTGCATTTGAGAGCCATAAGTTGAGGGGACTTGAGAGATTGTACTCTATCTATGATAAGGGGATGCTCGCCATTATGCATGCATTGGCGAAGTTTAGACAATACCTGGTAGGTGGGAGATTTGTGGTGATGATCAACAATAATAGTCTTAACTATTTCTTGGAGCAAAAGGATTTAAACAAGAGGCAACAAAAGTGGGTCAGCAAAATACAGGCCTACGACTTTGATATTGAGTACGTGAAGGGCAAGAAAAATATAGTTGCAAATGCCCTCTCCAAGAAACCCGCAACATGCTTACTTGGAAAGATTTCAGCTGATTGGAAATCTCATCTCTTAGTGGAATACTCCAAGAGCCAATTTTTTTGTGAGTTGATGGATGGGTAGGTCCAGGATGACTGGTACACGGTAGCGGATGATATCATCTACTACAAGGATATGATATACTTCATGCGAAAATTCAAGCTTAAGGAGAAGATTATGAGAGCTACACATGACACTCCAGTGGCAGGTATCAGGGATACTTCAAAACATGCAGGTAGGTTAGAGAGAGGTTCTCTTGGAAGGGCCTCAAGGATGATGTATTGTGGTATGTGAGGGAGTGTGTGACTTGTCAGCAGAACAAGTTGGAACATACTCATCTTGCTGCATTATTGCAACCATTACCTATTCCCGAGAAGAAGTGGGAAAGTGTATCGATGAACTTCATCACAGGTCTACCTAAGGTTCATGGCAGAGATTGCATCTACGTTGTGGTAGATCGTTTGACCAAATCACTCACTTCTTTGTGATTTCTTCAGAGTATAAGGCACTGCAAGTGGTAGAATTCTTTTTCAGAGAGGTTTTCAGATTACATGGGCTGCCCAAGTATATTTTAAGTTACAGGGACAATAGGTTTCGTAGTGCTTTTTGGCAGGAGTTGTTTAGACTTGCTGGCACTGAATTGACACCAAGTACAAGCTACCACCCCTAGATAGATGGCCAAACTGAGATAGTGAATAAATAGATACAAGGGTATTTATGTAACTGTCTTTGGACAACAAAGGGCATAGATAAAGTGGTTGCATCTAGGAGAGCATTGTTACAACACCACTTACCACATGTCCATGGGTATGACACCCTTTCGTGCATTATATGGCTATGATGCACCTTCATTTCTAGATTTGGCTTTTGGGGATAGCAAGGCTCCAAAGGACAAGGATTGGATACAAGAGAGCCAAGATATTTGTAAGGCTCTTAAGGAGAATTTACAAGTGGTGTAGAATCAACAAAAGTCATATGGAGACAGGCACAGGGTGGAGCACAGTAGGAGACTTGATCTTCTTATGTTTGCAGCCCCACAAGCAATCTTCCCTGAAGAAAAGTGGTGCTGAGAAATTGGAGCCACATTTCTATGGTCCCTACAGGATAGCCAGACGAGTCGGGGAAGTAGCCTATGAGTTGGAGTTGCTCGAAAACAACAAAATTCATAATGTTTTGCATGTGTCATGCATTAAGAAAGCATTGGGGCAGCATGTTACTTCATCAGCAGAGTTACCTCTGTTGGATGAGGAGGAGCATTTGGTGTTGGTTCCTGAGGAGATTGTTGATACAAGCGAGAGGAGATTGAGGAACAAGGTAATCAAGGAATATTTGATTAGATGGAGAGACTTGCCAGTAGAGGACACAACTTGGGAAGGAGAACATATACTGCAACATCCCAATTTGCAATAGTTTGAGGGCAAGCAATCTCGGGAAGGGAGGACTCTAATGTCCCCTTCTTAGTGATCACCTTGAGGACTTAATAGCCTATTTAATTCCCATAGGCTATAATTGGGAAAAGAGAATTAATTTATTTAATTGTTTAATATTACTTGGCGGCAAAAAGTTTAAAAAAAGGTAATGTTAAATAATTAATTAAATGGGTTATAAAGTGACTTTGGGAATAAATTAAAAAGTAACTTTATAAACTTGGAAGGATCCTGAGAAGATTCCTTGGAGAAGACAACTGCTAAAAACCTCATTTAATTGCCCAAAATGTTGGGGGCCCCTTGCCTATAGGGGTGTAGTTGTTCTGATGAACTTCAATCCATCCTTCATTTCACGTGCTTGTTTGATCAACAGGTACTGCCAGTTGATATGTTCTTTGAGTTGGCGAACGAATTCATTGCGAAGCTGGGCTGAAGTCGAGAAGATCATCTAGAGACTACTAATCCAAAGACTGACGTCTCAATGGTCTTGTTCTTGGGCGCCCCTGGGCTACAAGGGTGCAGTTTCCCTTGATAGACTGCCATTTTTGATGACTCTCGCCCTCGACATCTTCCGCCTCTGCCTTCGTTTGTTGGTGTTTGATGAACCTGGTAAACTTGCTTGACGATCTGTCAAAAAATTAGCAGAATTCTGAAGAAGATGACTGGTTTTGCAGTTCTTAACAATTGCAGTTGGATTCTTGAATTCATGGGTGCCCCTGGCTTGTAGGGGCACTTTGGGATCCAGAGTTAGTCATTTCTTGATGATTTTGACCTCCTCGCGCTTTGGGTTCACCGTCTTGCTTGTCTTGGGATGATCACCGCTGTCGCTGACACAAACGTGTTCACCATTGTGATTGCTTTCACCATTCTACATGCACAGACAATTGAAAATGTTGACCAAGGCATTGACTACGTAGCATCTCTCTTGTAGCAAGGCGTGCATCTTCCAGGCTTCAAAATATTTTTAGCCAATTTCAACTTTTGAAATTCCCCTCTGTCGTGAAGCATCTTTCGCCATAGAATCATTTGTGCAGCGTCTAAAGCTTGGATCTTGATCCCCGGTACTGGCAATTTGCCATTGTTGACCTCGAAGGTCATATCTTTTCTCCTGAAAAAGTGAAATAGACCACTAGAGAAAACTTGACTTTTTTTGTGATTTTGACCTGACCAATGTGATTGTGAAGTGAGATTGACCTATCAAAATCATTTTAAGTCATTTCTAGAAAGGTCCTATTTTTTAGGGTTTTCCTAAAAACAAGGGTTTGAAACCCTAATTTTCAAAATTTGCAAGTATCTTTTAGACAATGAACCCACAAAAAGCCCATGCTTCGTTTGACCTAAAATTGACTTTTGACAACAATTTTACAAGATTTAGACCATTTTTATCAAAATGCCTTATTGAAGCAAATTTTTTATTTTGGGTACAACGGGCTATACATGTGTAAAGCGTCATATGGTGTATGACAGTGCCCTTGATCAACAAACTTGAGCCACACAATTGCAGGTATCGGGTGATGAGGCCATATGAGGGAGGCAGAACTAGTTTGTATGGTGAACACACTAAACAAAGCACAAGGATCATAGATTGTAGAGGGGGTTCTAAAAGAGGGAAAGACACAGGCTGTACGGTGAACGATGGTAAATAAATTGGCTTAATAGTTTTTTTTTTCAAAATTCAATTTCTATTATTTTCATTTTTTCTTTTGTTCTCATGTGGGGCCCACCTAGTCTTTTGTACTTTGATTGCAAAATAATTCTGTCCAATACTTTTCCCTTTGCCATAGCTTTGTTGTGAAGTTGATCTAACTTAACAAGTATTTGCATGCTCTAGATTAAATATTTTACTACTAGTACTTTGAGATGTGCCGTCATTAATTTTGTGATCTTTGATAAAGTTAGGTGCCTTTGCTATAACTGAAAGTGTTATCTTTTGCAAACCTTGTATTGTATCCGACACACATAAATTGTCCAACTTTTTGCTGATCTTTGTAGCTTTAGTAAAGTTACAATTTGACGGAAATATCTTATACTCCATTTGCTAGTGAAACAGACCACAAAAATAATTTGTTTCATCTTTTGAATATGACTGTAATTCTAAAACCCCTTCATCATTTTATCCCATCGAACTATGATCCTACTTCTTCATCCTTTCTTTTTTGGAGTTTGAATTTGACAAATTTGAGGAAGTTGCTTCCAAATTGACTACTTGGTTCTTCGAATCAATTATATCCTTTCAACCCTTGTTCTCAATGAGGGTTGTACTCTTTTTCCAATTTTGATTGGCTTTGGTTGTTACAAGTCAAGCTTGACCCAACAATTCATTGTATGCTTTCTTTCGTAGTTAAATGATCATAAATTTCAACAAAAACTAGTTGGCTTCCAATAATTACCTTTTGTCCCATTAAAACTCCAAGTACCTTAATACCTTGTTGATCTTCACTTGCAAATTTGGGGGACAAATGGTTGGCTGGCCTTGACTCTCTATCTTTTGGAAGTATGTTCACACCAAACCCGCAGTCAACATTTGTATTGGTGAGATTCCTTCCAAGGATCTATATTCACCAACATTGGTTTCTTTGCCATGTTAACCATTAGTGACAATGGAGTGATCACTTGGTCGTTTGACAACAAAGGTTTAGTAATTTGATCGTCATTCTGGCCAGATTCCAAATGGCTTGTAGCATGCACCATCTCATTCTTTCTTGATACAATAGCATTTTGAAGTTAAGAAATACTTTGTAATAAATCCACTACTTTAACTGGTATAATAGTTTTAAGTACTTGTCTTGTAATATTTGTACAAAATTGTAATTGATTTATTATCGTACTTGCATTTGCATTTGCATTTGAGTGGCATCATTTGTTAGCCATAGCATTCTCCACTTCAGTCCTTGCTTCACGAAGTCTTTCTTTTTCTATACGTGGGTTCAGGTACACAACCTTCTTTGCTTGGGCTCGAGTGATGACCAATACTTAATTATGCCTTACATCAATCATGTTGACATCGGCCTTTTTCTTTGGACATCTGATGTCTTCATGGTCTCCAAGTCCACACTATTTGCTATAAATCCTTGCAAAGTGTCCCCATGCATTACCTTATCGGCATTATATGATCAAATGTCCTTTGGGGTTGTACTGTATTTGATTTTGACCTCTTATTTGATTTCGAGAACCACCTGGAGATGCGTTTTTTGACTTTGGTGGAGTGGACTACTCTCCTTGTGTAAGAGTACTTGTGTACTCTTGGTCTTCAAATTATATGGGAATTCTTTAATTGAGTGGCCCAGGATGTGACAAATCTCATAAAAAGCTTCTTCGGGAAATTAGTTGTAGCATGTCCTTCACATTTACAGTTTTTGCACCAGAGTTCTTTGCTCTCCTTACTATTCTATTTTTCTGCTTAAGTTCTTTCATCATTTGGAGCACGCCTTTCTTGAGTGCTTGTATTTATTTTGATTCACTCATTATTGTCATCCAAATTCTCATCATCTTTCATTTTCCTTTTTTCATTTGACGACATTTTTTCTTCACTCTCTTGTCCATGACTTGATTGTATGCTTTAGTTTAGGAAGATGGTGGTACTAGCTTCATTTTCTTCCGTAACGAGGGCATAAGGCCTTTGATGAACCATCTCTTCTTAAGGTCGTGCACTGGTTTTTTTTCTAATTTCACTAAGAGTTCTTTAAGCCTTAGTTGTAAGCCCTTACATTCTCATGCTTTCTTTGCTTTGTATTATAGATCTCTACTACAATTTCATTGTCATCTCGTAGTAATTTGAATTCTTCCTTGAAAGATTTTCTTAATCTTTTCTTGGTAGTTTTGGAGGTTGGGTCAGCTTTTGCGTACCAGTCAATAGCTATACTTCTTAAGGTTGTTGGAAAGGATCATAGCCAATAGGTTCTATCTTCTTGGCCATTCATTGTTAAGATTGTTTCATAGGTCTTGCCATTGTCTCACAGGGCACTCTGACCCATTGCCTATGAATTTAAGCAACTTCTGCCTTTCAATATTGGGACTTGATGGGTGAGTCACCATCCTATTTTGGTGCAATGTCAATTCCTAGAACCAACTTATTAGGGGGATTTGATTCAAATTCTCTAGTGATTCCTCGCACTCTTGGCCATGTGGGAATCCTCAAGTCCTCCTGCCTGAGTGTTTCGTATAGAGTTGCCTTTAGTTTCTTTGTTATATGCCTTTGGCATAGGAGATTTAGGTTTGCATTCTTCAACCACCTCTTCTTCGATCAGCAACCATTCAATGCCTTTGATGTTATTCTCATAGATTTTGAATGTTGAGTATTTAGACTCTATTTCTTGTTCTTCTTCATTGACTAGTTTCTAAACTTGGTTGGAAAGATCGGTCCATGCTTCATTTGGTAAGGAGTAAATGTCTTGCTATCTCTTGCTACTTCTCACTTGTACGGTTTCTTGTGGTGGGAGTGTTTTTATTTTCTCGATTGGGGCTATGATTTCGGGTTACATTCCAACTTCAATTTATACACTTCAACTTCAATTTATACTCCGACTTCGATTGTGTCTCAGGAAGGGCTCCAACTCAGGATTGTATTGTTGTATTATCTTCATTTGCCTCTCATAATCTTTTGCTTCATTCGCTTTTCTCTACAATCCTTACAAATTGCTTGATATCTTGTTCTTGACCATATTTATTGGGGTCTAAGGGCATGAATCTCTCAAATTTGACATGTTTCTTTTAAGGCAATGGTTCCAATGTTCACTCTCCTATTTGATAAAATGAATATATGAAATAATGAACATAATTAATAATGCATACCAGATAAAGGAGTAAAGGCACATATTTATTTTCACATGAATTTATTAAAGAGGTAGATTTGAGATGGTTAGCCAAGGATCAGAGTTGATCCAACTAGATCATACCACTTTCCTTGACAATACAAAATCTATTTAAAGGGCCCGATAGTTGCTAAGAGAAACACAACAGTCAACTATTTCTTATAACCACCCGAAGCTAACAAACTATTATTTCATACTTGGATAAACCATATTATCAAAACATAACAATAGGCATTGTATGCTAGGTACAGTTTCCAATGATGTTTGGGAACCAAGAACACAATGTGGCAGAAATCAACTCCCCAAATTATGAGCTATAAGCCCTATGCTATTGGAACTTGATCCACTTTTGAGCATTGAAGAAGTGGAAGATGCGGTGATTTTTTGGTTTTATTTTGTTCTTTATTCATTCTTTTCTTGAAGGGACTTCAATTCTGTTATCACCTCCCTCACAACCCAAGGCCATAATGTTGGCATAATGGAACATCAAGTCTAACCAAGTATGCGAACTAGGTGATTAATGTCTCCTTTGAGAAATTCCAAGTCATAGTATTCCAAAAAGATTGTCGTCTTGTGCTTGGCCTACCATGCTTCTACGAAAATTCTTTGTTTTGTGTTTTGAAACATCAAAATTGTAAATCATTCATCATTGACAGATTATAGAACTAAAGGTTAATTAAAAAAATGCAGGCAGCAAAGCTAACCAAAATGCAAGAAAAACCTTTTGAAAAAGGAAAAAGAAAGATAAAAGAAAAATGCAAGGAAAAATGATAAAACCCTAGGGTTTCATTTATTTATTTTCTTAGATTTTGAATTTACAATGTATAAAACTGAAAATACAACAGTAAAACACAAAGATGAATGAATGAGAACAAATATAATGGAAAATTTAGATTTTTAATTTACCTTGATTTGATGATTAAAATTGGAAGTTGGAAACATGTAACTCAAATCGAATGCCTTATATCAGCTCCTTGTTTGCACAAATATTTGTAACTCAAACCCAATGCCTTATATGAGCTCCTTGTTTGCACAAATCCACCATTAGTCCAACCCTATCAGCATGTTTTCCAAGAATGCTCAGCTTCTTTGAAGAAAAAACAAAAAACCAAGTTGAGTGTGGTTTAGTATTTTAAAGTGTTAGTTCCTTTTTAGGGTTGAAAATGATGTGTCTTTTTCAAGTTTTTGTTTTAACTTTTTCTTATATATTTTTTTAGTTAAGTGATGGGCAGCCCTGCAGACTTGCTAAGAACAGGATTGGGACTCACGAGTCATTGCTTGGAATCATGAGGTTTGGAAGTCTAATTCATAGACTTGCTAAGGACACCTCAAACTTCAATTCAAGAGTCCGTCTGGATCCTCGGCAAGTCTCATAACAAATAATAGATGTGTTCGATATGCTTATTACAACGGTACTTGAGCATCCCACACTCTTACTAACTACTTACACATGGAAGAACAATTTAGATTGCATATTTCTTCAATGAATCACTCATGTTGCAAGCCTGGATCAAGATGCAGCTTCACATACATACAGTTGCATTTTATAGTGTGGAATTTAATGATATACAATTTCTCTTGTGATTTATATTTTGTATTCTGGTTATGCAGAAAATCTTGTTTATCTTAACAAGTTGTATCTTATGGCATTTTCCCTAAGGATTGTATATAAATATGTAAATTTAGTTTTTAGCTTAATTGATTAACCACATAAAAAATATGGATTATTATCAAGGAAAGTTTGTTTTAATCATACATCAATTTAAACCCTCATTATGTTGTACAGGTTATCTGCACCATTACACCAGCTTCAAGTAATATGGAGGAAACACATAACACCTTAAAATTTGCCCAAAGAGCCAAACGAATTGAGCTTCATGCAGCTCCAAACAGGGTATGATTTGTTTAAGGATGGTTCACATGCAGGGAGCTGGAATGGTTTCAAATAGTAGTCTGGGAGTAATGGGTTTTAATTGTCCATATATATGTTTTTTCTGTTATTTTAGATGAAAAGAATGACTATTGAAAGTGAATTGTTACTCTGTTTAGATCATTGACGAGAAGTCGCTGATCAAGAAGTACCAAAAGCAGATTGCTAGTTTGAAGCAGGAGCTTGAACAATTCAAGAGGGGTAATCTTGTACCTACCCCTCAAGAGGATCTTCTTACATTAAGGCAGAAGGTTTTCTCTTCCCTTCCTTTCAAGAATTCCTTTACTGATTTTAGATATTTCTTTTCTCCTTCATTTTTTATTTTCAATTTGGTTAGTTATAACTTCAGTGTGCCATGTGATTTCTTTACTCTTCATTTTGAGTATAAAGTTAGCTGAAGCTTGGCTTTACGTCAGTTGAGGCATTCTGGGATTGTGAAGACTCTAAATGTTAAAAGGTTTCTTTATTTTGTTTTGAGCTTAGTTTCTTAGGCTGTTAGAGGCATTCTGGGATTGTGAAGCCTCTAAATGTTAAAAGGTTTCTTTATTTTGTTTTGAGCTTAGTTTCTTAGGCTGTTAGTTCCATTTTAGAGATTTTTGAATTGGTTTATGGTTTCAAATGAGCAGGAAGTGAAAATGCAGTCAAGGTTAGAAGAACAAGAACAGGCAACAGCAGCTTTAATGGGAAGGATCCAGCGGCTTACCAAGCTTATACTAGTTTCTTCGAAGAATACAATTGCAGCAAATCTTCCTGAAAGACCTCTTCATCGTCGAAGACATTCTTTTGGAGAAGATGAGGTACTTAATATTTTTGGGGACTTTCTAAAACTTTAATGAATTATATAAATCAGTTATTAAGGTCTGCTACCAACAAGGACATTCCATCACCTTGTTGGGACATGAACTATCAGACATGCCCTTTATACATGTATATATTCATAGCTTGTCAACCAATCATTGATATTAATTTGTCAAATTACATATTCTTATTAATATTTCAAAATTCAATATAAAGCTAAAGGTAAAGGTTTTTTTAGGTCACCAACTAGTGAGACACCAATTTGGTATACGAGACCACCTTGCAGAAGCAGATTGATTTTACAGTTACCTTATATATTGTTCAAATTTGTACCTCTCAGGTTCTATCCATGGACCAAACTTGGGATAGATCAATTATTGCCAATACTTCTAAGCCTTAGCTTATTTTTTTGGATAAAGATAACTGGGGTAAGGGACCCTAAGCTCAAAGAAATATATGTGAATACCATCTACCAAGTGATATTCTACTTGTCTAGTTGGAACTCACAAATATGAGAACGATAGATTTGAGGGCCTGTAGAATCCTCAAGATATCAGCTACCATTAAGTGGGTGATAACTCTTGGCCTCAACTAGCCATGCATAGAGTGGAATCCTGGAAGAGCGTGCAGAAGGTTAAAGGGAATGCAGAAATTTGACTGTATGTTTCACGTCACAGCATCATCTAACACAAATTTGAAACCTGCTGCTTTATCCATAACTGAAGTGTGAATACAAACAACATCAAGTCTTGGAAACTGAATTGAAGTCATTTGACAACCAAGAGAAACTTGTAGCACATTTCTAAGATTAAAATGTCAATCCATTGTTTACTCTTATGAACCTAATTGAATTCACACCCTTTATTATTCCTACTTACCCATCTCTTCAATTTTCATAAATTCACCTGGCTCAATCATAGGACAACCTTTACAGTCATCTCACATCTTTAGGTATGAAACAATTGTTCCTTTTTATAGTGCCTCTTCTTCATTAACTACGACCGACCAGAGGTTAACACTCCTCTCCATCATAACCACACTAAGAGAGATTGTTTCAAATTACAACATGCATAAGAGGTAGCAAGTGAAACAAGGAGTTAAAGAACTCTGAAAGCTTGTAATTCAATTTCTATCTCCCATCCCCATAATGGAAATTTCTAACTTCATGTTTTCACGGTTTAAAACAGCAGAGCAACAAAAACCAGGAATTCATCACTCTCTATCACTTCAACTCTTGCCGCTCATTTTTTTTGGAAGCATACCAAAGAATAGGTATACAGTGAAAGTTGGAGACAAGATCAAATAAGCTTATGGAAAGGAATCAATACCTTACCAATTTATACCTCTCATTTATGAAACCCTCTCTCATGTTGATCCTGACCTCTCCTTGAGATTTCTCATTATCCTATGCATGAATGCTGTGCAAAACCCTAAAAAAACAATTACCATCTTGCATTCAGTGTCACGTTTCACTCCTCAATCCAAATCCACATGCAGACTCCTTCATCTCATCCACTATTAAACACAGGAAACGACAAATTTTAAACAGAGGGAAGAGCACATCATCACTACCCAAATATCACTTCTCCCCATTGTCTATTACTGAGGAAATTATTTTCCTCTTTGAAACTTTCAAGGATAAGTCTTTTCTTGCATGCTTTGTTGTGTGTGTCTGCCTAAGTGTTTCATAAATATGTTGAATGTCATGATTCAAGTCTTAATGCCTGTCTAACTGTATGTCAGTCCAAGGAATGCTATGATGTGAAAGATGTCTTCTTCCAAGTGAGAAGTTGATCTGGGTGGAGGTAATGTGACTGAGTACTGTTTTTATGACAGTCTTAAGTGTCAAGAATACAGTTGGAGCACTCCAAGAGAGATTTGTACCCTTCAAGTGACAAGGACTACAAGATAGCAGGCCTAACAGTTGAATAACATGCCTCGAGTGGCTGAAAGGATAGAGGTGCATACCTGGGGCTGTCAAGTCATTCTTCTGTGGTAGAGATGACTGAGATGAGTGCCTAGGAGAATGTGCCAATATTAAAGTGACAAGTAAGAGGGAATGGGGTGCCTAAGTGGAGAAAGAAGAAAACTTCCAAGTGACATGAATGACATAAAGAGGTGCTTGTATGTGTTTCTGGTGACAATGACATTTGGAATGAGTGCCTAGGAGACAAATGAAACAATTGAGTGGCAAGCAACATGTGCCGTGGTGATGGTGGGTAAAAAGCATGGCTTGAAGGTAATGTATTTGTTTTAAGTGACGAAACATGGTATAAAAGCATGCCTAGAGTCTTTTTAAGTGATAGACATGATCTAAATCATAGAAGCATAAATCCTCAAAATATATCAACAATCCTAATTTAAAACAAAAACTTTGGTCGAAACGATTTTTCCCCTAAAAATCCTGATTTAATCAACCGTGATTTTATTAAAGTTTAATTGTAATATTCAATGGTCATCTTAGCTTTAGTTAGTCGTTAGTTTACTTTTAGTTAACTTAGTTAGCTTTTAGTAACTTTTGTTTATGCTTCCGTTTGTTTTAGCATCTTTTTGTTATTAGCTTTAGTTTGCTTCAGTTAACATTGTCTTGTAATTTTCTTTATAAGGAGTATTCCTCTCCTTTTGTAAATACAGAATACAGAATAATGAATATCAATTATCATTTCATGGTATTAGAGCTTAAGCTTGATCTTTTTTGGAAAAAAATTTAGAAATACAAATTCATTGTTTTCGTAAGGAATTTTTGGAAATTTCTTAGATGTTTTTTTAGCCGATTATTTTAAAAATAAAAAATTGAAGAAATATTTAAAGAATTTTGAGGGTTTTTGAAGCCATTTTTTGAAGGGCGAAATTGCAGAAGATTTTGTGAAGATTTTTCATGCTTATTTTTTAGGGTTTCTAAGGCGGATTTTTAAAGAAAACCGCGACTGTTGTTGAGTTAACAATCACGGCTCTTTTCTGGTGGATATTGAGAGTTTTTTTTTTTAAAAATCGCGTGAAGGGTTTTCTGGTCATTCTGTGCGTGACTATTTTTTCCTACAAATTGCATATAATTTATGGTCGTGGTTTTTTTTGTAAGCTTTTGTGAAATCGGGACGGACTCCTGGAAGTTTCCTACACATGATTGAGTAGAGTTATTGGCATTTCATCTGTTTCTCTGCTTGAAAATTGCGTGGCTTCTTTTAGCTAGGCGCACATCTATTTCTTTGTTTCTTTGGGTGTCCTGCAAAAATCGTGACAGGTTTAAATCATGACCTGCATAATCTCTCTATAGTTTCCGTGGTATTTTGTGGTCGTTTCTGCCCTATTTTCCTTAGTGCGACTCTGTTTGATGGGTTTTTTGAAGATGCTTTCTATTTATTTGACCTTGTGCAATGGTTTTTACGGGATTTTTAGATGTTCGTGGGTTTGCAATTTGTGATGGATTTTTGAGGATCTTTTATCTGATTTTCTAGGCATTTTTTTTCAAGATTGTGGGTTTTCATGCCTTGTTCCTGCCAAGGTTTTTTTTGCTGCGACTAGGCTTTCAACAAAGTTTTGAGACAATTTTTTCTCTCTAAAAAATTGTTTGTCTTGATGTTTTTGACAATTTTTTTCTAAAGATATTGAGCCAGTTTTTTGACAAAAAATTTCTAAGAAAAATAAAAATTCCTACAAAGACTTTTTCGAAATTTTTTCTAAAAATATTTACAAGAAGAGTTTTTGAAAAAAATTCTATAATATTTTTGTAGTTTTTTGAGGATTTTTTCTTTAAAAAAATCTTTCTTTTTCAGAGTTTTCAAAGGTTTTTTTGAAAAATCTTACAATTTCTAAGCCTCTTTTTTAGACGATTTTTAAAAATTCGTGAGCTATGCCAGCTAATTGTCTAGAGTTTGTACCAGTTGATCACAGATGTACCTTGTTTTTCGTACTTTGGAAAATGGGAGGGACGACATCTTTGTCCAATGTTATGTTGGAAAATACGCAGAGGTTCAATGGAAAGAATTACAACACGTGGAAGCAGAGGATGCTTACCATCTTTGAATAATAGTGTGTGGATGCGCTTTTTCTAGGTACAAAAGTTCGTCCCACATCTACGAGGAAGGATCAGGACAAGTATGATGGAGATAATAAGGAGGCAGTTATGTTTCTAAAATTATTTGTCACCAATGAGATTTTACCAGAAATACCATCTATTAAATCTGCTGTGAAGATCATGAAGCATTTGAAAGATCTCCATGAGACCTCTGACAAGGGCAGGACTTTCTTCCTGAAGAATATGTTGTTTTCGATTATGATGGATGACTAAGTGTCTTTGTAGGAGCACTCGATGAAAATCAAAGATATTCACGATCAATTGGAGGCCATTAGTCACAAGGTGGAAGAGGAGGACATGGTGGTGATCACGTTGAAGAGTTTTCCACGTTCCTACAAACACTATATCGAAATGCTCAACATTACATCCACCAATGTTGACTTGAAGTTTGATGAGCTATGCAACAAGCTCTTGTAGCAGGATAGGTGGAGGAAGCAGTTTGGGAGCAACAATGAGTCTCCCAGTATTGAGAAAGCATTTACTACCAAGGACATTGGCAAAGACAAGTCTACTCAACAGAAAGGGCGAGGCAATTCGGAGGAGGGCTCCAAGAAGTCTATTACTTGCCATTACTGTGGGAAGATTGGTCATATACAAAAGTATTGCACAAAGCGGTTGGCTGATAAGAATTACAAATAGGAAGAGTCTCAGCAAAGTGCTCAAGTGGTAGAGTATACTGAGCAGAAGGAGTTTGCATATTATGCATTTTGATGACCAACATACCATCCGAATATGGGTAAACTTAGTTTATGTTTCTAGGATGACCATTAAGGGAGGGTATTAAAGTATTAATTGAAATATTTAATGGTCATCTTAGCTTTAGTTAGTTGTTAGTTTACTTTTAGTAACTTCTATTTATGCTTCAGTTTGTTTTAACATCTTTCTATTATTTGCTTTACTTTGCTTCAGTTAACATTGTCTTGTAATTTTCTTTATAAGGAGTATTCCTCTCCTTTTGTAAATACAGAATACAGAATAATGAATATCAATTATCATTTCAGATTTTTAATAATTTTTAAGGGTTAAAATCACGAAAAAATTGCCCAACCAACTTGTTGTGAAACCCTAACTGCGTGAAATTGCTATTTAATCAAGTTTTTTCATTGATTTTTAACACATAATTGAGTGTTGGCCATTGGGACATGGTTTACCATCAAAGATTTGCTAGATTTCATTAGGTTGCTGAGGAAAATCATAGGTAGGTGACCTTGAATGGATGTATATTTCTAATGGATGTTAAGGACATTAAAATAGAGACATGTTCTTTCGTATGCTTCTAAATTTGATGTTAAGGACATTAACATGGAATGGCTAAAAAATATGTTGTTTTTCTCTCTATATTCCACATTACTATCATTTTCCCTAGGCTCGTAGTAATGCTTTCCATGTATATAAATCCAAAAACACAATCTAGTGGGAAATAGTAGACAATATCATAAATACTAAATAAGGCTTCTATCTTATTTTTTTAACATATCTGAACCTTATAAGGGTACTTGCCAAAAGTAAATATAGAAATGCAATCTAAATTGAAATGAAACTCTATTGGCTTGATATCAACCTAAAGAGGTTTGTTTTCTTTGTATTCTTGTGATCCAAACTATTCAAAAGAATTTTAACATTTCAATGGTCAACAATAATACCAAGGTGATTGTTTAGATTATCAAGGTTAGGTTGGGACAAATTCCCTTTTTAGATGCTAACAAAGTGTGATAATTTGGAGCTTCAATTTGACCCTAGCCATCAAGTTTTAATGACAAGTGGGTAGGGTAGTGACAATTTAATAATCAAATCAGAAGTGTAAGAATATACATAATAATATATAGACAAATTGTGGAGCCGGAAACAAAATGATGCCTATTAGAAAGATAAAAATCAGCTTGTAGTGCTGAAAAAATGAATTGTAGCAATATTTCATATCAAAATGAAGGATTGTTTTGGTTATATCTAAATTTCCTATATATTTTGCAAGCTTAATGCTTTGTTAATTGGTGAAACTCACTGCTTAAATGCATGCCCTACACTTGTTCGGGAGCTACATTCCACTTAGGGATCGTCATATATAGGAAGGTTCAAAAGGCTTGCAAGGAGTGCAATAGCAGTACATGAATGCCTTAGACATATATAGTGTAGCATTCAATGAATGTTAAATAGGTATTAGGCAAACTAATACATGCCTTGAGAGAAGTCATGCCCTAGTCATGTGGGCTTGTCTTAATCCCTCCCGAAGCATGCCTCATATATTTTCTCTTTAATGATCTAGATAAATTTCAGCAGCAATTGTCCTATTGAAAGAGAATGTTCCTCGTTCTTTGATTTTCCATTGAAACTTGTACCTTAGTCTCTCAAATTCTCAACTCAAAGTCCATCAATGTTTTTAACTCCATCATCCACTTATACGAAAAATCAAGGAAAATTTACTTGAATAATAATAGCTAAAAGTGTGGCCTAAATAGTTTCTCTCTTCTTTTGTACTACCAGGACTTCATTATCTAATGGAAAAATATTTAATATTTGCTTTACTCTTTTACAAATTTGCTAAAACAATTATCAATGAGAATATTTCAATATCATTTATGGTCTTTTGAGATTTAAGATTTGGTTTCAAAAGCATTTTCTATTACTCTATCTTGAGCTATTTAATTCAAAACCTATTAAGTTGAACTTTGCAATTACTTCCTTTGTCATAAAATTTCTCTCTCACTCTTCATATAGTTCTCTTTGACATTGCTCTAGAAATTGCGAGTATTGTTAAATCACAAATATGAACCAGTTGATTCTTGTTTGTAATTTATGATGTCTACTCAACAAAGGAAAACTATCTTTTTAATGATTTTCTTGAGCTTGAGGATTTTGAGATCCTCAAGGCCAACTTGGATAGTCATGAGGTTGAACGACTTAGGAGAGGCTCTGAACCAAGAGCTTCATCATCCTGACCTGCAACCCTCTAGCATAACTCTATTTGTAGTAGCAAGAGTCATTAGCTATGTTTGATTTTTTGGAACTTTGTACTTAGTTTATAGGTTGACTTTGTACAAACTATATTATAATAGAAATTTTATCAATTGTACTCAAATTATTATTGTAACAAAAGCTAGTTATTATTTATCAATTTCCTTTTTACTTTTCCACATGAGTTGAGTGCTTGACTGGTATGATTGCGGTAATCACAAAAGGCACATGACTCTCCAAAACAAGCTGCAATTAATAAAAGGAAAGTTGTGAATCCTCAAAGATCTTATTTGATCATAAATTCCCCAAAAATGAAAATATTTTAATCATTGAATATATATTCTGCCATGTTTTCCTGAGCATTCATCTGTTCACATTACTCTAATATTCTCTGAAATTTTGGAACTCTACAAATTAATTAATCTGAAAACCTCATAATTACCTAAAATTTGTCTTCAAAGAAGACTTTGCAAATTTTCACAAAATTTACCAACTGTCCTTTGAATCATTGCATGAATCCTGAGGTGAATGTGCTTGCATGTGGGGTTGGGTTCTCGTCCAATCCACTGTTTCGAGGGTTTTTGTCCTCGTGGTCTCTAAAAGATGAGCTCTTAGGTTTTGTGCCCGAAAATAAATTCTCCAAGATAATTAATTGCCTTCCCGACTTGCCTTTTATACCTCACCACTAATTAATTATTTTCCTCATAAAGTAACTTTATTGAATATTTGAATTTATTAATTTGATAAAGTCACTTTATAACCTTAATTAATTAATTAAATATGAATGTCTAATAATGCTTTTAAGACCATTTAATATTTGACTAATTAAATTGATCTAGTGGTGACTTCTCGGAAGTTGGGGACATTACATTTGATCATAGTTTGCTTATTTGAGCTTGACTTGGACTTGAGAAGCTAAATTTTTTGATTCATCAAAATTGAACAAAAACTTGGCAGCTTAAAAATTACCTAAGTTTCTTAAAAAATATAAATTTCATGCAAAATACAATTACAAAAATATCAAATGAGTGTGGTGGGGGTTTGGGCGTCACACCCCTAGTGGGGTTGAGGGGTTGTATGCTTTGTGGGGTCTAGGGGTGATGCCACCAAGCCTAAATGAAGGATTTCAAGACCACATAGACCTTCATGGTGCATGTCACTTTTCATAATTTTTAAAAAGGCTTAAAAACATGCTTTTTGAGAGTGAAAATTGCATTTTTTAGTGTTTTCCCCATGCATATACATGGCAAATTTTTTGCATAGACTTGATGAATATCAGCAAGTGCTCACTACACTATGGCTCCTAGAGTACTTGGTCGTAGAGATTGTGTGTTTTTACTAAGAGTATTCAGCTAGCAAAAAATTTTGAAACTAAGTGGTGAGTTTGTATACTATGGTTTTGATAGAGTTTAAGTGACAAAGGTACTTGTAATATGTTACTGTTTTAATTTGCATCTATCAATGCCACAAAAAATAAAATAATATTTATGATAAAACTATTCTTTGAATTAGAAGGGGAACCTCCATTCAAACAAAAACTAACTTAATCTACATAATATGTATTTGCTAGTTATAATCTATCTTGTGCTTTTTGGGGTGGTTCAAGCATAATGAACAAAAGTAAAGTTGTGTTTTTTGGATTCACCTAGAGAAAAGGGTTGATACACACTTCAACTCAAGGCAAAAGATCTTTTATGCTTTTTGAATTAATGAAAAGTAAAACACTTCCATTGCATTCTCCAACTGTTATGAAATGTTTTCCCCAAAGTGAAAACAAAGCTATGAAAGCTTTAAAGGGAGATAGAAAAACAAAGGATAATATGATCCTTTGGTTAAAATAGAGATTAATAAAGAATATTTATAAAAATCCCTTCTAAAAAGGGAGGAATAAATATATTTATTAAACAATTATTAAAGACAACCATTGTGAAAGGGTGTGATCAGCTAAGTTACCGAATCGGAATTGGGTACATGGGTACGATATGTTGGTACAACAAAAAAAGTTTGGGGTTGGGTACGGGTACGGGTACATCCATACAAAAAACATAAAAATTATATATATATATATATATTCATAAAATATAATATACTCATAATATAATATAAAATTAGTATTACAATAATAATATATTAATTGGAGCACGAGTCAAAATATCAAAAGATATATTATTTGCATTATATTATTATATTTCAAAGTATCCCCTACCATCCCCAAAATTCAAGAGATTTTTTGCCTCGTAAAATAAAAATTATATATATATATATTCATAAAAAACAATATATAATAATTATATAATATCCTCATAATATAATATAAAATTAGTATTACAATAATAATATATTAATAATATAATAATAATATTTTAATTATATAATAATATAATATATTAATTGGAGCACGAGTCAAAATATCAAAAGATATATTATTTGCATTATATTAATATATCTCAAAGTATCCCCTCTCGTCCCCAAAATTTAGGAAAACTTTTGCCTCATAAAATTAACATTACTCTCTAATATCCAACTTAGAGTATGACCTTTAGTGGGGGCGTTAGTATATTTTTGCCGTTTTCATTGAGTTAATTCAATATTCATAAAAGGATGATATGAATTTTTTCAAATGATTATAGATCAATTCGATAAAGTATAAAATTGCTCTCTCTGCCTTTGTGCAACACGAAATAAATCAAACAATTATAATCCACTCGTCGTGGGTTTTTTCCCTTTGTTTTCACTTTTTTCAACTTTCAAAAAGTGAAAAATCTTCTGGAAATGATAAAAAAACATCCTAGAATCGCCACATCACCTTTGGAATCGCTCGGAAACGCGATGGAAAACTCAGAATTGATTCCAAGAAGAAAAAACCGAATCTTGTGTGTTTCCAAAGGGATTTGTATCCGATTCCGTACTTGGTACGTTTCATACCTGGAGTCGTCAGGCAGAGGGTGACGATTCAGCTACTTAGGTGTGATGGTTTGAAAACCAATTTTTAAGGCCTATATAAAGCATTTGTATGAGACATGGAAAGAGGCATCGAGATCACTCGAGGAAGAAGAAGGTGGTTTGGTGGGCTATGGGAACTAGAGAAGAGGGCACATAGAGTGTGTCCAACTCATTGTATAGAGTAAACTCGAGATTATCCTAGCTAGAGGTTTGATGCATAAGCATGGTGCATGTAGGCACATTCAATGCTTTTACATAGGTTCTCCAAAGTGTGCCATAGCTATGAAGGCCAAGACCATTAAAATCTTTCGAGGGTGAGAGTGGCCTTTCCAAGTGCTCTATTTCAGATAAGTATTGAAAACCATTGATGTTAAAAGATATTAGGAATATCATATATATGATTTTGATGTTAATCTGATTGAATTATGTAGTTGTGCTATTCAATTTATTATATGTTAATTTATTACTATAGAGTTCTTACTAAAGTATCACATGTATAGTTTACAAAAGTTATTTATATCTATTTTGATGACATTACATATTCTTAATTAGTTTAACTCTAGCATTAACTATATTTAAATCTGCTGCAAATGCTTAAACAACTTCAGGAGAAAAGTAGTGTTACACCAACTAGCATAAGAAAATTCTCTTTTGCACTATTTGATATGAAGTGGCATTAGGACGACAACATTTTCCACCTTTGGTGTTTATAAAGTTGATAACTTTCACTCTTATCTCTATTTTTCATGAACATTTTCCACCAGCGACATCATCTACATTCTATCTTCATAGGCATGACATCAAATTGTTCTTATACCATGTTCAAATGGTGAGAGGGAGTAACTCACTAGAAAAATACACACATATTGAACATTGAAGAGTAACAAAAACATTATATTAGGATTTCATTTTGGATCAAACTCATTGATTTCACATTACAATATATTGGCTTATAAAAGGCTTGCTTTCT
The DNA here is from genome assembly GCA_007115665.2 of Sequoiadendron giganteum. Classification (NCBI taxonomy): domain Eukaryota; kingdom Viridiplantae; phylum Streptophyta; class Pinopsida; order Cupressales; family Cupressaceae; genus Sequoiadendron; species Sequoiadendron giganteum. Next base: position 361,755,335 of record CM021106.1, on the reverse strand, counting down.
TATTAAAACTACCCCATGCAACCTCAATATGGGAAATTCCCACAACTGACATTATTTACTACTAACTATTAAACCAACACCTTTTTATTTATTTAATTATCTATCCAATCTATACTATATGATGTAATATAAATTCCAACTGGTTGGGTATCAAGTAATAAATTAAGATGGATAATAACAAAGAATAGAAAGTTTGTGGGAAACCTAATGAATGGAGGGTGGGGAAGGGGAAAGGGAGTAGATTGAACCAGGAAGCCTTTGATTCCTTGTTAGGGATATTGAGGCAAGGTCACATGGATGGAACCTCGAGGAATAGGATGGGTTGGGAGTAGCATGTAGGATACTAACTTAAGTTCAATAATTGAAAAAGAATATAGAAATGGAATATCATTCCTAAACATAATAGAATTGATAGGGATTAGATGATTAATATGTTAAGTGATTTAAATATATTTATTGTGGAGCTTACAAGTATTTGTGGATGTAATGTCCTTTTTCTGGTCCATTCCAACATCCTTGGAAACCCCCAACTTTCTTGGAGAGTGCCAACATTATTGGGAAGGTATTTTGACAGTGATAGAAAGATCTTGGAGCCAAGATGGATATATAATGGCTTTGTTTGTGTGTAGATCAGACATTCTGGGAGCACATCATACTTCTTGAAGAAGAATGTCATCTTTAGAGAATGCCAACTTACATAGATCTATCTCCAATGCACTCAAGATATTGATGGTGGGTCATTTTAGGATATTTTATTATGTTCCATAAATTTGGCGATTGTGTGGACTATAATTAAATTAAGTTATCTAAGCTTGGGCAACTTTATTTAATTAATTATTTTATAAAGTGATCTTTTTGGGGTTAAAAATATAAAGCTCAATTAATAAAGTCGCTTGGCGGAAATTGAGATTGTCTTATTATTTTTGAAGAAAAGTGTAATGTCCCCGGTTTACAACTAGCCACCATGAACATTAATTTAATTAATTAAATATTAATTTTTCTCAAAATAATATTTTGGATAGTTAAAATATTTAATTAATTTTGTATTTATTAAAGTAACTTTATTAAGTGGTTGGGGAAAATATTAAATAAAGTTAATTAATGGAGCGAAAAATTTAATAATAAAATATTAAAGGTGGCGGTATAAAAGGTGGCAGAGGAGAAGTTTATGGGTATCATTTGGAATTTTTATTATTGGGAGAAATCTTGGATAGTAGAACTCTTCAAGAGCTTGAGGATGAAAACCCTCGGGTTTGAAGGATTGGATGTAAACCCTGTTGGCATTTCAATTAGCACCTCTGGAGTGCTTATTGGAAACGGACAGCTATTGCAAGTGTGTTAGTACATGCTCTTCGGATTATAGAGAGGAAGATCTCTCTTTGCTGATTTTATACTGTAAAAAAGGGGTGTACTAAGATTTCCTATCTTTTTTACTCAGCGGCAGGACACAAGGGTGCATAAACCAATGCGCCGTAGCTAAGCTTTTTCTCTGGTTTCCGCAGATCTTAACTACGACTAACTAAGCTTCTAAACTATCCTACCTCCTCAAGATAAACAGAGCATGAGGGCGTAGGAGCGAAATGGTATGGTTGGATCACTTGAATCCTCCGTCTCAATGGAATATGGCCGAGGCTCTGAACCTTCGGATATATACCAAGATAGGGCTCGATACAAGCAAACACTCGTTACGGTAAACTGGATCTGAGACTTGCCAAGGAGGAGGAACCCCTATCCAAGGTATAGGCTTGGAAGCAGCTCACTGGAAACAACAAGGAACGATGGCCTTTCTAACAGGATTCCCGAGGAGGTGACGACACCTGTCCAAAGTCTAGGCTGCAAGAGAGATCATTAAACAACATCAAACGATAATGATCGATGACAAAATATCCAAGGAGGCGACGACACCTGTCCAAGGAGGAGATTGAAACAATGCACTATTTAAAAACAAGACTTTGAATAACTCAAATAATTAGATCAATCAAGCTTGCACCATCTGATTTATTTCTTCAAGGTTCTTCAAAGAATTACAAAGGTCGGGACAGCAAAGGCACGAAATCATGCACAATTGCGATCAACCAATGAACTCTCATCCAAGAGTGAACAGATATAAACAAGCGAACTCTGGCAACAGTGGTGCAGCAATTTTGCTAGCAAATAAAGGTTAAACAAATAAAGAACCTAAGGCTCTTATTTATAGAAACTCAAAGGAGTAGGCAACCCTAAAATCTCCTTGAGTTAACAAACAGTTCTTGCCAATCAGCAAGATATTATTCTATGTCTAAAAGTAGGTGAGCAAACAGTTAACTGGAAATCTACTTCAGTTAACTGAAACTAAACAAAAGTCAAACTGGAAGTCTACCTCAGTTGACTGACACCTAACTAAAAGTGAACTTATGTTACAAATGTATCTCCAAAATAGACATCCACCTTTAAAGGAGATCTGAGATCCACAAATCGTGGGAGTCAATTAGACATCCTAGATCAGTGGGATTTGACATGCATGATCTGTGGAGATCTGGAGTCAACTTGGAAAGGGGCATCAAGTTGACTTCAGTCATATTTATTGCTACTTTGAAGGGTAGGACGTCCTTCTTGAGGTGTTTGACACCTCATCACCATTGGTCAACAGTGCTTTTGTTCATTTGTTGACTACTTCACACGGAGACCGTTACATGCCTGCCAATCGTCAGTTTACCGCTTGTCAGCAACTTGATGTATGTATCTCCTTCATTCTGCTTCCCTTAGGAGGGTTACTCCTTTTCTTTTTTGTCTATGTTTCCACTTTGACGTGGAAGGTAGTGTAGTATTAACCGATGGCGGCTCTGTGTTGGGAATGACTACCTTCCGCGTTCTTTTTCAGCTTTGGCGTTTTCCTTGATCTTTCTCAATGGAAGAGTGTTGTATGGTGAAACCGCGAAGCTTGATGATGAAACCGCGAAGTTTGACTCTAATCGTGAGAAATGCACATGAACTTGCTGCATGTGTAAAATTCCAACAGTTACAATCCTCTAAATTGGCCTTGGAAGGCGATCAGATATACGAGGTGAAACCATTATGGAACTTGTGGACTTGTTTCTATGCTTGTCAATCTGTCTCGATTGACCTCTGGGTGTGCCCGACGTAGATCGGTGCCTGTCGTTTTCAGAAAATCATGGAGTAAGACCATTTTGGTCTTGTATTCGTCTTGGGAGAACTGCATTCTGAAAACCTTGAAGATTGACTGTGCACACGATGCTGCTCGGACAACTTTTTCTGGAACTGCTAAAAATAGCCTTGCCGGGGGTAATTTTTACGAAATATTCTGAGACATGGGTATTGTTGAGAATAATTCTCTAAACAAACCTAGATCATCAGAAATTCGAAAAAACGTGTTTTTCTATGACATGCAAGAACCTTTCGGTGGCAGAGGCAGCGAGGCACCAGAAAGTGATTTTTCTCGGAAAAATCCAACACATGGGTTTTGTTTGTGCTTCAAAGCTAAACAAACCCAGTTTGTCCGTTTTTCAATATTATGACTTTTTTTCGGAAACCCTAAAAAATAGGGGTAGCAGGGCTACTTTTTTTGGAAAAATCTAACATGTGGGTTTTGTTGAAAAATCTATGCTGATCATACCCAATTGGCTAGATCTGTGATTATCTGTCGTTTCCTGTGACATGCAAAGAAATATAGACAAAAATAGAGGAAGTAGACAGAAGATGGATTGGAAGTTATAAACTGCCACTTTGGAAGAATTATGCCTTTTGATGCAAACTCTGATAAATAGTCCCTCTGTGCAACAAATCTTCAAAAATATGAAGAAGGTGAAAACCCCTCTATCAGATCTTCAAAAATGTTGGAGAAGAAAAATATCCGTTCTTGAGCTCCTCAACCTGCAAAAAAAATAATGAATAATGGATGCCTAGATGCTTTGATATGTCAATTTGGAGTTGCAAGCATCAATTGGGCATCCAACTCATGATTGAGCCTAATTTGGAGTTCAAAAAAGGTGATTTCCACTGATTGTGGAGTGTTTGGCGTCTTTTTGCCTCCAAAATTTGTTAACTCAAGTCAACATTTTCTTTTGACTTTCTTAGGCTTCCTTTTTGGAGTTTTGATCATTTTTGTAGGCTGAAGTGCCTCTGTTTGATCTTTGATCCTGGCTGCTTAGTTGCTCTTCGGCAGTTGCTGACGGATTCGTTGTTGATATGGGATCAGTCTGATGAGATATGCCTGGGAGAGATTAACTTAGAAAACTGAGTTTGGACCTCCAGAATGAAGGGCGCCTTTCTTCAAGATGGGCGCTTTTGGCTGTGTCTTAGTCAATTTTCATTGACTGTTCTTCGTTTTGGCCTTTTTTAGACCCTCTGTGCTTTGATCTGACATTCCCGTTGATGGATGAGTCGGATGACTCTGCTTGATGATGCATCAGGTAGCCAGCTCAGTCCTGCACTGGATGACTGACTTCTCAGTTGATGACAATGAGTTTATGTCTTTCAAACTAAAGGGCACCCCTGTCCGGCAAGGGCGCTTTTAGCTTTTGACTGGTTTTACTTATGCTGTGAACTGCTTGCCTTTGACCTCCTCTATCAGATGACTGATTTGTCAGTAGTTCTTGCTGATGGTTTCGTTGGCGAGACTGGTCATAGCTGAGAAGATCATCCTGGGAGGTAGTAAAGATTTTGACCGAATCTGGATGCCTTCAAGAAAGGGCGCCTTTCTTCAAGAGGGGCGCTTTTAGCCATGCCTTAGCCATTTTCTGGCTTGTCTTTCCAGGTCTTCAATTTTGGCTTTTTCTGTTTGACCCCAACTCGTGATCGTTTGGCATGTCTCGTGAACCTGCTGTCAGATTGATCACGCAGCTGGGAGGAAGCTGGAAAGATATCATGTATAGAACTGTTGCTTATGGATTCATCTGGTGCCTGCAACTGAGGGGCGCCCCTGGGCAGCAGGGGCGCTTTTACCTTGAAGCTCTCTGATTTGGCATCTCTGTCGTCAATGGATCCTCCATACTTTGCTAACGGTTGGTCAATGATCCCTGAATCAGATGATTTTGCTGATTGTTTTGTTGTCGAGTCAGCATGAGAGTGAAGAGGATGATTGAATTGAAGATGCCAAATGATTTCATTTGCCCTCTGGGATCCAAGGGCGCCTTTCTTCAAGAGGGGCGCTTTTAGCCACTGTAGACTGTGTTTTGCCTTGGTAGACAAAACACGCACCTTCCAGACTTAGCCAAATTTTGGCCTTTTCCGTTTTGAGAATCTCCTTCGTTGAACGGCATCATTTTCATCCTTTTCCGCCATGGCTTCTCCGTTGAAGCTTTTGAGGTTTAGCTTTCAGCACGTGGTACTGGCCAATCTGCCATTAATGGCTGCGGAGCTCCTAACTTTGTTCCTGAAAAATAGAAATAGACCCACCAGAGTATAACATATTTTTTGATGATTCTGACTTGATCAGTGTGATCGTGAAGGCAATTAACCCTATCAGAATTATTTTCATTCATTTCCGGGAAGGTCCTATTTTTAAGGGTTTCCTTAAAAATAGGGGCGTAAAACCCTAATTTTCATTTTTTCAAAATTTTAACCATAGGTTCCTTGACAGAAACCCACAAAGACTTCATGTTTGTTTTGACCTAAAACATATTTTCGATGGCATTTTTACATTGTTTAGCTCAATTTAAGCAGAATGCCAAAAATTTCATTTTGGGTACAACAAACCCAAATCCTTCTATAGGCATATTCAAATTGGGATTCGTAGTTGAGTGTCAATGAATGGTTGAGTGATTTGTAAAATTTGTGAAACAAATTTTAGTGGAAGATTTTTAGATTGTAGACGGGGAGGCTTTCAAGAGAAGGTTTTATATAATCATACAGGTTTATATTATAGTCTTCTTTATCAGTGATAGTCTTAAAGTTACAGAGTGATTGTATTATGCTAGAGGTGTCGTGGTAATCATTTTAGGAAGGTGTGGGACTTGTTTCTTCACCTCAGCCTCTTATGGAGTCGCAGGGGTAATTTAAGACCTCCTATGCCTCATTGTTCATTAATGAAGGAATTTGCAACCAATATGGGGGTGTTCTATTTAATTGGGAGTGCAGATAAGGTGTCAAATATGTCCTAATCAACAGTTAGCAAGTCCATGCAATTCAGCCCAAGAGACCTGCGGTGGAGTTAATAGAGAATTCGGGAGCTTATAAGGAGCCTTGGAAACTTCTAAAGGAGTTGCGTTTACACAGAAGACCAATATTCCCTTTGTGGCTTGCATTGGTAGCACGTTAAGGTGTTGTGATATGTTTTAGACTATTCTAGGTCAGATTACAGTTTAGAAATAATTTAATTGAGACATGTAATGATTGCTGAGATATTTATGTTGCACCTGTAAAAGATTAAATATCATTTTCATAATGGAATATTGGATATTTATATATGTATTTGTAATGTCCCCACTCTAGTCAGTTTCAAGGAGCAGTTGAGTTAGCCTATTTCTTGGACCCTCGTAGGCTGACAGGATCTGGTTAGGGGGTCAATGACTGTTTTTGGTGGGTATTGCCATTCCCATCCCTTCATTTCAATATGGATTTCAATACAGGCACATGGTGTTTAGTGTTCACTAGCTTATGACGGCACAAGATAATATTGAGTTTGGAGAAAGTTGTGAATATTTTTGTGGTTAAGTTAATTATTTAACTTATTGGTATTATAAAGTCAAATTGACTTTATAAAGTTAAAAAGCCACTTAAATATATTAAAATAATGACTTAAATATTATAAAGTGAAAATCAAAATCAGTTAAGTCATTTATTTGGGCGCCCAACTATGGAAAGTATAGAAAATACATTTTAAATGTAATTTAAAGAAAAAGTGGCGACATTTCTTGGAAAGACGTGCTTTTTTGGGCAATATAAGCAAAAAGAGGGAAATTAAAACTCATTCATATGATTATTTGACATTTTGCTTCTTTTTGGTTTTCTCTATGATTTTGTCTGAGACAAGTTTACTAGAGGGTTTCACCATCAGAGAAATGACAGATCTTCAGTGTTTTGCTACTTTGAGGCTATGAGATACCAGCTAAATCGTTGCATTTTGGGAGGGCTTCATTCTGAAGTCTTCAGTGATCTTCATCAGAGTTTATTTGAGCATTATATATAGTTTGTAGTATGGAAGAGGGGTTCTTCATCAGGGACGCCATTATTCTTCAGATTTCCAGCATTTAATAAAGAGTTAGCATTTGATTTTGAGGTTGTACTTTCTTCTTGAAGGGAGTGTTCTAGAGGAAGGGCATGTGAATGCTTGAGGCAAAAACGCCTCCTTTTTGGTATGTTTCTCAGCTCTACCATTGGCGTCCCTCCTTCTCAGCTTCATTCCTTCAGCTACCAGGAGGGAGAAAGCAGATCTAAGGCTCTAGCGTTCTATTGGGTTATTTTCAGCAATTCTTGCTTGCCAAGCTTTGTAATTTCTTATTGAATTATTCTTGAGGTCTTCGGGTACGTTTCTTGTTTGTAATTTCATTGTATGTACTACCATATCTTATTTATAGTACCAGGTACTCAAGAAATTCATGCATTTCAATTTTATTTGTAAATTTATGCTTGTACGCCCTTTCTACTTATGTCTAGAAACTCTTCTTAAAATCAATAAAAAACACAAAAAGATAAGAAAAACTATAGGATGAGTTGGAGCCAATTGGGCTCTTCACAGTGGTATCAGAGCTATAATCCTGCCAGCTTGGAGGGTTAAATACATATGCGGCCTTATTAGGCTCGAGATAATAGGTACTATTCATGTAGGAGGCTTGGTGGTTAGAGAAATCCATTGGAAGATTTTACTGTTGAAAATCAGTTCAAAGATATACCTTTTGAAAACATGGGTGACAGGGATGAGGTTGAACAACCTCGAAACCAGGTTCAAAACGAAGACAGGGAAGCCAGAGATATTCTAAGAGGCCTAGTAGTAGGATAGGAACATGTGGCAAATGTATTGCAGCAGTTGAGCACAACAGTGCAACACTTGACTGTTCATAGGAAACCACATAAACATGAGGAAGATGGCAATGTGCATGGATATCCATGACTGAGAATTACTCCTACACGCACCTATGAGAGACCCACACGTCCTAACTTTTCCAGGCGTGATCTAGATGAGGGCATCATGGAGGAGGGAGAAGGTGAAGTGGTCTTCACAGACAACATCATGACATTGCATGATGAATGGGAGGCTTTACCCCAAAGAGTTAAGGATCACCTTAACTTTGATAGATTTATGAGCCAAAAGAGAGAACATTGCAGGAACCGAGTTGACAGGAGGCCTAGAGATAACAAAAACAACGATCTGAGACAGGCTACAAATAAACTAGCTCTTCCTACCTTTGATGGCAGTGGTAGAGTCGCAACTAGAGCTTGGATTAGCAAGCTTGACACTTTTTTGACTTTACGTCCAATGGCGGAGGATGATGCCATAAAATTCTCAGCATTACATTTGGATGGTGTAGCCCATGATTGGTGGCACCACAGTATGATTACCCTACAACATGACTAGATCACAACTTATCAGGAGTTCACGAATAGGTTGGTTGAGAGGTTTGATAAACGGGATCCGGAATTATACTTTAGAGATCTCGCTCAGCTGAAGCAATTGGGTAGTTTAGAATCCTACATTGGAGAAATTCAAAAGCTTTCAGTCATGTAACCGGCATTTCAGAGAGAAGGCTAGTTATACTCTTTGTTGAAGGGCTTTATGAGCCTATGAAAGGTTGGATCAAGGCATTCGATCCACCTACCTTGCAAGAGGCTATGAGTAAAGCTCGTAGCATGGAACTTACAACACCTCGTGGTAAGTTCACCACAGAATCATCATCTTCTCATGATGGAAAATCTGATCCAAAAGGAATAGAGGATGTGGAGCCAAAGAAAAAATTTGCAGCTCCTTTAGATCAAGAAACTATCAATGATTTGCGAAGAAGGAAGCTTTGCTTTTATTGCAAAGGACCTTATGACATAAACCATGATTGTCCACTCAAGCCTAAGGGTAATAACAGACGAATGGAGTGGTTTTATGAGGATGAAGACATGACTGTAATAGCAGACCAACAAGATGCTATGCAAGAGAACGAGGCTGGAAAAGCCTCTATATAGCTGGGACACGATGCTATTTTGACCCCGTTAGCATTATCTGCCAATACACACAGGGATTCATCATTCAGAATCAGGGGATCAGTGGATGGTCAGTGATGTGTTGCTATGTTAGATACAAGAGCCATACATAATTTCATTGATGAGGAGTTTGTTAACAGGTGGAAATTCCAGACAAAGGATTTTGCTGGACTCCGTGTTCGATTTGCAGATGGTTATCTTACCTACTTTAGATGGATTTGCAATAGCACACTTATGTTAGGTGACTATTCGTTACAAGCGAACTTTTATGTAGTCAACATGGGTGAGATGGAGATAGTATTGGGTATGAGATGGCTCCAAGACATTGGTGAGTTTACCCTCAATACACAAAAGATGGAAATGAAATTTGAGGTACACGGCAGGAAATATGTGTTGAGGGGACTGGAGGAGGGGAGTTTGTGCTTGTTTTTTCTTATCAGAGTGAAGAGCGATATGATTCAAGAGGGGTGTGACACAGTTCATGACTCTGACAGTTCAGAGGGATGCACTTCTAATCAACATTGTGGTATAGTTCACTTGGTGAACAATCCTTTGTTTGAGGCAGATGCTATAGTGCCTTACAACAATCCGCTCTATGAGGTTGGTGTTGATCACACTCTTGAGATGAGTGAACATGGTGTTTGGAATCCTATCGGTGTACCAGGACTTTGGACAGGGCTCGCTGAGGAGACTTTTTGTGTGTACATGGTGAGGAGTGCATATAGTTTTTCTTTTGACCCTCATGTATAGGATATTTGGCGGATGCACCGTTCCGTTGCGCATGGATTAGATGATTTGTATGAAAACTTATCCTGTGAATGGTTCGGAAGCAAGCATTGTCAGTTTGTAGAGTTGCTTCCAAGTAATGCTCATGTTCTTGCGACACCTGCTGTTGAGTATGATTCAGTTTGGCAGGTCTTAGTGATGGTGTTGCAGGAATGGATTGGGAACATTTTGCAGTTCTACCTATGGGATCCTAGTGGGTCTGGTGGTTTTGTGGTTTCGAGCTTTTCGATGAGAGATTGCTTGCGGACAAGTAATTTTGGGGAGGGCAGATTGTAATGTCCCCTCTAGTCAATTTCAGGGAGCAGTTGAGTTAGCCTATTTCTTGAACCCTTGTAGGCTGACAGGATCTGGTTAGGGGGTCAGTGACTGTTTTTGGTGGGTATTGCCATTCCCATCCCTTCACTTTAGTATGGATTTCAATACAGGCATATGGTGTTCAGTGTTCGCCAGTTTTTGATGACACAAGATAATACTAAGTCTGGAGGAAGTTATGAATATTTTGGAGTCTTAAGTGATCTTCATTAGAGTTTGTTTGAGCAGTATTTACAATTTGAAGTATGGAAGAGGGGTTCTTCATCAAGGATGCCATTCTTCTTCAGATTTCCGGCATTTAATAAAGAGTTAGCATTTTCTTTTGAGGTCGTACTTTCTTCTTGAAAGGTGTGTTCCAGAGGAAGGGCGTGTGAATGCTTGAGGAAAAAACGCCTCCTTTTTGGTCTGTTTCTTAGCTCTACCATTGGCATCCCACCTTCTTAGCTTCATTCCTTTAGCTACTAGGAGGGAGAAAGCAGATCTAAGGCTCTAGCGTGCTATTTGGTTGTTTTCAGCAATTCTTGCCTTCCAAGCTCTGTAATTTCTTATTTAATTATTCTTGAGGTCTTTAGGTACGTTTCTTGTTTGTAATTTCATTGTATGTACTATCATATCTTATTTACAGTACTAGTTGCTCAATAAATTCAAGCATTTCAATTTTATTTGCAAATTTATGCTTGTACGCCCCTTCTACTTCTGTCTAGAAATTCTTCTTAAAATCAATAAAAAACACAAAAAGATAAGAAAAACTACAGGATTCGAGTTGGAGCCAGTTGGGCTCTTCACAGTATTTGAATATGTTTGCAATATTGGTAATACCGTGAAATCATACACTGTGATAGACCCAATCATTTCATTTGAAGTTCTGGAAATCAAGCACAAGGACAACAATATGATATCTGTTTGACAGCATGCTTGCATTGTCAAACCAATATAAGTAAACCGTAAAAACTTCCTATCAGGGGTGTGGGTCATTCCAAAAAGTGTATAAAAAGAGTAAATGGAAATGGAAAAGGCATTCTTGACATTTTATTTTTACAAACTGCAACTTGGAGAGATTCAACTTGGTTCATTCTTTAGCCAAAGGACGAAAACCCTTCTGGCAATCAATTTTGTGGATGTAAATCCACCTAGTCGATCGAGTGGATTCACATAGGATTCATGAATGTGTTTAAATGGTGATTGTAGAGATTTATGAAAAGGATTTCAAGGTGAATCGATATTTGATATTGGAGAGTTGTACAAGTATTTTACTTTTACTCCAATTGTGAGGTTAGGAAAATATATATATTTATAAAAATACATGGTGACACTGGAAATTATTGTGTCCTAAAACAGGTGTAGCATCTCAAGCTATTTCTGGTTGCATTCTTTTGAATACTAAAGAGTTAATTTTTATAGAAATGGTGTGAAAATATTAGCGCAGCTCTGGAAGGTGAATTGATGGCTTAAATCTAATTGTAGCCTATTAAATATAGTCCAAGTCTTCGAAAAGACAAATTAGTCTTTGGAAAAGTTTATTTAGAGAGTCCTAAGGTAAACAAAGCTCTTCAAATACTAGCCGCTAACATTTTTTATTTGATATTTAAACCAGAAAAAAAATATTATAGCATCCTTTTTGGATAGTTTTGGATTATAAAGATGTGTTGGGATGAGTCCAAATGCCTTAGGACTCTATAAACCATACAACTAGGTTTCTTTGTTCGCATTTAAGCTCCAAAAAGGATATCGATGACTTTTTGTTAGCATGGAAATTAAAAGGTGAAAAGGGGATAATGTAGAGTTAAGATTAAGGTCAGTTTTCTTGGTCGATGGTGGTCTAGAGTTGGAAGTGGTTTAACTAGTTCTTGGCAGGGAATTCATAGAAGCAAGGGAGCAGTATAGGGTGAATTTTGACATAGCTTCGCGGTTTGTAGCCGCCCTTTTGGATTTGTAGGTCTCCAAATGCATGACCCTTGCTATAGCAAGAATGATCATCAAAGTGGATATCTGGGTGGTGTAGAGGACATGATTGCTATGGCTTGTTTGGGCGAGGGAATATTGTGTTCGAGAGACTTGCAACTTCTTTTCACTTCGGGTGCGAGGGCCAAAAGATATCCCTTCCTTCTAGACATTTATGGGGCGGCATTGATGCATCATAGGATACGAGCTGAGTGTTGTGTGAGGTTTCTCAAGTTTTTTTGTTCTTGAAGCTAGCTCTGAGTTTGGGATGGATGGTAGAGTTTGTAAACTTTCTACAAACAATTGCAGATAGATAAGGGCATGATGAATTTGCAACTCAAATTTTGGTATTTTGGAGTCCTCCGGGTCTAGTACGAAGATGGTATTTTTAGCTGCAAACCAGAGGAGGTGATGATCGAATTTGCTGCTCAAAATGGTGGATGACGAATCTTGACTCATGGGTGGTAAATTTTGATGTGTGCTTGAAAGTCCACATGCAATGAATTGAAATGTAAGATGTTTTGTGTGGATAGGGTATGGGAATCTGAGATAACCATTGTAAAATTCAGACCCTGCGAGGTCATATTATATGGTTGGGAAAATGCTATTTGGGTTGCCAAGGCAACATCATAAATGGAAATCTTTTGTTTTGAAATAATATAGTTATCTTCTTACATATAAAAAAAGACTATTCATTGATTAGATTTATTGTAAACAAGAAATATTAGAGATTGAATTTCCATGTAATAGAAATATGAGATTAATCCTTCAATGCAAACTAATAACAAAAAGTTAAAAAATTTCAATCCTTTTAGCAAACTAGTGATCCCTAAATAGAATCACTTTGAACGAATTGGGGCTTTCGCTATCCAACCCAAATACCTAAAGGGTTTTCATCCTTAGACGAAAGGTGAATAGATGTTTTATCTCAAGAAAGGGGTTCTAGATTTCATATTAAATGGATGCTTTCTTCTATGCCTAGTCCCTCCTTTTATAATTGTCTTTTTAATTTAAAAACCATTTCCTACCTTATTCTGGTAATGACTAGAAAATACCTTTATAATATTACATTACATTGGCCACCTTTTCTAGAACTATTTTTTAATATTGTATCTCCTTTTATAACTCCCTTATTAATTTTAAACCTATTTCTCACCTTATTCTAGAAATGACTAGAAAACACTTTATAATATTATGTCTTAACTCATAACCCCCCATGATCTGGTATTTGGGGTTTTGCCAAACAATACAGATAATATAGAATTTTACAATTCCAAACAAATGCAAGAAAAAAATAACCAGAGTTTATTAATGATTCAGGGAATACATATAATTCTTACCCGAAAATAACAACATAAATTGCTGATCTGAAAATGCTTGATTAGCAGCTGAGAATATCAACAATCTTCGACCCTGTATTATTCCATCCTAAATACCTATTTTAAATCTTCCTTCTGAAACCAATGTAGCTTTGTAATAACCCCTTAATGAGATTATCTCTCAGAATGCCCTTGGGTGATCTTCCACACCTATAGACATTGTTCTCTCTGAGGGTTTTTGTCCTCAAAATGCTTGAATCTTCAAAACCAACAAACCCTTGCACAATTTCTCCAATTTCCACAAGTCTTTTATAAAATGATCAAATATAATGAAAAAATAAATGCTTTTTTTCTTTTATACTCCAAATCCCCACTTGGACAAATAATTAAATAGAATAAATATTTGCTTTTGATGCATTTGGCCTTTTCTAAAATAATAAATTAATAAAGCCTCGTTAATATAATACTTTATTAATTTCCATTCAACCTCCTTATATCACCTTTTAATAAGTCATCTTTAAATAATAATATTTTTAAAGTTGAGTAGCTTTAATAATATAATAAAACATTAATCCTCAATGAATTACTTAACAATAGCTCAAATAATGATCCGATCATATTTTCTGGATGTAGGCCTGATGACGTTTGATCTACATAAGAATTACTATAAATAGTAAGTGTAGGTGATATGACCAAGTGACTTACTATAAATAGTAAGTGTGGAGAAATCAACCAGAACGACCTTCAGAAGGTCCACCACCAAATCATTGTCACTGAACAGGAGAAAACTGATATAAACCTTTGAAAACCCAGCTGAAGAACCACTAAACACCCTCAAAAGGGTCGCTTGAATATCCTATTAGCCTACGAGAAGCAGATAATAGGCTAACCACTGCAGGGATACAAATCCCGAAAAAAAGGGGACATTACAGTCCGCCCTCCCCAAGATTGCTTCTCCCCAAACAATCCTCACCTGAATAGCCAGGCCCATCTTGAATGTTGGGATCGTAAACCAATCGAAACAATGCTCTACCCAAGCTCCACTGCAACCACTAGAGAAAAGTAGAACTAAACTCGACAACCCTATCAATCACTGTCTACGGAAAAAGCATACTGCCAAGCATAGAAGATCCCAAAGCTCGCAACCCAACTAGAAGTTTGCCATACTCATCACCCGCTAACCTCGGTTGCGCGACTTTGATATATTCTTCACCAAGCTGAAGTTGGTGAAGCAACATACTGTAATAAACTCTAGATACCATACCCCTCTACGAGTGTACTCCACCTAGATCCCATGGACAAATTTGGAATTTGTCCTTCTTGTATCCTGATGGTTCCTGTTGCACCATTCTAACTACCACCAGGAATGCCAAACAACTCAAAATCTGCCCCTATATCATGTATCCCAACAATATGCATATCATGTAGAAGTAGCTCAAACATCCTATAAGATTTGTCCCCTCCATCCATAGAAGGAAACTACTCATACCAAGCATCCAACTCACACTTGTGTGTCTTCTACCTCATAGTCAAATCAAATGTGAATGGACTGAAAGTAACGCCGTATGCACACAACACATTATGCATGTTGTGGAACACATCAATAAGCTCTGTTGGAAGTCGTGATTTACCACTAGGATCCCTAGTCTTGCAAATACTGCCAAACTCCATACGGGGATCAAGAAGGGCACCATTATCCAACTCAAAGAGTGGATTATCATAAAACAAATTAGCATCAACCCCAAACAATGGATTATTAACAAATTGTAAACTATCTTCTTGCTAATCTGATTTACCAATTTATGAATTTTTGGGATCATGGACAAGATCAAATTCCTCCTGAAAGCGGTCTTGCTCCTCCATCACCTGTCCAATTCCTTTTCTTGCTGAATACTCATCCTTAAGGGCTGATGTAGAATATGCCAAATTCAGTTCTAAACAAGGCTCCATCTGAATTTTGGTTTCTTGAAGGGCTACTTGAGTAGCCTCCAAGGAATCCTTAGTTCTCACAAGCTCGGAAATAAGATTGTCAGCTTCCTCTCCTTTCCTTCTTCATGCATCCAAATAGGTAACAACTAGTTCAAGGAGAAGATCTCTATTTGAAAGCAAATTTAAATAACCTGATTTCATTGCCTCCATAGCTATTTTGATTCCTTGTAAATCAGCAGGAGAGGATTCCTCTTGAAAACCTTTCTACCCTCCCTCATGTTGAACCTTTCAAAGGTGATTTTCAATCGACTTGTGAGAGCTATCGAAACGTGTTAATGCTGTTACAATCTTGTCTTCACTAACCTTCAGTTGGTTCTCCAAATTACGCTTATGAACAATATTGGATTCATTTGATGTAGCTGATTGTTCTTGAATAATTTAACTTTCCCCAAAGTCTTCTTTTGTGATAACCTCATTGCTTACTAGCCGATTTGAAACTAGGGCAGCATTAGTTCCAAAACCAAAATCATCATTATTATCATCCCACTTAACTGTCTCACTAGATGCTACCATGCTTTCTTCGTGTAGAAGAAACGAGACAGTGTTAGAATCACACATAGTATAATCAAACTCAGTTGTCACATCAAAAGGTACCACAATCTCTAGACTCCCCACAAGGAGACTTGTACAATCTTTACCTATAACATAATCATTGGAAGGGAATATAGAACCATCATCGGCAATTCATTCGTAAGCTCTAACACAATTGCTTACCATTTTCCCATCAATAGGTGTTGACCCATGAAGTGTATCACATTGGAAATTAACCTCGTTGCCTGCTGCAATGTCTTCCCTATGACTGAAAAATGCACTTCCAGTTGCAGGTTGCTCCTTGGATGTGGCTGCAAGAGATGTTTGGTTTTCTATCTTACTTATTTCACAAACCACAACTCCTTCCTTATCCAAATGTTTTGGTTTTGCACGTATCCTTAGATATTCCCTTTTAATCCTATTGTGACCTATTTCACACATCGCCCCATTGCAAATGGGCACCCCTAGTATCTTTTGGCTTCGCCCAATGCGTTGCGTTTCGTGAGTTCAGAATTTGAGTTTTTGAGAGTCACTCCGGTCAAGTTGAAATTTTGAACTCGTTTGTGTGCCTAAACGTCATGGAAGGGCTTAGAAGGTCTGGAAGACGAGGATTGCCTGTGCTTTTGGTCATTTCTGACACTTCATATTTTTTAGGGATTCTGCTTTTTTGCTTTTTGCTTTTTTGATTTTTGGCATTTTTAGGCCATTCTAGAGTTCCTATTTTTTAGGGATGTTTTTTTTTCTATTTTTAGAAAGTTTCTATTTTGGGAAAAGTTTCTATTTTAAGATCCCACTGATCATAAAGTCAACACACCTCCAGATTGAGAGAAATCAACATGAAAATCAAGGTAAATGGTAAAAAATTGGCAAAAATGGCTAAGTTTGAGAAGTTCGCCCATGAGAAGGAATCGCTGACATAGTCTCAAGTCTGCCCTTGCCTCTGGCAAGCCAAAGGCAGGCATTGGTAGGCCAAGTGTGAAGTCCGCCATGTCTTGAGAAGGCATGAAGTCCACCCTTGGAAAGGAAGCCTCCAAGTCTGCCGTGTCTTGGCAAGTGTGAAGTCCGCCCATGGCAAGGAAGAGCCTCAAGTCCGCCATAGGCAAGACAAGCCTCCAAGTCCGCCCATGTCAAGGAGAAGTCCAAGTCCGCCCCTGGAAAAGTCAAAGACTAAAGTGCGCCTATGTCAAGGAGAAGCTAAAGTCTACTTAACTTTGGAAGAGGAAATTTTCCTAAGGCATTGATGAAGAATACGCCTAGAGAGAGAGGTGATCAAGCTAGAATGAAGTTCGCTCCCCACCAGGGAGAAAATCTTCTAAGGCACAAAAGAAAATATGAATGGCAAGGCAAACATGAAGTCCACCCCTCTCAGCTTGAAAAAATTTCTAAGGCATGGATAAAATTATAAAGTGGCAGAGAAGTCTCCAAGTCCGCCCAACCCAAAAGGAGAGAAAATTAAATTTTTGACTAAGTATGGATGTCTGGAGAAGCCTAAAGTCCGCCCAAGAAGTTGAAAATTGGCAGAGAAATCATGAAGTACGTCTTGGCTAGACGAAATAATCAAATGATTGGAAAATTAAATATTTAGCCATGGATAAACAAATTTGGCCAAGTATCAATGTTTTAATGGGTTGGAAATATTTTAAACGGGTTGGAAATTTAATATTTGGATATTTTTAATTATTTTTTGACACTTAGGGAAATTCATCTAAAATATTCGATGTTTGGAGAAGATGAGTAATAACTTGGAAGAATAATTAATTTGCCTTAGACCAAAGTAAATTTTGTCGTGATTCGAGGATTAAATGGGTTGGAAAATTAATTTTAATGATTAATTTAATATTTTCCAAACGATTTTAAGTGTTCAACACTTAGGCAAAATTTTGAAAAGAAAGAAAATCTGAAAGATTTATGTTGAAGGTGGCGCTTGGATGAAATTAGAAACTTGCCTCAATGATTTTGAAAAGGATTAGAAACTTTCCAAATGAAGAGAAGAAAACATTTCTAAAATTGAAAAAAAAATCAAGAGAAAAGAAAGTGGTTACCAAGGAAAATCGCACTTCTCAGCCATATAATGAGTTTCAACAACTCATTCTTCACAAATTCGATTGAGAAGAAGTTGGCTCTCTCAAATCTGCAAAAGATAATTTTTGAGAGAAGAAATAGTGAGAGCAACGTTGATTTTCCTCAGTAGAATAGATAATTTAAACTGAAAGGCGTGATTTTTGAAGAAATAAATTGTTTCTTGGCTGAAAGTCGCACCTCTCAGCAAGTTGGTGCACCTCTTGGATTAAATTTTCAGAAGTTGGAGTTAATTCACAGCCAGAGGATATTCTTGGAGGTTTGGAAATTAATTAGCAAGGCTCTTCTATTCTTTTCTAATCTTTTGTAGTCATTTTGGCACGAGATTTGTCAAGCACTTATCAAATTTCTCCACTTTCAGCTTGCTTTTTCGCAGAAATTCATATTTTAAACAAGCTGAAAGTATAAATTTATCGAATAACACCCCGGAGTAACCAGATTTTTTTAAAGTTCTTGTATTAATGTTAATTATTTTTGTACTTGCAGGTTGATGACCACCCGGGGAGAGCCATCCAGACAAGCACAGATGAAGTTCGCCAATAAGGGGCTACAGTTGAAGTCCAAAATCAATTCAAAGTGGAAGAATGTCACGGACACCAACCTCGGGCACGTCAACTTCAAAGAATTTAAAAAGAGGATGTACGGGTACGATGGATTCTTTCCAACACCCATTGCTAGATGGATGATGAGAAACGGAATTGTTTAGGCTGTCGGATTCCCACCAGCAATCGAATGTGCCGAACTGATGGTAGAGTGCACCCTTCACTATAATACACAAGACAAGCAAATTGTTACGCCTGACAGGAGGATACTAGCTCACCTTGGAGAGTTAGCTATACAAGAAGCCTTCAGCATCCCGACATATCACAAAACTTCCTACAGAACTATGGAGGATGTGAATAAATTATATGATGAAAAGCTGGACCTTTGTGCTGCAAATATTAATAAGTCATGGCTGGAAAAAACAAGAGCTTCTGCCAAGAAGATGCCCAAGAAGTTACTGTGCACAGACTTTAAAGAAGATTACAGAGACATCATCAGCCCTCCGAGGAATTTTGGACGCTACGAATGAAGAAAATGTACAAGAAGAGGATGGCATAGAACAACTCACGATCCCTGACTGGCTGAAGGAGAGAATGAAGATATAGGCACCAGTCGAGACGTCGAAAGAAGATGATGCTGCAGATTTCTTAGCCATACTCGAACAAGCTTCAATCAAGAAGTCGGCTAAGAGATTTTCCACTATACAGAGAGATGAAGCTGGCAATCGGTCTGTACAGATTGTCGTGCCAATGATGGACAAGTCACGGGAGGATATAGCTCCACATGAATATGCTGTCACCACCATCGACTTGGGTCCAACCACAAAGGGCTAGGAAGTTGAAGATCTGGACAATTCAGTGTCCACCATCAAGTCAAGTTTGGCAAAGGAAAGAGTGCCAAAGAGAGATTGAGCGCCTAAAAGAATACATACAGCATCTGACCAAGCCGCTTGATCAAGATCATACAGCAGCTCCTCCTCTCCTGAATCCTTCACAAGAAGCAGCTAAGGACATAGAAGAAGATATGGTCACAGCCAGAGAAGCCAAAGAATGGATAGTGTTTAAGGGCGCAAAGGTAGATACCTTCCTGGAAAGGTTGACATTGGTCTACGGTCAAGCCATCTCATTGCTCTCTAGATTGGCTGCTTTGGCAGAAATGTGGGATGGTCTCCTAGATATGCATGAAAGAATAATTCCATGCCTTAGAGTTCTTAAAGGAGTCCCAAAGCAAGAACTGATTGACGGAGGCATCATAGCGGCAGGCGCGACTTATGATTTCTATACTTGGTACTAGGCTTTGACGGCATAAAGTGAGGTTTTGGAAAGGGTGAAGGCTGATAGAATCAAAGTGAAAGAATAGGTTAAGGAGATCTAGAATAAAGTCTTCAACATGATTGCCAACCTGTTAGACAAAGAGGTCGTATGGGAGAATGATTTGCAGTTGGAAGGTTTGAAGAATAAAGTTCAAGAAAACTTATTTTCTATCACAAAGCGTATCTTAAGACAAAACTGGGTGGGAATGGCAAACTTCTTAGCTATTCGGGAGGCCTTTGTGAGGATTGAGCTAGAATGGGAAGACATCTTTGTCAGGTGCGCCGAAAGCTTCGATGGGCTAGAGTTTAGGATCGACATGCTCCCATAGGTCACTATGGAGGATGTAATGTCCCCTTCTCAAACCTGATCGTGCATATGACCGTTGGCCTTTTTTCTGGAAACCCGAAGGCTAGTCGGAAGGTTAAATTAGGGTTTCCTATTTTTGAGGAGGTCTTGGCTCAGAGATGGTGGATTCAATGACGGATTCCTTCTGGGTTTTCAGAGGGCTTCGCAGCAGTATGTTCATCTCGGCATTCAGAGCACTTTTTGGAATTTACTATTTTTAGTAAATTCTATTTTTGGCAGCTTTCCAGTTGAGTTCAGCTCGGTTGACTTCCTGCTTCAGTTTGGTCAGATGTTGGCTCAGTATTGGCTTCAGGGCACCTCTGGAGGGATAAGCTAAGTCATCTAATTAAAAAGTCACGTTTAAATATTATATTTTAATGTTGTCCATGGGCCTAGATTAATGACTTAAAGATGTTTTAAAAAGGGGGTCTTTGAGGGTGGCGCCCTCATTAAAAGATTATTTTAATTATTGCAAAGTCAAAGCAAGGTTATGAAGGGCGAATTTATCAAGCATGATGTTTATTTAAAATATCAAATCAAAGCCATAAAGGAGAAGTACGCCCTCTTGAGGAGATGAGAGGTTTTGACCTAAAAGCTGATTTTAGGGTTTTGCGAAGTCAAATGAAAATTATAAAGAGGAGTCTTGTGCATCATTTTGGGGAGCTTATGTTTGGAATATTGTTATGCTGCCGAAAAGGTGCTGGATTGCTTCGAGGAATGAATGCCTCCTAGCCTTGGCTCGACTTCTTGCTTGAAAGACAGCAACTAGTGGAGAGTTAGATTGTAGTTGAGTGAGATTTGTAGTGAGATTTTGCATTGTAGAAGTTGTTTTGCATTTGTAGTTCGGTTTCTTGCATTTTAATCAAAATCTGGAGTTGCTGATTTTTGTATTGCAGATTGAAGTTTATACTCATAAGTCTTTGGGCGAATTTATTTTGGTTCTGGGTAGTTTACCCATGCATTTGCTAGCCTTGGGCGCCCCTCTATGCCAAGTTGCAGATTTTTTAGAGGTGTCTTGGATTTTATCTTGTTGGTAGAACATTTCTTGAGCCTGTACCATTCTGTTTTGCCTGGCAAGTGTTTAGAAAAAAAAAATACTTCAATTTTTCAGTTGTTTCTTTGTCTAGTCTTCATCGTCATCAACCTAGCTTTCGTTTGCATCAAATCTCATGCCATTTTGGCAAGTATTGAGTGAGTTGTGAGCATTTAGTGGATTCTAGGGTTGCTGGTTATGCATATTAAGTTGCTGTTCTGTCATATCAGCTTGCGTAAAGTCTATCTTTTGAGTTGGGTTTGGGTTGAAAGTCTTTGTGATCATTGAGGAGACATTATACTATATTGCAGCATGGTTAGACTTTCTTATTCGATGTATTTGACAGGCAAATCTCTAATTATTGTAAGCTGAACAGTAGTACTGTCAGCATTTCTCTTAATCTTACTTTACATTCTGAAGCTGCATTGTATTTCTGTATATCTCCGCCATATGGTCGCCTCATTTCCACTCTGGAATTGGGTAGCACATACTTGGTGTTGAGTTTACTTTCAGCATAGTTAGCATCTCCGTCATATGGTAGCTCCCATTCCATCTTGGTTTGGAAAGCACATTCTTGACGTTGAGTTCCTTTCTGTATTTAGAGAAGAAGATCCTCTGACCATATGCTCGCCATCATCGGCGCCATCCTTGGTTAGAGTTGCTTTTTGCATAAGCAGTTTAATTCAGATCCTCTGACCAATGCTCACACCTTGCCCACATCGGGATCCTGGTGTACATTCTGGTTAGAGTTGCTTTCTGCACGTTTTGGTTTATCTTCTAACCTTAACGGGTGCTTTGTTTGAAATCTGTTAATTGAAAAAATCAAAAAAAAAAATTGGCTTGGTATATTTCAGAGGAGGTTGTCTTAATTGTGTCCAGATTCATCGAACACACGACAACCTGGGAGGATAGGGATGCACTCCCTTGAAAGTAGCTCCAGGCGCGACCTCACTCCTTGTCAACTGATTATTCACTGATGTTAATTGGGAAACCCTAATTAGGGTTTAATTGTTTTAATCTTGGCCGTTGGCTTATTTTAATCTAGGCCACTCTTTTATTTATGAAACTCTACATAAACTTGCATACTCTCATTTTCAATTTGTGAAGTGAGTAGTATGAGATTGTTGCGTTATATCATTTCCGTTAATAAAAGCTCTTGTGCATGATTTTCTTAGAATCACTTTTATTTTCAAGTGGTGTGCAAGGTTTACATATTCTCCTTCAACACTTAGATTAAAGTTCCATTTGAATGTTTGTTAGTGAATGAAAGGTCTGATAGCGGTGATTGATGAAATTTCGCTCATACTTTCTTTGGATAGATGATTTGTATCCAATGCGTAAAGTTGGCTTGAGCTCTTAAAATTGTGGATGCTTAACTTTAGTTTGAATAGTTGTTAGTTTAGACATGAAAATTATTATCACCTCCGTTGAAGATTGCACCCACTTTGTGTAGTTGTCCAAGGGAGGCGAAACAAAGTGTAATTATTCCAGTTTCATCCAATCACTACCGTCTCTTGACTTCTTAGGCGTAGTTTAGACTTCTAAACCCTCATTTTTTTGCCTTTTTTTTTTGGAAATCTTGAATACCCAATGGAAAGAGCATTCAATGATAAAACCGTCTAAGTCTTTAGCTTGTGAGCAAATTTTAAAGTAAGTCCCTTTGTGATACCAGCATATCACAATGCCCATTGATCTTATCCACGTGTCATGACTTGACGAAAGAAACCTTGGAGTTGCTATATGATCTTCTTTGCAATCTTAGCATATCCTGCAAGTTTGTTCAAGAGAGGTTAAAGTGTCTTTGGGCATTTTATTTTGTGTTCGGTGAGTATTAAAACGCACACCAATAGGTCCTTCATCAGATTAAACAATTCTTGCATCAACTCAATTATAGATTTATCCATAGTAGTCATCTTTTACACTGTTTGTACCTTTGTTGTATGTTGGCGTAAGAACTAACACCTCTGGAGTGTGAGTTTGTACGGACAGCTATGCACACTACGTAATGAGTGCTCTTCAAATTAGGAGGGGAAGCTCTCTCGTTGTGCTGGAATGCATGAAATAGAAAACTAAACTAATGTCCTATCTTTTTGTTCTTAGCTGATAGAGGCACAAGGTTAAGAAAACCTAGAACGTTGCAGCTAAGTATTTTCTGGTTTCGCAGATCATGTAACTACAACTAAGCTAACTTCTTTAATATCTATCCAATTTCCTCAAGAAACAGAGCATGAGGAAATGGAGCAGGAATGTATTGTACGATAAACTCCAAGTGTGGGCTCACAACATGAAGGCAAGGTAGGCACAACTATTTGCTAATCCGGAAAGAAGTTTATTAAAACAAACAAATGAACGGTAAACCTGGTACAACTTCACAACATGAAGGCAAGGTAGGCTCAACTATTTGCTTGGCTGAATGAGTCTACTATAACACACATCATACGATAAGCTTTGAGTATAGTTTCGTAACATGAAGGCAAGGTAGGCGCAACTATTTGCTCTTTTGAATAGGCTTATAATCAACAAAAACAAAAGGTAAGCAACTGGGACAGTAGATTGTATAGACGCAACACGCATGCAATAACGATCAAACCAGCAACCCCATTTAACTAAGGTCGAATAAACACCATAACAATAACATGAAGGCAAGGTAGGCGCAGCATGTATGCTATCAAGCAAAAGTTCTATTACAAATGAGCTTAAAGCTCTTATTTATAGACTTCAAGGTGTAGGCAACCCTAAAATCACCTTGAGTCAACTAAAGTCTTGCAATGCATGCAAGATCTTATTCCTAAACCCTAATTGAATGAAACTATACAGTTAACTGGGAAACTATCATCAGTTAACTGAAACATCTAATCTAAATGGACAAGGTGCAACATGCACGTCCTTATTGAAAGCAAGTCAACTGGAATGCTATCATCAGTCAACTGAAAAATCTAATCTAATCTCCAAGTATATGTAGATATTTCCAAGAAAGACATGGCATGCAATGTGTAACAACCAGTTAACTCGGAAAGAAGCCTCGAGTTTAACTCCTGTGTCTAATGTCTATCTTGGAAAAGGTGGGACGCCTTTAACTGAAGTCTACTGGCCCTGATCTTGAGAAATTAACCCATCTACGAGGTCGTTGACTGCATCTCCATCTGGGGAACTGAAGCTCTGGCGAAGAATCCTATGTCTGTGCAGCATGTCTTCTCCATTAGTCATCTGACACTGGAACTCACCCTTTCTCCTGATTGCCTCATCAAACAATGTTGACATGGCTGTAAGCTGATTCATCTTACAGCCAACGGTCTCACCACTGAAAATACCGTGAATAAGTGCTTGGAGCTCTAACTGGATGTCAGCAAGCTCAACATAGTCACCACCCACACGCTGATATACACATGGTAATTGAGACACAAAGTCTCTTATATAGCGGAGTGCACTAGTAACATGCTCTCTGCTCTCAGCCACCTCAGATGCTATCTTTCCTTCTATCTCTGCCTTGAAGATCAACTGTGTTCTCCAAATGTAGACCTCTTCTTTATCTTCTGCCTCTGTGACTGAATCAAATGACATTCCCAAGTTGGCAATCAGAATCTCATCCCTGGGTCTACTAATGGCCAAATCACGTTCCTCATCTTGAAGTCGTAGACGAAGCTCACGTGCATTATACCGCAATTGATACAATTCTGTAAGTACAAGGCGACCTCTAGCAACAAACTCCTCTTCCCATTCCTCCAATCGCTTACCATATGCAACCAAGAGATCAATCTGACCCTGCTCTGCTGGTGGTTCTAACATATGTGGAAGCGCGGTGACAACATCCCCTGTCTTGTGTACAAGGCTAGAAATGTATTGGCGAAGCTGCTGTATTTCAGCCTTGAGAGCTGATTTATCTTCACCATCTTTTACCATCGTATCCTTGGCGCTATTTGTAGCAACCTGTAGGAGATCAATATCTGTCTGACGAGTACTCTTACCGAAATGAAATGTGATAACTTCGAAGTCTTGAGCTTCCATCTCGTCTAGACTCTTATCTTCTGGAGGTGCAGCAGTCTCAACAATGAATTCCTTATCTGCACTTCTCTCAATATGTATCTGTTTCTTGATCCTCTTTTCAGGCACATCTTGATGGTCATGATCGAAATCTGAATGATCAAGTATGTAAGATGGTTGTCTCCTTTTTCTTCCCAGTTGACTCTCAAGCCAAGATGAATCTCGACTAGTCCCACTGGAATGATCTGTACTAGTCGCAGGAGGATCTGATGAATGTGAATGTGCAAAAGAATCGCTGCGAGGAGGTGAATCCATGTCCAAATCAATGTGAATTGGAACGGGAGGCTGCTCTAATGGTGTCAGTGACGACATACGGGGCTGAACCTCAAGTTGTGGAGAAGTCTGAATAACTTCTCTGACTGGCTCTACATGTGGAATCGCAACAGATGCTTTTCCCTTCGAATTACTAGGTGTTGGATTCTTTTTAGGAGGATTACTCCTCTTCTTCTGCTTAGGTTTTGAAGAAGAAGGCAATACAAGTCCTTCTGGTGGTGGCTCTGCTCTAGGCATGGATGCCTTTTTCAACCTTCTGCTTTCTAAATAAAGCGTACTATTTTGGATGACCCTGCTCGATCTTTCCTTTACTGATGTGAACTCTTTGGCATACCAGTTCACTAACGGTAGTGGTTGTCCATCAACCCGCTCTCTGTAAAATTGAGGAAGTGTATCTCCCTCATCTTCTGTCAATCCTTCCACATCTTCCGCCAAGAAAATAGAAACTTGTGGAAGAGAAAACCTGCTATAGCTACATCTGCGAACCTCAAAATCATCATCACAATTCACCCAGTAATCTTCCATCGTAGGTTTGTGATAAGAGAGATTACCTAGGCAAGCTGCGTAATGACCCCAAGGATCATATGTGCGTGTATCCACCAGGTACTTGAGTTTGCAATTTTCTAACTCTTGACCTGCGATCTTAGCATCAACTGCCGTTTTACACCAATATATCCTGAATTGCAAAGGAAACTCGGCAACTGGTTTACGCTTGATGCGCAAACGTTTGTGAACTTCATATAGCTGCCTCAGGAACTCCATGAATATTGTTTTATCCAAAGGATAACGTGGTAACCTAGCTGGTTTTCCTGTGTATCCATAGACACGGATATAGGTGTATGTAGGGAACTGAATGTACCAATCTGCCCAATTCTTCATTGCTGCTCTAGCAACTATCGAGATGCGAATATGCAACTCCCGGTCCAAGTTTCTCACTGTATAAGTCAAGAAAGCCTCTTGTACACGTTTAAAATGACTTTCAGCCTTCGTGAACTCAAGCTGGTCATAGTAACGATAGACTTTCTGTACACTGAGTATGCCCACCGTATTCAAACCGTTAAACTGATTCTGATAAGCAATCAAGTACACCAGGTAAGAACACATGAAATTGATGCGCAACTAGGAAACCGGTGATTTGCTCGTGAATAGCATCGCTGATGAAGGATGCCCAGTCATAATGCTCTTGTCCAGAGATGATTCTACCAATGATATAATACATCCACGGGTGAAATTTATTTGCATCTGCATGACCTGAGACACGATTAAGCAGTGTAATCAAAATATTGTATTCATCCTTACACTCGCCACGACCCAAGTTGTTTGGCAACTTGCTCTTCTTTTGTTTCAGCCACCTCTCTATCATCTTGTTCTGACACTTATCCAGTCCAGCATTGAATGCCTGCTCGCTCTGACTCATGGAAATGACCATCCCATCCGAATGTTGAGGAATATCCAGACTTCGCTCGATATCAAGGGGTTTGAGACTGCATATGACACGCCCATCTATTGACCGTATCTCTCGTGTAGCGGAATTGTATTGCTTGATGCAAGATATTACAAAGTCCACGCAATGCACCGAAATAGGTATGGAAGCGGCCTCAAGTAACCCGGATTGCTGAATATTCTTGATAACTGAATCCCTGATTTTGAGTGGATCCAAAACTACCTCCGGCAACACCTTATGTAGATCTGTATCAACTGTTCCGATGAAGTCGTGGGTTAAGACCGATTTGGTCTTGAATTCGAGCTGAGTGAACTGCATTCTGAAAAACTTGCCTGTTGACTGTGCACACGGCTATATTCTGACAACTTTTCTGGAAAGCCAAAAATAGCCTGCTGAGGCTAAAAATAGCTTGTCGGATGAGAATTTTTACGAAAAAAATCTGAGATATGGGTTTTGTCCAGAAAATGATTCTAAGACAACCCAGAACGTCAGAAATGCAAAAATTTACCCTTTACTCAGCCATGCAAAAGAATTTCGGTTGAGAAAATTAAAGCTTCAAGAACAGATGTTCTGGAACAAATTTTCCTGAAAAATTCTGGCACATGGGTTTTGCTGAGAAAGCTCTTCTGAATCAACCCAGATATTTTGTTTTGCCAAAATCTGCCAACACTTCGAACATGCAAGAGAATTTAAGACGAGAAGATGGAAGAAATATAGAGAAGAAGAAAGATGTTTTTTAAATTTTTATTTATTTATTATCTTCTTCTGTCAAAATCGCCACTCTGCCTTGAATCTGATGCTGAATCTGAACTTGTACCTGCAAAAGAATATTTTATCACCTTCGAACTTGATCCTTTGATGAAAATTCGCCAATCTCTTTGAAGAAATTCGAACTTTCAAAGCTGTGTGAATGATGAAAGGCGCCATGCTTGTTTAAATAAACAATTCGTACCATCATGCATGCATAATGCAACCCTAATTTAGAAAAAAGAATTCGATTGGCTTCTCTCTAGTTGAACTGCCACTGTCTCTGAGTCTTTAGACTAAAAATAATATCTTAATTTTAAAACATGCAAAAAACCAAACATGGCACCAATATCTATCTTTGAAGAAATTCGTCACTTTTCAATGCTCTGCATGCAAAATATTTTTTTTTCATTTTTGCCAAAAATAGCATCTTGCTGTGTTCAACACACTTCCCTGATTCCAAAAAGTCAAATTTTGATCTTTTAGGCTTCTATTTGCAAGAGTTATGAGATTTTTGAGAATCTCCTATTTTGTAGCTGACTGCAAAGTTACAACTGACTCTGTTCAACTCTGATCTCCGGATGATTGAATGATCCTGCGACCGTGCTGAGATATCCACCGCGAAGCTTGCATGACAAGGATGAAATGTCTGTTGGGAACAACAACTGCTAAAATCATCATCTGATACCTTAGAAAATTAGGCGCCTTTGATTAAATTGATGTTTCGACTCCAGACTTAGTCATTTCTTTGTTCTGCCTTTTGATGCTTCAAACTGCCGTTGACGGTGAATGATGAACCCCACTGACTGAATAATGGATTCATTGCATGACTAGAAGTATTCTGCTCCAATGATTGTATGTGAGGGATCTGAAAATTGTATTAAGAACCCCAAAAGAATGAGCGCCCCTATTCTGTGATAGCTCAAACACCATTTTGACAAAAGTGTGATTTTCATCTGAACACCATATTTTGACCCTTGATACCGGGAACTGGAATGTTCCGATACACGTGCCGCCTGTCTTGCTGTACAGTTTGGTCAACTTGCAAGAGATGTTCTTGGAGACGACGAAGCCAGAAAATTGCTTTTAAGGCCTCTAAAAGAAAATCGCCTTTTTCAAAGAAAATAATATTCTTACACTTAATCATTTTTTGAACTGCCTTCAATCAACTCTTCTTTACAGCATTATCATCTTGACTTCGCACATATGAGCATTCGCCAAATCCCGGAGGCTGTCGGCTAGACTCGTTGGATAGCTTGAGTAATTGCACACAAGTCTTGTGAAGACTGTAATTGCAAATAACCCCGTCTGGCAGGCCTAAAGGAGAATCGCCCCTAGCCTACAACTGTGCAGCTTTGTGTAGCTACGCTTCACCATCCTCTGTTTTACGTGCTCGGTAGGACCTCTGTCACAGTTACTCAGAACATCGGATCGTCTTGTGAACGGATACACTGCAAAATTGAACTGAGCTGGAAGAGATCTCAGGAAGACCTCAATTGCAAATTCATCCATCAAACAGGTCTTATTCAGGATCGCCCCTGGGCTACAGGGGAGCGGATTAGTGTTCTGAAAAACTTCTTCTGACATGTATCCTGCCGACAATTTCCACTTCTAATGCTGATAACTGGATTTCTGTACTGGATACGCTTTCGCTTTATAGCTCGTTGAAAAGCTAAACTAATTCTGCAAAGACTGAAACCATCAAAACACACATGCATCTAGATCTGGGCCTTCAAAAAGAAAATCTCCTTTGAGCTAGAAGGGAGCGGATTTGCATTTCTAGACTGCCTCCTTGATGAAAACACTCTTTGTAATCTCTGCTTCTATCTTTGTTTGCCGGAGTTCTGCAACTCGGATGATCCTGCTTCATGGCTAATCGGAAAGCTGACTGAAAACTGAACATAATGAATGTATCCTTCATCCAAAACACTCAAATCTTGACCTTCAAATGGAAGGGCGCCCTTGGGCTACAAGGGAGCGGATTTGTTTTGAATTCATTGATTTTCACCATTTTATGCTTTGCAAACGCTGTATCCATCACCGCGGTTGACCATGTCGAAGCGTTGTGACTGCCGATGTGTGTGGATGACTATACTTCATCATTTTCACATTTACGGACACTATAAAGTTGATTTGCATGTTGATTGCGCAAGTGTCTACTACGTTACATAGTGAAAATCCCAGACTTAGAATATTTTAGCACTTTTTGCCAATCTGAAAATCCCCTCCATCAAAAAGCATTATTTCCAACATCTTTTATCGTAGAGCGTTCCTCTTTGAGTTTCAGGATTAGATATTGATACCTGGTACTGGCCGACTGCCATTGATGACCCCGAAGATCCTAACTTTTCTCCTAAAAAGTGAAAACTACCCACCAGCCTTAAACTGACTTTTAACTAAAACTGACTTCACCACTATGATTGTGATGTGAAATAAGCCAATCAAAATTAATTTCAGCCAATTCTGACAAGTTCCTATTTTTTAGGGTTTCGAGTTAAAAATAGATTTCAGAAACCCTAATTTTCAAAATTTTCAAATTTTGCCAGTATCTTCCTGGCATCACACTGACTAAAAGCCCATACTTTATTTGCCCAAAAACTGAGTTTTGACCCCACTTTTACAAGGTTTAGACCATTTTAAGCAAAATGCCTTAATGAAGCAAAAATTTCGATTTGGGTACAACATTGTATACTTGTTCTTTACCACTGAAGTGTACCCTATGAGGAATGCACGATTTTTTCAATTTCTTTCTCAGTTTGAAAATGCTATTTGCCAAACTAATTTAATGAACTGATTTGAATGATTTAACTCAACCAATACAATTACTGAAACACCATGCACAAGAGGTATCGAAATTGTATTGATTGAATCATATCATTTTTGAGCCTTTATATTCAATTATTTCAAACATTCGTATTACATGCTTCTGACCTTACATATCGCCCTCCTTAAGTTGGAACTCATTCTCTACTTTGTCTTATCTGCCTCTGTTTTTTTTTAGTATGGAATTGTATAATATTCACTGTTGTGTTTTAATGTGCAGCACCACAGACTTCAATTTGTCTTCATTCAAATGTGCAACTTTTGTCTTTATCAACCTTCAATAACCCATTTGTTGATGTTATAAGCAGCTTAGGGCTGCACTTCCAACGCACACACTTCAAGAAGAAGACATAAATTAAATGATAGCCTTCTGGCTATTTAATTTATATTGTTAATGAGTAATAAACATTAAGGGCTGACCCTATCTAGGTTTGCATGTTTTGTCTTGTATTGGGCCGGCCTCCTTGGCATTTATTATATTTATATTATTCTCCCAAGGGAGCCGACCTAATTGAGGAGGTGCCTCAATTGTATAAATACAAGGTCATTCCTTGTCATTTCACATTCAAGTTCACTCAAGCAAATTCGCAGCCTAGAAGAAGTTCGTACTTGTGTAGCAGCAGTCCGATTTCAAGGAAGAACATATTCATTTGTATCTTTTGCATCTAGGAGAGGTGCGACTATTCATTGTATCAATTTTGGCCATTGCTGGGCCTGAGTTGTAAGCAGATTTCTGCTCTTGTTCCTATATTATATAAGAGGATTATTTGCTGGGTTTTTCTCCCTCAAGAGCAGGGTTTTCCCAGGGTATCTAGTTGTGTTTATTATCTTATGTGTTGCAATATTTTAAGTGCTTTCAGTTATATAATCTGATCTAAGAAACACTAACATGGTATCAGAGCGGGTTTGAAAAAGATCGTGATCAGATTTATTTTGCAGCACTCACTTTAATCTTTTTCAGTCTATCTCCTATTTCAAATTTCAAGATGGTGAATGGTTTGAAAATTGAGGATAGACTCGAAGGAGTTTCTAACTACACATCATGGAGGTCCAAGATCATGCTCACATTGGAAGAGAATGATTTGGCTGAGTTTGTGAAAACAAAAGTTCCCGAACCTGAGGAGGAAGAAAGATACTAGGGCAAAGAAAGTGTTGGTTGATTCCATCAAGGATCATGTTGTACCGATTGTCTTCAATTTGGATACAGCAAGGGAGATGTTTACAACTTTGGAAGAGATGTATGAAATCAACAACACTAGTTGAGCACTTGCACTAAAGCATCGACTTCATCATGTGAAAACGGCTAAAGGAGAATCTGTAATTACTTATTTCATGAGGATTTCAGAGATAAGAGATCAGCTCTCTACAATTGGTCACATGATTGATGACAAAGACTTGACTATGCTTGCTCTCAATGGTCTTCCGCTATCATGGGAGTCGTTTATTCAAGGAAGCAGTGCAAGATCTAAACTTCCCAAGTTTGATCGGTTGAGGATCGACTGCATTCAAGAGGAGTCGAGACAAGCGGCTAGAGGCCTTGGTCAAAGTTCACAGAATGAAGAGATACATGTTCTCGCCTCACAATCGTCGAAGAAAGGAAAAGGTTGGAAGAAAGGGTTCTTCAAGAGGAATCGAGAGAATGGAAATGATGGTGCTCCTGCCTTCAAAAGGAAACGAGACTTATCCAAGGTTCAATGCTTTCGTTGTGACAAGTATGGTCACTTAGCGAAAGAATGTCCTCTTAGACCTAAGCAGCAGGTTGCCACTGCAAATGTTGAAGAAGTTGCTCCACAGAAGGACTCAAGTGATTATCTGTTCTATTCAGCCTTGTCAAGCAATGTATCCACCGACGCCAACACTTGGCTGATTGATAGTGGTGCCTCTTGGCACATCACCGGATTCTATCAAATTTGGTGGAGAGTGACTCTAGTGAACGAGTTGTTATTGGAGACGATGCTAGGTATTCTGTGAAAGGAGTTGGGAACTCCTCTCTTCACTTGGATTTCGGCATTTCATTGGAGTTGAATGATCTACTATTTGTTCGAGGCATAAAGAGGAATCTTGTCTCCATTTCAGCATTAGAAGACAAGGGTTATCAAGTTGCATTTTCTAAAGGAAAAGTTCTTATATGGGCAAAGAACTCCAACTTCAAATCTGCTTGGGTAATTGGAGTTAGACATGAATGTCTTTACAGGCTATGCACTCGTCCCCTTCAAGCTCTTGTGCATAACTCTTCTAGCATACGTGATCTTTGGCATCGAAGATTGGCCCACATTCACTTTCGAGCATTACCTATCATGGAGAAGATGGTCACCGGCCTTCCAAAATTCAACCAGGAACATGAAGGTACATGCAAAGGATGCACCCTAGGCAAGAATACAAAAGGTACGTTTCATTCTAGTGAAAGTAGATCTAAATGTATTCTTGATCTCATTCATTCTGATTTATGTGGTCCAATGTCTATTGCATCTTCTAGTGGTTTCTTGTATTACATTATTTTATTGATGATTACTTTAGAAAGACTTGGATTTATTTTTTGAGATCTAAAGAATCTGAAGAGGTATTAGAAAGATTCAGAGAATTCAAAGCACAGGTTGAAAAGCTGTCTGGGAAAAGGATCAAGGTTTTGAGATCCGATAATGGTGGAGACTGGAGAGTACACCTCTGGTACCTTTCGTGATTTTTGTATTGAAGCAGGGATTAAGAGGGAGTTCAGTGTTCCCTATAATCCACAACAAAATGGTATTGTTGAAAGGAAGAATAGGTCTATTGTGGAAACAGTCAAAGCTATGATTCATGATCAAGATCTGCAAATCTCTCTCTGGGCTGAGGCATCTAGGACAGCCGTCTATGTTCAGAACAGGAGTCCCCATAGGATCTTGGAGAATAAAACTCTTGAAGAAGCATTCTCAGGGGTGAAACTAGAAGTCAGTCATTTGAGGATCTTTGGTTGTCCAGTATATGTTCATATTCCAAAGGAAAAGAGAACAAAGTTATAACCATCTGGGAAGAAGGGAATTCTGGTGGGCTACAGTGAGACATCAAAAGCCTACAGAATCTACATTCCAAGTCAGAAGTCTATTGAGATTAGTAAAGATGTCACATTTGAGGAAGATGTTCCTTTCAGAAGATCCAAGGGCACTCCTATGGAGATCGATGAAGAAGAACCTCAAGATATGGAAGTTGACCATATTCCAGAGAATTAGGAGGTTCCAGAATGTAAAGAAGATGATGATCTAGTTGAACCCTTGGATCCTACTGATGGGCCTTTAGATATTGTGATTGGAAAGAAAAGACCTCTTTGGGCTCGAAGGACAATGCAGGAGGACTAAGTTTTGCAGCCCCAAGAGGAGGTTTTAGAGAAAGCAAGAGACCTCATAAGTTCTCTAGTTATGTTGCCTTGATGAGTCAGATCATTGAGTCAGAGCCTTCAAGGGTCAAAGAAGCTTCTAGTCAACAAGTATGGAAAGATGCCATGAGTGAGGAGTATTAGTCCATACTTAAGAACAATGTTTGGGATATAGTTCCTAGACCCAAAGGCAAATCTGTGGTGTCTTCTAAATGGCTCTTCAAAATCAAGCATGCAGCTAATGGGAACATTGAGAAGCACAAGGCAAGATTCGTGGCTAGAGGGTTCTCACAAAAAGAGGGAGTTGACTATGAAGAAACTTTTGCTCCTGTGGCTCGATATACATCTGTCAGAACCATCATTGCTATTGCTGCATCTAGAGGATGGAAGATTCACCAAATGGATGTAAAGACAACGTTTCTGAATGGTGTAATAGAAGAAGAGGTTTACATTGAGCAACCCGATGGATTTGAGGTACATGGGAAGGAGTCTCATGTTTGCAAGTTGAAGAAGGCCTTGTATGGTATTAAGCAGGCTCCTCGTGCTTGGTACGAAAGGATTGATCGTTATCTGTTGAGTCTGGGTTTCTCAAAGAATGATGTCGATTCTAATCTCTATTTCAAGGTAATAAATGGTGAAGCCTTGATTTTGGTATTGTATGTTGATGATTTGATTATCACTGGAGAAGAGCACCTAATTGTAAAATGTAAGAAGGAGTTAGCTTCTGAGTTTGAGATGAAGAATCTTGGTCTCATGCATTACTTTCTTGGCTTAGAAGTTTGGCAAAAGCCAGATGAGATGATTCTAAGTCAAGGGACGTATACTATTGACATTCTAAAAGGGTTTGGTATGATTGACTGCAAATCTATGTCTACACCCATGGAGTCTAATCTAGATAAGTTAAAGGAGGCTGCAACCAGTTCCGAATTGGTGGATTCTACAATGTATAGGCAGTTGATTGGTTCATTAATGTATCTAGTTAACACTAGACCAGATATTTGCTATGCAGTAAGTGCACTTAATCAGTTTATATGTGAACCAAAGCAGATACATCTTGTTGCAGCTAAACATATCCTAAGATGCTTGCGTGGCACAATTGGATATGGGTTGAGATATTCCTCAGGTGTGGATTTGGAGCTGCATGGATTTACTAATTCTGATTGGGTAGGATGTGTCTCAGATCGAAAGAGTACCTCTGGTTGTTGCTTTAGTTTGGGTTCTGCTATGATATCTTGGTGTAGCAGGAAAGAGTCTTTAGTGGCTTTGAGTACAACCGAGGCAGAGTACATTGCAGCTTGTGTGGCAGCTTGTGAGGTAGTGTGGCTTCGTAAGCTCTTTGCAGGATTGTTTGGACAATCAATGGAGCCTACCATTATACACTATGATAACCAAAGCCGTGTAAAGCTTTTTGTCAATCCCGTGTTCCATGACAGAACAAAGCATGTTGAGATCAAGTACCATTATATTAGAGATATGGTACTGAGGAAAGCTATACAATTGAGGTATATCAGCACTGATGAGCAGATGGCAGACATTCTCACCAAGCCTCTCTCCAGGATCAAGTTTGTGTACTTTCGAGAAAAGTTTGGTATGGTGGAGAATGCCGCCTTGACTGAGAAGGAGTCTCAGTATCAGTGATCTTCAAAATTGTTAATGTATTTCTCTATTGAGAGAGATTTGAGGTGCAAGCCCTTGTTAATGCATTCTTCTCTTCAAGAGAAGTTTGAGGTGAAAGCCCTTGTTCCACCCTCTGGGAGAGCCATGGTGGATGTCATGTGTGTGACGCCATGACAACATCACGTGAGAGAGTCCGTGATGATTTTCTTGTACTTGTGTTTCACCCTCTGGGAGAGCTATGGTGAAAGTCATGATGAGGTGACATCACATTAAGTGATGAGCACTTGTACATACCATCTATGGAGGTAGCCATGATGGTTGATATCACGATGAGGTGATATCTTGCTTGCTTTTTCACGTTGAGGTGATAAGCTACGGTATCATTATGAGGTGGTATGTTTTGTGCAGCTGAAAGTATCATCCCTAGTTGAGAGGGAGTGTTGATGTTATAAGCAGCTTAGGGCTACACTTCCAACGCACACACTTCAAGAAGACATAAATTAAATGATAGCCTTCTGGCTATTTAATTTATATTGTTAATAAGTAATAAACATTAAGGGCCGACCCTATCTAGGTTCGCATGTTTTGTCTTGTATTGGGCTGACCTCCTTGGCATTTATTATATTTATATTATTCTCCCAAGGGAGCCGACCTAATTGAGGAGGTGCCTCAATTGTATAAATGCAAGGTCATTCCTTGTCATTTCACATTCAAGTTCACTCAAGCAAATTCGCAGCCTAGAAGAAGTTCGCACTTGTGTAGCAGCAGTCTGATTTCAAGGAAGAACATATGCATTTGTATCTTTTGCATCTAGGAGAGGTGTGACTATTCATTGTATCAATTTCGGCCATTGCTAGGCCTGAGTTGTAAGCAGATTTCTGCTCTTGTTCCTATATTATATTAGACGATTATTTGTTGGGTTTTTCTCCCTCAAGAGGAGGGTTTTCCCAGGGTATCTTGCTGTGTTTATTATCTTATGTGTTGCAATATTTTAAGTGCTTTCAGTTATATAATCTGATCTATGAAACACTAACACCATTGTCTTTACTCAGCCAAGTTGGACCTCCACGTCACCCTTATCTTGCCTAATACATTTGTACGAAACCTTTTTGCATGTTTGAATGTAGTACATGAGACTTAGAATCTTGCAATGGCAAGAAAGCAGGCATGTAGCACCCAATAGGCCTATGTTGACTCTTCAAACTCCACGTGGTCAATGCTTCCCCCACAGTTTGTCTTTACGTTGCATAAGATAAAATCTGTCTTATCTCCAGCCAACTTCAGATCATTATATCGATTCCCTTGATTCTTGGTGCTATTTGTCCTTGATGAGAACTGGCGGCTATACAAGAGAACCTGATAATCCAAATTGAAGGTCAATGTCCCTTATTCCAGCTTAACAACATTCAATACAATCGATTTTCCCTCAGGAAGATCGACCCAAGCTCACGTCACCTTCTTCCTGAGTTATTAATGCCATGTATTGAAATGGCAGGCCCGTGGATCCTTCATGTAGCCCCCCATGGTTTCCTTGTTGGCAGTGGACTTGCGTATGGATCTCGATACCAACAAAAAAATGGTGAAGAGTGATTCCCAAGCCTTCAAATGATAGTGTCTTTCCTCAAACTAAACACAATTGACTAACATAAATGTAGCTTTCTTATGGATAGGCAGCTCTTGTATTGGTTGCTAGCAACTCCAGCTGCTATCATCACATGCCACGATTCCAGACTTGCTGTGATCCCTTAAATTCTGGAGAATTCACATTCCTTCTTCATGATGTTGTGATTCATATATTATTTGGCTTGATTCTTCTTCTTAGAGCTGCGATATGAATTCAATATTATATTTTCCCCTTAGTCTCTTAACCAACTTACTGTCGTTGGATTATTAGCCATCGCAACATCATAAACTGTGGGCAGCGATAGCAATATGAACACACACTCACATAGAGGACTTGATATCTTCCATTGTTTGTCTTTTATGACTATCTTGCAACATTCAGATTTGTCCTATTCCCACGTTTGTCTCTTTAAGGCAGCAATAGCTACAGATAGGGATCTTCACTGAATCAATACATGAGTGCCTTGTATTTTCCCTCCTACATTAGACTACAACCTCCAGGAATGGTCAACAGTTAAAGGAATAAAGTCACAGTTTCCTGCTGCAACTTAACTAAAGGCAGTGATAGGCTAAAGTTCCACAATTCTTGCTTTGTTGGCGTCCTAATTTAACTTTATGCTAAATTTGTCTCCTGCACCTTCAAATATGCGATTAGGAAATGCAAAAATGGGTGATTGCACATAGTCAACCAACCAACAATGTTAATACGGTAAGAAATTAAAATGTAATTCACTCGTAATTCAATCATTAATAGATAATTTCCTCTAGATGTAGATCTATCTACAAATCTGAAATTATTGATGCTCCTACAATTTCCTAATGATTTCTTCAAACCCTATATTCTGAATTTTTGTGTTTTAAAACCCCTTAGGTTTGCAAGAAAATGTTGCGCTCTGATACCAATGTAATAACCCCCTTGATTTGGCATTTGGGGTTTTGCCAGACAATAGAGACAATATAGAATTTTGCATGTAAACCAATTCCAAACAAATGCAAGAAACAAATAACTAGATTTTATTAATGATTCGGGGAATACATATAATTCATACTCGAAAACAACATAAATTGCAGATT
Source organism: Sequoiadendron giganteum (assembly GCA_007115665.2). Lineage (NCBI taxonomy): Eukaryota > Viridiplantae > Streptophyta > Pinopsida > Cupressales > Cupressaceae > Sequoiadendron > Sequoiadendron giganteum. The sequence continues at coordinate 361,717,027 of CM021106.1, read as the reverse complement.
TGAAAATGCGTGATCAACAGCTGAGAATATCAATAATCTTCGACCCTATATTATTCCATCCTGAATAACTATTTTAAATCTTCCTTCTAAAACCAATGAAGCTCTATAATAATGAGATTATCTCTCAGAATGCCCTTGGGTGATCTTCCACACTTGTAGACATTGTTCTCTCTAAAGGATTTTGTCCTCAAAAAGCTTGAATCTTCAAAACCAACAAACCCTTGCTCAGTTTCTCCAATTTGCACAAGATTTTTATAAAATGATCAAAAATAATGAAAAAGAAAATGCTTTTTTGCTTTTATACTCCAAATCCCCACTTGGCCAAATAATTAAATAAAATAAATATTTGCTTTTAATGCATTTGGCCTTTTTTAAAATAATAAATTAATAAAGCATCATTAATATAATATTTTATTAATTTTAGTTCAACTTCCTTATATCACCTTTTAATAAGTCATCATTAAATATTAATATTATTAAAGTCGAATAACATTAATAATATAATAAACCATTAATCCTCAATAAATTACCCAACACTTGCTCAAATAGTGATCCAATCATATTTTCTGGATGTAGGCCTAATGATGTCTGATCTAGATGACTTACTATAAATTGTAAGTATAGGCGATATGACCAAGTGACTTATTATAAATAGTAAGTGTGGAGAAATCAACTAGAACGACCTCTAGAAGGTCCACCACCAAATCACGGAGTCACTAAACAGGAGAAAATTGAGATAAACCTCTGAAAACCCAGTTGAGGAACCATTGAGCACCCTTAAAAGGGTTCCCTAAACATCTTGTTAGCCTACGTGAACCAGATAATAGGCTAACCACTGCAAGGATACAAATCACGGAAAAAAGGGGACATTACATATTACATTACATTGGCCACCTTTCCTAGAAATGCTTTTTAATATTATACCTTCTTTAATAATAAAACATAAATTGTCTTTTTATAAAAATAATATAAAGTTACTAGCACAACTTAAGTTATATTTTATATTATTTCCCACACTTTACCCCTTTAGCCTACAAGAAATAAAATAATATGCAAGGGAACTCCCAAAATACTTATGTTGAGAAAGGGCACATGACAATAGTAGTCTACGAGGAAATACATTTGTTTACAACATCTAGCATTGTTTGCTTGTTGAAATGGAACAATCCTTTTATTACCTCAAATTTGCTTAAATTTCTTTTGATTACAGGAGCATCTCATTTCATCCGTTTCATATTTTATTTTCTATTTTTGTGTGTTATTTGTGAAGTTGACAACATTAGTTGCTTCTCTGACATTGCTTTGCAGCTTGTGTACCTTCCAGAAAAATGGCACAATTCTATATCTGATAATGGTGACGATTTGGGATTAACAAGGCAAGATACAGATTTTCTTATCAATGGGAAGGATATCAGGAGTAGTGCAGATGACATTCTTAAGAATGAAAAGAAGAACAAAAAACGTGGCATGTTTTCTTGGTTCAAGATTCGGGTAACTGTAGGACTTTGAAATTAAGTCCTCTTTTCTTTTTGCTTTGTTCAGAAATTTACTGTATTGAATATGTGATGTTTATGGGAGTGTATTCTGGTATGCCTAGTATTTGTGCCACTTAGTTGAGATATTAGTTTTCTAATTTTGCTTGACATAATTTTCAAAGATTTATAGCACAGTAATGTTTTTGGGATTTTCTAGAATTTTCTTTTTTACAAACACTAAAAGATAAGTATGTTCGTCTTATTGTCAACCTGTATAATGACATGCAGATTGTGTCTATCAGGTCTCCAAAGTTTGGTTTTGAGTTTAGAAACAAGGATTGTAATTTCAAGAATTGATAAATTGAAATTATCATTATATCAGTTCTTACAATTGTATCTATGTTCTGATATGGAGAAGGCATGGAGAAATGAATCTGCATATAAGCTAATGAATCCAAGAGCTGGCAATTAGTTTTCTTTTGTTCTTCTTTCCCAAAAGTTTTGTAAAGAGAACTTCAAGTGCAATTGAAAATGTTCATGAAAATAGTCATTTTAACTTGATTTTTTTTCTGATTTTGAATTTTTAAGCTTATATTTTGTTGCAGAAGCTAGAGAGTGAGAGTCCACTTGCATTCCCAGCAGATGATAATTTTCCAAATGGACCTCCTGCTTCAGCTCCTTTCTCAATGCATTTGGACTTGGCAAGTGAATTTAAGAACACTCATGAGAATTCTTCTAATAAAAGCATTGATGAATTCTCACCCATTTTTGATTCATATCTGGGATCTACACAAGCTGGCGAACTGTTCTGTCTGACTGCACATGGGCATAAAATACAACGAGTTTGTATCTTATCCCAGAATTTATTTTCCACTTCTTTCACTAGAGTGTGCTCTGAGCTTGTTTCATTTCTTCTCAAAAGGTTATCATGATATTCCATTGTAAGTGAGATATCATAGACTTGAATATTCTTTCTGTATGAAATCATGATTACCTAAATAGATAGGGTGAAATACAAAGGCAAAACGTCATAAAATTGCAAGTCAAATAAATTCCTTTTTCATTTTCAAATGTTGTTGACTGTTACTAAGAATGATTACCGTTGTTTCTGTGCTGTGAAAAGTAAATTACATAGTGAGATATAAGTATATATCCAAGAAATAGATAGTGTTAACTAATAGGCTAAAATGCAGTTAGGATACTAATCATTATAAACAAAACATAAAATAAATAAAATGATAATCATACAAGCGTATAATTTACACATTACACAAGATATACATGGGGAAAACCATTTTAGGTAAAAAACCCCACAAAACATCATTTTATTAAAGCACTTACAATAATGATCTATTATAACATAGACCGAACCTGGGGAACACTTATCCATACTTCCACATGGCCAATAATACCTCATGTGCATAGTGATAGGATTCACTATCAATCTCCAAATTCTTCACCTCTCAAATGAGAGGGAACCTCCTTAAATATAGGAGAAAGGGTGGCATAATACCTCAAGGAGTATTAGTCACACTTATTCAAAATAACCATTCATAAATAATTAATAATCTAATAATTATTAGACTATAACTATTTTAAATGGGATATGCTTAAGAAAGTATATAATATATAAGGTTTAATAACCTTATATTAGAACATTATATAAATGTTATAAGGGTATGACCCCTAATAACATTATGTTCTAACAGTCATAAAAGAGTTCTTTCCATTTCCAAATACAGTTTTCACTTACAGTGAATCATTATGTATCCTCTTCCATAGAAACCAAATTGCATTCTTCAATAAATAACACAGTATGTAAATTAACTTAGTACATGTCATGACCATTAATTAATGATCAGCTGTAATGTACTGTGAAAATGAGGGCACAGACAACTTTATCAAGGGCAGATACAATATGTTATAACACACACAACCAGATTGCCATATAGGTTAAGAAATCAACCTTAAAAAAACTTCATGATACTCCTGTCAATCTGAGGCCACAAAGATGACAAATGTTGGAGCTACACAAATGAGGAACATTGCATAGAATGCTAGTGCTGTGAGTCCAAGTCATTTTGTTTCCCCAATGAAGGGAAGAAATGGTAGTCCACTTAATAAAGAAAATCATCTAGGAATAACCCTTAACAGGTTTAGCATTAGTATATGTAAAGCAATACTGGCTTCGTTTAAAATCATAGCCAAGTTTAGCTGTTTTGCAACTCTTTTAGTGCTTTAGAGAAAATTAACCCAAATAAATCAGATGTTTGGGAAATCCTTCTGGCTGAGAGCATTGGGCATGAAGAGGCCTAGCTTCTTTTTGAGTCCATAATGAGTTTCTTGCTCTCCCACACACCAGCAGAATGGAAGCATCTCTTCTTTATCACTTATGGATCTGATCATATACTAAAACCCTTACAAATAAACCAATTTCTTTTTGAATCTTGCCTTTCATCTATTTGTGAATTTTAGTTCTCACAACTGCATAGAGAGATCCATAAATGGAAAGACCAAGGAAATGTTTGTCCACGTTGAAAAAGCTAAAACAGGTAACAAGATGGATGTCAATCCCATTTTAACTGTATTCTGATCAAAAGGTGGTTCTACAATAATAGAAATATCCACTCTTTGACATTTTCATAAGAGGTAGATAATGTATAATCAAATTTGGATAAAGTTTGTTCGTAAATCAAATCTACCAACATTCACTTAATACAAAGCATCAACAATGGCAATAGATTGCAAAATCATTCTCACAGTCTATTTTTTACTGGGGTATGTGAACCTTGTGACATTCCTAGACATGACTTTCATAATCAAGTGTGTGTGATGAATCTGGAATCATGCCATTTGTGCCATCTGTTTGCCACAATATCTTAGAAGTATTGATCTTGCCACCCTATATTTTTTGTCAACCAAAGTAGCATGATCCACTTTTTTCCATTTTTGTTGCTCCTTCATGTTGGGCTACTCCTTTGCCTCTTTTTGTAGAGGATGAGGATTCTTTAGCTTCATGATGACTTTTGTTTTCTTTCTTTGATTCATGTCAATTGCATTCATGCGGAAGGAAGTTTAGGAAGTTTAGGGAATTTTAGGTAACTTCCCTTTCAGAAATTGACTACAAGTATGTGATGTTTTAGCTGATTGTATTAGAGGATAGAAAGTCGTAGAGATAATTTAGGGGATATTTTTTATATTTTGGGTCACTTAGTTGTTTTCCTTGGCACAGAAAATCAGCACAAATTTTTCCTATTTTTAGAGTGATTTATCTTCTTCTGATGAGTGTTGAAGTTTGGCCAATTTTTAGTGTTAAAGCTGCTAGAAATAGCTACTCATAGTTAATTAGAAGCAAAAATCATGAAACGAATGCAATTAATCACAATAATTGGAAATTGCCAAGTTTGGCGATTTCCCCCCCCATAAAATTGTGTTTCGTAGTAAAATTGTGGGTTAATGATTTTTGGCATTTAAATGCATAAAAATAATGTACAAATAAAAGAAAAATCGATGAGAAATACTTGCATGATTTACCCTCTTTTTGGCTTGCGTCTGTCCATTTTGTTACTGCACGATTTACCCATGTGATTTATCTTCTTTTCAACCTACGACGATAGCCATTTTGTTACTACGCGATTCACCTTATTTTTGGCCTACAAATGTCACCATTTTATTAATCACTTTCTTCTATATGTTGATCTCTTCGATATAATAATGTATACTGCATATAGGAATTGGATGGCTTGAGAATATGTCTTCTCTAAGAGATACTCTATTTTAAGAATATGTAATCTGTTGATGAAAGGTAGCTTCGGTCAGATATAAATGATGATTGTTGATTGCATCATCATCATTTATATGTGATCAAAATTATTCTTCATATAAATATTTCTGGAAAATAAGTAATTTGAATTTATAAGCATGTATAAGATTCGAAATAATAAATGATGTTCAAATTCTGCATTGAATAAAATTGGAACTCACATAATATATATCTGCCACGTATATAAGGTTATATGTGTGTTAGTTTGTTAACTGAATGTTAGTTAGTTATGCTTGGAGCTTGCACGCCCAAAGGGACACGTTTCATGAGCGGACGTGTCTCCACTTGTGGAGACACGTCCTCTCATGAGACGCGTCTCTTGTAGAGGCGGGTCTCCAACATATATAAGGTGGTTCCCTCATTGATATGCAAACATCAAAATTTATAAATGTTCTGCAATCAACATAATTCTTACACTTAGAATTATCTTAGAATCCTTAGGCTCCTAGTTTGATAGAAGATTTGATTACATTTACATAATCCAATGGCCAAACAAAGGGACGGATTGATTTAGCTATTTTTTCACAATCGCCCATAAACTCTTCTAGTAATTTTTTAGTCATCGTTTTTTACACTTTCCATTGTTAAGAATATGTTGAATAGTTTGAGTGGATAAATTGATCCGCTTATAGAAATCAAAATTCATTAATTGTTATTTTTCTCCATTATTCTTTCATTGTAAAAATCTTTCGCATGTTCCATACTTTCCATTGATGAAAATGATGAAAAAATGAATCATTTTAATAATTTTCAATATATTTGAAAAAGAATCACCACACCTTTTGTTGGATTTTAATTTTTTTAATAAAAATAATTGGATTATACATATTGACATTTGTTTCTTTTTAATAAATTAATTATTGATGAGCACATAGTTTTACTGAGACCAAGGGGGGTGAATCAGTATAACAACAATCTTTTACTTTTCACAACTAAATCAACCACAATAGCAATACTTCAAAACTTAAATCATCCATAGCAATAACACACATGCAAGATCTAACAATTAATAACATAGGAAAAACACATGATTTATGTAGAAACTCTTGCAGGAGAAAACCATGGCAAGATATTGCTTATACATATCTTCTTGTAGGAACCAACCTCCTACTTTTAGAAATCTTCTTTTGTGGGCACCAATCCACTAGAGAAACCAATCCCCACTTATAGAATTTGTAGGCACCAACTCACTAGAGACACCAATCACCACGATTGAGCACCAACTTAGCAAGTGTAATGTCCCTTACCCAGACTTGCCCAAAAATCTGTTTGCCTACCTTAGAATTTGCTTGTTGAATAGGTTTAAGATTTCTTCTTTCCAAATGAATGTCATTTTGATACAATGACCCTAGATTAGAATCTGTATTCATCACATTAACAACATACCTATTAGCATTAATATATAGATATCCAAAATCAAACACAACAATACTTGCAGATTGCAAACATAAAGAAAGTCACTCAACCCATCAGGAGAGGAGAATCCCTAAGGGGCCAACGACCTACCACCTTCTATTGCCCAACCTTTATCTTAGGCCAACGGGGCAATATACATGTGTGGAACCCCCATCCCTCCATGACCCAACCTTTGCACAGGGCCAGCGGGGCAATATGCCCATCCCTTGCTTCAGGCCAACAGGGCGGAACCTAGATGGGGTTTATAGTCAAACCACTTAGGTCATGACTCAACTCTCCTAGTGGGATTACAATCACAATTCAGACAATTGATATGCAATCATAATGATCATCTTTATCCCTTTCCCATTTGTTGATTGATGTTTATTATTTGGTTGAGTTCACACAGTTCAGGATTGTTTCGGTCTGATTTCAGAGGTTATATTTTAGGCACTGTTCCCAGGTATGTCAGTTCGGCCAGACATGAGCCTAGGGTTACACAGTCGGGTGGTATCCAATAGCTTGAGCCAGCTGCACTGGGCATGCGCCCAGATGCGTGTTTAATTCGGGAAATACACGTTTGCAGAATAGGGGTTATTTACATTATACAAATGATGGACATTGCATACCATTTATTTTATATCATAAAAGCCAAGTGATGAATCTCACATGAATGTTGTGTCTCCCATATTACGTGCTTCCTAATCATCTTCCTCTTGTTGCTACCCCATTGCTATAAACTCTTAATTTGTATATTTACTTAGAAATCTGCTAGGAATCTTCTTTCAATCAGCTAATAGATTTATTCCTAAATCCGCTCCTTATCCCCTTACTATTCTTCACTGTCCATTATTCCCCTATCTTAACTGACGCATTCTCTGACAACATACTTGCAATACATATCTCTTCTTTTCTCCATTCCGCTTCCCCCCTTTTTCCACAATTCTCACTCCCTTATTATATCTTTTGTTTTCTTGATTTGAGGCACCTTTCATGAAAGGTGGTGACCTTTCCAATACGTGACTTTCTTCTAATGGTTGTTGCCCTTTTACTTAACCGCCTCCCCCCACTTGTTAATCATGAATATTCATCTAGCTAATATGGACGGGATTGCTTTGCTTCCGCATCTGAGCCATCAATGTTGAATATTAGCCTAGTGTTTGATTCATTGGAGCTAAGTATTCAGGATACCTTCTCCTATATTTTACAGTTGGATTAAGTATGGTAATTCTTTCCATAGTGGATGATCAATACTGATCATCTAGGTTTTCATTGGCGTGTTTTTTGGGATTCGACAATTCATTCTATTTAGCATTGAATGATTTATTCATGGGATTGGAGAATTTGTGCTTATATCTCTTATCGATTATTGTCTTTGCCCAGATGATTGCCAACTTAGATTCATTCGGGACATCCCATATACTTTGTCGTCAATATTTAAGGACCTATTGCGTATAGCACCCATAGTCGCTACCCATTAAATGCTACTATATGTGTTTGTCGAGATTTTATATAATCATATTATTAATTGGGCATGTTATGGGGCGTGGCTATGCTTATCATCATTTCATATAATCGGGCTCTTTGTTTGATCATCATTCCCGCCTCCACTTCACCCATAAACGCCTAGCATGACAACAATGCTAGAGTGGCATCGATGGGTTCTGATCGATGGTATTGCCTTGCCTTAACCATAATGACCTTATGGAGAAGTCAATCGCTGACAGAGGAGAGCTTGGGCTTTGGGTAATCTCCTTTCGTTCAGGACTTAAGGGCAGAGGCGTTGCTTCTTGCATTCTGCATTCATGTTCAGGCATATGAATTTTAGCTTATAATGTTCCTTGTATCGAATATTATGTCTCATTTGTCCATTATAAACATAATTGTTTAATACTTTATAGGTTGTATTGAGTTGGTTTTATCATCTATTTCGATTACAATATTTAAATTATAAATATTATTCCCTTGATAATTATAATATTATCTTGTGAGAATTATATTAAATTATTAATATTTATATTTTATATCTGATGTTATTATTTATAGTTTGTAATGATATTCTAGATTATCTTTATTTTATTATCTTCTTTTAGATATTGAGTTATATAATTTATTTATCTTATATTATCGCAATGATTATAATATCTAATATTTATATTTTGGATCTTACGGTATTTATAGTATATTAATTATAATTACAATATTTTCTTTCTGACAATTGTAATTATAATGGTATCAAATCATTAATAATTTTAAATATGTCTTTGTTATCTTAGTGTCCAATTTCGGGGACGACAACAAGAGACGCAAATCTCTTCTTTGACAAGCACCAACCTCCAAATTCTTCAAAGGATGATATTGTCTTCAAAAAGATCCGGTTATAGATGCACTTTCTTTCACACCTCTGGATGATCTAATGATTATCACACAAGTGCTCTCCTTCATGACTTGGTGTGTAAATGTTGTAATCGCTTTTTGTCACAAGTCTTCTTGATGATAATGCAACAACTTTTCTTCACAAAATTCTCTCAAATAATACAATTATTTCTTTTATAATTCTGCCTTAAGGTCTTCTCTAGTTTTACTTACAAATCTGATCACAACTTCTTCACATATATTTTTGCCTTAATGTCTTCTGTAGTAAATTCGGATATGCTCATAAAAACTGTTGGCATTTCAATTCACACCTCTAGAATGCGGATTAGAAACAGACAGCTATGCACAATTAGATTCCTCTTCAAATTAGGAGGGGAAGCTCCCTCTTCACTGATTATGCTTAAAAAGAAATACTAAACCACTGCCAATCTTTTTATTCTCAGCTAAGAGCACAAGGTTATAAAACTCTTTGCGTTGTAGCTGAGGTTTTCTATTTTCTAGAGCTTCAACTACAACTAGGTCTACTGTAAAGACGCTTTTGATAACTCAAGTAAATTTAGAGCCTAAGAATCGGAAGTAAACAAGGAATGATTTGATTTAACACAATAAGCTTAAATAAACTTGCTTCCAGAACACCCCTCAAGACTCATTGTACTTTTTAGATGTATGCTGAAATAAAGATTACGAAAGAAAAACATAAGACAAAGTATTGAAATAAATTGGGACAGTAGATCAGAGCAAGATAGGCATGAGATTTCCTTCCTCAATTTAATAATAGCAAACACTTATTTGGGACAACAAATTGTAGCAAAGATAGGCTTACAATATGTGATCAAACTAGATTACATAAACAAAAGTTGAACAGACATTGAATAGAAAAGTTGCAGAAAAAATAGGCTCAGCAATTTGTCATCACAACAACGGTTAAAAAGAAATGGACAAGGTTTCCCTTATTTATACACAAACAAGGAGTAGGGAACCCTAAAATTTCTTTGTTTTTAACAACTAGACTTGCCAACATGCAAGCTTTATTTCTAAGACTAAACAAAAGATAATTAATAGTTAACTGAAAAAACTCCAACTATACATGATATTTCCAAAGAATAGATACGCATGAATGAGAACAATGTAATGTCCCCAATTTAGCCCTACGCTCTACAATTGGATTTAGCCTATTTCCAGAAACTCGTAGGCTAAGAAGAATGAGAACACTTACTATTTATAGTAAGTTATGATACTGCTCAGTTGGCATACAGATGTGGTTTTGGGAAACTTACTATTTATAGCAATAAGCTATTTTTGGTAAGTATATTTATAGCAATATCACTCTAGCAGCAACTCAATCTTTTGCAGTTCAGTGTGGCCGATCAATTTGGCTTTCTGTTAAGTTGAAGTGAATTTACTATTTTTGGCAGTGGCTATTTTTAGTAAGTCTAATTTCGGCAGTATCATCATCTGCAGTTCAACTTAGGTCGTCATGCTATTTGTGGTAATTCTTCAGTTTCAATATTGGCATTGGTTTTGGTTATAATCAAGGAGACAGTGAAGGGGAAATGGAGCTTGAAGACCATAGGGCCCTTGATGATGAAGATTTTAAAGAGGTTATCAAATTCAAATCAGATTTACTACATCATGAAGCTGATTATAAACAAAGGCCCGAAGAATTGGTAGGATTTGATTCTCTTCATGACCTTGAGCATTTTTCAGTTAGTGGGTGGTGAAAGACAAGAAACTTGGAGCAGCTATGGGGGCAGGAATGACAAGAAACAAAGTTCTGATTTTGAAATACAACTTATCAATAGTTCACCATCCTTGCACTTTTGTGAGTGGAAAGGTCAATTCATGTTTTCCATTGAGGATGAGGTGCATGCCTTATTTAGATTTGACCACTCATATAGTTCGATTGAAGAGAGATAGGAAGGAGTTTGGGATGGATTCACTCTCTTTAATCTGCAATTTATTAAAGACTCCTTAGTGATTATGAAATCAGAGTATCTATGTTGGATTAAAGATCGAGATTACGCCTACAAATTCACAAAGAAGATCATTGATGTTTTTCAAAGAAGTGAAAGAAAGGTTGATAAGCTTACCCTTGAGCTTGAATCAACAAAGTGCATGATAGAGAATGCTCAGTTGGGTGTAATGGAGGTTGGAGACCAGCTAGCTGATTTCAAACATCTCAGAGAACGTGAGGATGAGTTTTACTCTGTGATTGATAATCCTCCAAGCTTGCTTGTAAGTGAATGCATAAGAGGTTTAGAGAATTCAGTCTCCATATGGGAAGTGTTGATTCATGACGACTTCCCTATTTTTGACACCAAGGTGTTGTCAAAACATGCTTTGATAAAACATGTTGTTTACATGCTTGACAGTTTATTCTTTGGATTGAGTAATGCTCACACTAACCTGTCTTGGGAGATGGATTTGAAGACAATGTTTGTTTCAGGCTCCCTTGTTTTTGAAGTTTTCTTGGATAAACTTCAGTGGGTCACTAAAGAAGTCAATAATTTTTTGAGTGTGCATTTGGAGTTGATTGGCACTCAGGAATGTTTTGTGAATTTCTTCAAGGGTGCGGTGGATCATTCTTGGTCAAGTATCTTTGTTTGGCACCTTCGATGTGGAATGAAAAATCTTTTGGGTTATGGTAGGAAGGTTCATTGGAGGGATAAGGATCAAACTTTCAGAATTAATGGTGATGTTCCCTTCTTTATAGCAGTATCACTCTAGTAGCAACTCAATCTTTTGCAGTTCAGTGTGGCCGATCAGTTTGGCTTTCTGTTAAGTTGAAGTGAATTTACTATTTTTGGCAGTGGCTATTTTTAGTAAGTCTAATTTCGGCAGTATCATCATCTGCAGTTCAGCTCAGGTCGTCATGCTATTTGTGGTAATCCTTCAGTTTCAGCATTGGCATTGGTTTTGGTTATCTCCTTGGACTAAGTGTTATACTTAGTCAATTTCATGTTTTAAGTTGTATCCCCACGCCTAGGAGTAATAACTTCATGTTGTTTTAAAGAGGGGACATTAAGGGGTTATGTTGAGCATCTAATGAATTATTAAATGTTTTATTGTTGCAAAGTAAAATGGACGCCTAAAGGGAAGGGGATAATGTTTTATTATTTCACAATAAAGTGAATGGTTAAAGGTGCGTCTCTTGGGAAGTTGAAGTGATTCAACTTCTTAGAATTCAGAGTGTTTCATTTGCCCATTGAAACTTATATATTGCTGCATTGTGGAGAGTTGATTATGTTATGTTTTGGAAAGCAAAATTATGCTGCTGGTTTGAAATCCAGAATCTGGTTAAGGGAAAGCTTAGCAAACTCTATTCCACTCTTCGGACCTGAAACTATGGTTCCCTAGATGATGGATTGAGAGTGTGCTTCATTCAGAAGTACATATTGAGCTTCAAAGTGGAGAATTGTGGTGTGTTTTCCAGATTTCAAGTTGCTGATATTTACACAGCTGAAAGTTGAATTTGTTAACAACTTCTTGTATCATTTTATTCTCGTTATGGGCATTCAATAATATCATTGCTAAGGTCATGGCGACCCTTCTTAGCAAATTCCAGATTTTATTTCAAAGTGTATGATTTTTACTAACAAAATCGCCCTTGCTAGGGCCGTACCTTCTTGTTTGCATTGGGAATTGTGCCAAGAAATAAATGTTGGGTTTTTGGAGCTGTTTCTTCATCATGGCATGGGCGCTTATCCTCCAAAGGCTCATTGCACTTTGTTTCATGCAATTCGGAGGTAAATTGATTAAGATATAAGCATTTCATTTATTCAAAGGTTGCTGATTTACAGTTTCAGTTTGCTGATTTTAATTATCAGACTTCAAAGAGATCATATTTTAGCTTCCTTTTCAATGTTTAAGAGCTTTCTAGATTGAGATAATCATTCTTCACATTGTGGATTTGTCTATCATTGTAATACTTGTAAATTGTAGATTATTGGATTGTAAGGTTGTGAATTAGTAGTACTAATCCAACCATATGTTATTGCTGCATTTACTTGCAATTTCTAAAGCTAACATTAAGTACCCCTGGATGGTTTACCGCCAGTGTGGAGAATAAACTTGAATCTCTCATCTTACCCACTGTAAAGTGGAGAATTCCCACTCTTGAGTGGATGTCTGCCGCAACAGACGAAGTGTTTAAATTGTAATCTTTTCCCCCCACTGTTTGGTGGTAGTGAAGAAATTCTCTCATGGCTGGTTATCCGCCTATGTTTTTTCAATTCAACAATTAACACTCCACCATATGCTAGCACCTCGCCTGTTAAAGGATCTTGAGTGCACATTTTTGGTGTTGAGTTTAGACTCTCTCTTTTAGCTGTAATCTTTGTAACTTTGATTCAGTAGATCCTAGGGATCCTCTGACCATATGCCCGCCCCTCCTCCTTAAGTGGTTTTAGGGCGCATTCTTGGTTAGAGTTCTTTCATGCAACGTTTTTGGTTAAGCTAACCTTAATGGGTGCTTGGTTACATTGTATTTGTTATTGAAAATAAAAAAATTTGAGAGAGTATATTTCAAACAACAAGTTAAACTCAGAAAGGGCGTCAAGTTAACTACTGCTTTTAGTTCTATCTTTGGAAAACATTGCATGCTCCAATTAGTAGTTCACTCATTGATAACTTGGGAAACCATATCCTCCAAAAAGTTTTTAATTGCCTCTTGATCAAGAACACTGATACTATCTAGAACATTGTATTGTTTTTTCTAGAATCTCTTCACCATCTGTGATCAAACCTAGGAATTATTTTCTCTTTTCAGCTGCATTATCAATTTTTTTTGACATTGCAGCAACATGATTCATCTTGCAGGCAATAAGATGACCATTAAAATTGCCATGGACAAGGTTCTGAAACTTTGTCTGCACTTCACTGAGATTAAAATAAGTGCCATCTTCATGTCGATATTGACAAGGGATCTACGAAACAAACATGCTTACGAACTTGAGAGTATTAGCAACCTTCTGTCTGTATCCAATCAATTCTACAGATATTCCTTCATAGGTTTTTACTTTGAAGAGGTGTTTTTTTCTCCAGGAAAAAATGTTCTTCTTATGTTCTTCTATAATGACTGAATCATAAGTCGTCCTTAAGTCAGAAATAACAATCTCATCTCTTGGTTTCCTTTTCACTATATTTTGGTCAAACTCCTAAATCCCTGAGCGAAGATCATGGGCGTTATACCTCAATTGGTAAACCTCTACAAGCATAGATCTGCCCCTGGTGATGAATTCTTCTATCCAATCTCTCATATTTTCTAGTGAACCAACACTCTCTTGATTTGTTTTCACTGTGTTCGTAGGTCTAATTTTGTTTTAGTTTGATAGTTCTCTTTCTTGTCTTTGAGTTTGTTTGCCAATAATGTTAAAATGGTACCACGAAGCATATGCAAACAATGAAAAACTTCTAATAACCTAATCTACTGAAAATAACTCAAGTAATTACTCAATTTAAGAGCCAAAGATGCTTTCTTCATTACATAATAGATCACATAAAATAGTTGGCTTATATTAGATTTTGAAAGATACATCTTATGCCATAATTTTTACTTACAGCCATACAAGCACTGTGAATAGTAACTTGCTACAGTACCCGCCCCCAAAGAAGTGCACACAACTCTCGAATAATGAACTTCTCCCACCAAAAACCAGCATGGGATGACTTCTCAGATAAGGGCGCCCCCTTTAGGAAAGATAGCAGCCACTAAAGAGTGGCGTTTCTTTTTCTTTGGCTGATACAAACCCTCATTAAAGTGCGGTTGGCTGTAGCTTTCCAAAACAGCTCCAAAAACTTCTCAAAAGCGAACAACTCCTGTATAAACATCAATAGAGACTATGGTTGCCAAAGCCCTCCTAGAAAATGCTCAAAAAATCTGCAAACAACATCAAGTGTCTACAAAAGAAGCCACCAAAAACTAACCAGCAACTTTAAGGTGGTATTTCACACCCTCAAGCAGCTCAAATACGAAGAACAAAGCCCCACTAGGCTTACCCACTGCAAGAAATCAGGAAACCCTAGTCTCCTTCTTCCTCAAAACCACACTTCCAAGTTCATCAAGCTAAAATCATCTATTCATGAAGAGGGTTGAACTTTCTCTGTTGATATATATAATTTAACATTGAAATCACTATTCATTAAAGTGAGCACTATTCACTTAAGTTATTTCTTTTTTCACTTTAGGCATGAATAGTAACTGAAAAATATAAAGTGACTGCTTCCTTTTAAAGACACATGGTCCCTAGGCCAAGGATGGTGAAATTAAAGGTGAGTATCATAAATTTAAGCACAAGTATCATGTCAAACGCCACAATTCATCCCGTCACCATACTCTGGAGATCCACATTGCAAATTGACAACCAAGTGCCCACCCAAGAAACCCTTTATCCAAAACTATTAGCCGACGAGGGTCAAGAAAAATAGGCTAATCCCCAATTCTGATGCTCGTGAAAAAGGGACATTACAGTCCGCCCTCCCTGAAATTGCTTGTCCCCAAACAATCTCTACTGCAAAGAAACCTCACTCCTCAGAAGGCTCAAAAGAAGAACTGTAAAATGTCTCATGCATCACCAACTAACTCCGCAAGCACCAGCATAAACGCAACTGCGCCATCAGATGGTGATGCCCCTATGACTCATCATTTCCACCCAAATTTGCACTATAGTAAGAGGCTAAGTTCTCATCACTCACCTCATGATCAACAACATCATGTGTGCTAACCTCAATGTACACATCAACAACTAAGGTACTGCTACTATGTACCTCAACGGATGGTTGATTGGGTGAGGTAGAAACTGTTGATATGACAGTATCTTCACACACTTCCTCTTCCAATGTAACTGTATCACCATCCAACTCATGATCCTGTGGTTCTATGTCAACACAAGGCCTTATCTGGAAAATCAGACTCACCATGACATGAATCCATGCCAAATACTGCACCATTAGTACCCAATTCCTGAGTACTTTCATGTAACAACTCAATAGTAGCATCTTGCACATGTGTAGCCACCGTTGTTTCATGTTGTTGCAGGCTACGAGCTAATCTTCTTTGTGAAAGCGTGAGTTTTCGTTGGGTATTATTCAAGATGCTCTCAACCCTGATCCATAGCAGAAGTGGTGAAGCAATGCACTGGGACCCCTCCAAACGACATTACTAACTCTACCTCCACCTGGATCCCAACTCAGTAAACCATGCCAATTCCAAACACTATGCTGATACACCTCAGGTATCATACTTGAGTTGCACGGATAAACTGAAAATCTATCAACCTCAACACCATCTGACTTTAGCGACGCCACTCGGATATACCCTTTTTCTAAATTGCAACAAGTCTTCAAGTCTTGAATCAAATGATAATCAGCATGGGAGAATAAAGTAGAGGACCTGCTAAACCTGTAATCATCATCTGAAGTCGGAGACAAGTCATACCAGAGTTGACTAGCGCACTCCTTATTCCACCCACCTCTTTGTGCCATCAAAGTCGTCATCAAATCTGGTGTATGTGGGATGAAAATGAGTTGATGAGCATACCTCATGCAGCAATCGAGGTGAAACTCTCCTGACTGTGCTAATTGAGTGCTCACCAAAGAACCCTTAATGTCCTCAAGCTCTAGAGAGAGCTTATCAGCTTCCTCTTCTTCCCTCATCAAGGAATCCGAATAGATCCCAACAAGGCTAAGTAGGGTGTCTCTGTCTGAAAGAAGGTTCAAATAATTCGTCTTCATTGTTTCCATACCTTCTTTGACAATCTGCAAAGCATCATGAGAAGATCCGACTCCAGTCCCTTCTTGTCTTCTCTTTAATTGGACTGCCCAAAGATGATCGTCAATTAATTTGTGCATCCTATCATGATGAGATAATGCCGCAATAATCTCATCCTCCTTCACTTTCAACTTAGTCTCCAAGCTACGAACAACTCCTGCACCATATGATGAAGCCTCTAACTGTTCTTGTTTACCCATGTTTGGAATCTTCACCAAGTTCTTCAATTGCCCAGGCTTACCAACCTCATCACTATCATTAGAACAAAGTGCATCCCTTCTCTGCGTAAGGAGTCCTCTAAGGTTATCTATTCCCTTTTGTCCTGCTATG
>CM021106.1:361665674-361699760 GCA_007115665.2 Sequoiadendron giganteum | reverse complement strand
GCTGATCACTAACTGGTGCAAATTCATTGTAGAGATTTCTAGAAGTTTCTCCGATAGATGCCTCTTCTCTCTCCTTTTTGTTTTGTGATATAGACCTGAAGAAGGATAATAGGTACTGTTCTGAATTTGGGTCTGGAAGCATTTTATTCATCCTTTTTGAAATTTGACTTGACTCTTTCGCTACGGTATCCAACTGCTTTAATATGGCATTCCATTGCTTTCCGTGAGTAGCCATGAAGCACAACTAAAAATTTTGCAGCTGAAACTCATCTAACAAGTTGGCAAGAAACTGCTCTGATACCCTTGTAGTGAACCAACACTCTGCTGATTTGTTTTCACTGTGTTCGTAGGTCTGATTTTGTTTTAGTTTGATAGTTCTCTTTCTTGTCTTTGAGTTTGTTTGCCAATAATGTTAAAATGGTACCACGAAGCATATGCAAACAATGAAAAACTTCTAATAACCTAATCTACTGAAAATAACTCAAGTAATTACTCAATTTAAGAGCCAAAGATGCTTTATTCATTACATAATAGATCACATAAAATAGTTGGCTCACATCAAATTTTAAAAGATACATCTTATGCCATAATTTTTACTTACAACTATACAAGCACTGTGAATAGTGACTTGCTACAATACCCGCCCCCAAACAAGTGCACACAACTCTCGAATAATGAACTTCTCCCACCAAAAACCAACATGGGATGACTTCTAAGATAAGGGCACCCCCTTTAGGAAAGATAGCAACCACCAAAGAGTGGCGTTTCTTTTTCTTTGGCTGATACAAACCCTCATTAAAGTGCGGTTGGTTGTAGCTTTCCAAAACAGCTCCAAAAACTTCTCAAAAGCGAATAGCTCCTGTATAAACATCAATAGAGACTATGGTTGCCAAAGCCCTCTCAGAAAATACTTGAAAAATTTGCAAACAACATCTTGTGTCTCCAAAAGAAGCCACCAAAAACTGACCAGCAACTTTAAAGTGGTATTTCACACCCTCAAGCAGCTCAAATACGAAGAACAAAGCCCCACCAGGCTTACCCACTGCAAGAAATCAGGAAACCCTAGTCTCCTTCTTCCTCCAAAACCACACTTCCAAGTTCATCAAGCTAAAATCATCTATTCATGAAGAGAGTTGAACTTTCTCTCTTGATATATATAATTTAACATTGAAATCACTATTCATTAAAGTGAGCACTATTTACTTAAGTTATTTCTTTTTTCACTTTAGGCATGAATTGTAACTGAAAAATATAAAGTGACCCTTTCCTTTTAAAGACACATGGTCCCTAGGCCAAGGATGGTGGAATTAAAGGTGAGTATCATAAATTTAAGCACAAGTATCATGTCAAACGCCACAATTCACCCCGTTGCCATTTTTCGGAGATCCACACTCCAAATTGACGACCAAGTGCCCACCCAAGAAAACCCCTTATCTAGAACTATTAGCCTACAAAGGTCAAGAAAAATAGGCTAATCCCCAATTCTGATGCTCATGAAAAAGGTGATTTGTCTTTCACTGAGTTTTGTAGGTTTGATTTTGTTTTAGTTTGATAGTTCTCTTTCTTGTCTTTGAGTTTGTTTTCCAATAACACTAAAATGGCACTAAAGAGCATATGCATAAAGTTGGAAACTTCTGATAAACTAATCTACTGAAAATAACTCAAGTAATTACTCAATTTAAGAGCTAAAGATGCTTTCTTCATTACATAATAGTTCACATAAGATAGATGACTTACATCAAAATTAAAGTTAACTATTTCTTATATCATTTTATGACTTATAGCCATACAACACTGTGAATAGTGACTTACTACAGTACGCGCCCCCAAAGAAGTGCACACAACTCTCGAATAACGAACTTCTCCCACCAAAAACTAGCATGGGATGACTTCTACGATAAGGGCGCCCCCTTTAGGAAAGATAGCAGCCACATAAGAGAGGCGTTTTATTTTCTTTTGCTGATTCAAACCCTCATAAAAGTGCGGTTGGTTGTAGCTTTCCAAAACAGCTCCAAAACTCCACGAAAAGTAAGTAGCTGTTGTGCTAACGCGATTGGAGTCTATGGCAGTCAAAACCACTCAAAAACAAGCTCGAAATAACCTGCAAACAGCACACAGGTCTCCAACTGAAGCAAAAATAACTGATCAACAACCTTAAGGTGGTGTTTCACACCCTCAAGCAGCTCAAGAACAAAGAACTAAGCCCCACCAGGTTTACCCACTGCAAAAAATTAGGAAACCCTAGCCTCCTTCCTCCAAAGCCAACTCCCAGGTTTCAACAAGCTAAAATGATCAATGCATGAAGAGGGTCGAACTTTTTCTCTTGATATTTATAATTTTACAAAGAAAACACTATTCATTAAACTGAGCACTATTCACTTAAGTTATGATATTTTCCACTTTAGCAATGAATAGTAACTGCAAAATATAAAGCGACCCCTTCATTTTAAAGACACATGGTCCCTAGGCCGAGGATGGTGAAATTAAAGGTGAGTATCATAAATTTAAGCACAATTATCGTGCCAAACGCCACAATTCACCCTGTCGCCATACTCCGGAGATCCACACTACAAATTGACGACCAAGTGTCCATCCAAGAAACCCTCTATCCAAAACTATTAGCCTATGAGGGTCAGGAAAAATAGGCTAATCCCCAATTCTGATGCTTGTGAAAAAGGGGACATTACATATTTTTTCCGTATATGACCAACTGATTCATCTGATGTTGATCCACAGGTGACTCCAGAATTTGTGGAAGCGACAAGGTGGCTTGTGAAGTACCATGAAGGAGATTGGAAACATACTGCCGCAGCTGTCGAATCTCATTCTTGAGGGCTGCCTTATCTTCTCCATCCTTGAGCACTCGTTCTTTTAGATTATTTGTTGCTACCTCAAAGAGATTCACATCAGTATGTCAGGCGCTTCTACCAAGATTGGCTTTGACAACCTTGAAGTCATCAATACCCACCTCATCAATGTTCTTGTCCTTCGGAGGTGTGGCAAACTCAAGGACAATCTTGTCTTCAAAATTATTCTCCATATGAACTTGCTTATTAAGTTTCTTCTTTGTTGTGTCTTGGTAGACATTATCAAGCTCTGCAAAGTTCAATTGATAAGAAGGCTTCCTCCTCTTCCTACCCAGCAAGTTCTCAAGCCAAGACGAGGAGTCTCTACTAACTTCTCTGGGAGGATTGGTTCCAGCTCCAGCAACTCTTGATGGATCAATCAGTGTTGAGATGTTGCGAACTGGTGAATCAACTTTTGAATCTATATGAATAGGAGAAGGCCTCGGTGATGGCAGAAGAATAGGAGATGGAGACATGGCTTCAACTTGTGGTCCTGATTCAACTAGAACTTTTGGTGCATCTATTGATTGTTCCTAATGATTCACCATTTCCTTTAAGCTCTTCGTTATTCTACTAATCTTTGTGTCTTATTGAGGATTGCTCATAGCTTTGGCTCTTGGTTTTGATTTAGAAGAAGAAGGTAGAGATGACTAAACTATTGGCGGCTTTGCAACTGGAATAGCCACCTTTCGTGTCCTTTTATTACTCAAGAATATTCTACTGTTCTTGACAATTCGGCTCATTCTTTCCTCAATTGAGGTGCCCTCTTTGGCGAACCAATCAACTTGTCGAAGTGGTTGTTGATCGACTTGATCTATGGCATACATGGGAAGTAGGACTTCCCCATCATCATCTGACAAACCCTCATCTTTTGATAAGAAATCAACTATCTACCGAAGAGTAAGTGTAGAGTAGTTGCTCTTGTGCACTTCGAACT
This sequence comes from Sequoiadendron giganteum, assembly GCA_007115665.2. Classification (NCBI taxonomy): domain Eukaryota; kingdom Viridiplantae; phylum Streptophyta; class Pinopsida; order Cupressales; family Cupressaceae; genus Sequoiadendron; species Sequoiadendron giganteum. The sequence goes on along the minus strand of CM021106.1, from coordinate 361,695,977 downwards.
CATCTGCACAATTAACCCAAAAATCTTCAACTGTAGGTACATGTGCATGATTCTGAGTTCTAACCAAGACGAGCTGCAAAGAAACCCCAAAGATCATATGAACGTTTCTGCTTGAAAAACTTGAGGCCGAACTTTGACATTTCATCACTCATCAACTTGGCATCAGTTGTTGATCTACATCTGTATATGCTCATCTCAAACGGGAAACCAAATGCAAACTTGTGCTTGTTACGCATAAAAGTGTGAACTTTATGCACTTTCCTTAGAAATTCCTTGAACACTGCCTCATCCATTGGATATCTCGGTAAGATGATTGGATCACCTAAGAAGCCATATACCCGTATGTAAGAGAATGTGGGAAATTGGATAAACCAATCAGCCCAATCCGCCATTGCCAATCTAGCATCTGCTGAAATTCGTATATGCAACTCATTATCAAGATCTTGCACCATATGCATCAAGAATAGATCATTCAACCTCTTGTAATACCGCTTAGATTCTGAAAACTCTAACTACAGGTAATGATCATACACATGTTGAATAACCAAAGTTCTGACGACATTCAAGCCTCTAAACTTGCCTTGAAACGTCATTAGATATGCGAGGTAAGATATCATGTGAAATTCATGGGCCTTGAAGAATTATGTCATCTGACAATGGAGACAATCACCGATCGATGTTGGCCAGGCATAGTGTTTTGCTCTATCAACAATCTAGGATATGATGTAAAACATCCAAGGCTGGAATTTATTGGCCTTTGCTTAACTCGTGACTTGGTTAAGCAAAGCAATCATGATTGCAAATTCCTCCTTGAACTCACTGCACCCAACATTCTTTGGCAAGGTGTTGTGCTTTTCTCTTTGCCACTTTTGTGCAACTCTTTACCAACACTTGTCTTTTTGCGCATAACACACCTTTTTGCATTCTTCAATAGACATGATGAATTTTTCCGTCCATGGTGGTATTGGGAAGCATTTCTCAATATCTTTCGGCTTGAAATTGCAAATAGTACGCCCATCTGCTGATTGGATTTCTCGTGAAGTTGTATTGTAATGCTTGATACAAGCAATTATGAATTCAAGGCTCTGCATTGAGATGGGAATAGAAGTTGCTGCAAGCAACTTGGAATGATCAAGATTCTTGACTCCAATGTTTCTTGTGCCTACCAAAGCACACAAATCAAACATTGGAGGCACATAATGCAAATCAGTTTCGAATGTTCTTAGGTAATCATGGAGCAAGACTAATTTGGTCTTGATTTTTGTTGGAGAGTACTACATGTCGAAAAACTTGACTTTTGATTGTAATCATGCCTATGTTTGGAAAAGTTTTGCACAAAATGCTAAAAATAGGCTGCTAATTTTTCTTCAAAAAAGGCAAATTTTCTGAAACAAAGCTGAGGTCTCAGTTTTGTGAACAATTTCGTTTTGAAGAGACCTAGATCGTCAGATTTTGAAAAAGATGAGTTTTTCCCAAAAAAACAAGATCTCCTAAAAATTAGGGGCTGACACGCAAATTTTCCAAAAAAAGTTGATGTCTAGGTTTTGTAGACAACCTTGTTCTGAAGAGACCTAGATCTTCAAATTTTGAAAAATCTGTGGATTTCTTGAACATGCGTGAAAAAGTAGATTTTCTTGAAAATATAAAATTTTCCAATCTTCAAGAGGAGTAAAAGGCAAGTGGACCCAGATCGATGAAAATTGAAAATTGTGACCACCTATTTCTAAAATGCGATGCCTTAGAAAAATAGACCATGAAAAAGCATGCTTTTGTGCTTCTCAATCCCGAATCCATGAAGAATATTGAAAAAACACTTCATTTGAGCCTCCCTCTAAATTATGAAAAATGAATGCTAAAAGCTTTCTTAAATAGGGTTTGGAGATAAAAAGCACTTTCATGCAAAACTCTAAAATTTTGTAGTCTATCATGCAAAAATATTTGACTTGAATTCCATCAAAACGAAGAATTCCTCTTTTATAGGGCGGAAGAAGCATGCATATGAGGATGTTTTCAAAAAAAATTATAAGGCAAAGAGACTTAGGTGCCTTCCTTGAAATAAGCTGCCTGGCTTCATTAGACTTAGTCAAAATTCCATAATTTTCATTTTTTGCTTGTTTATGCCTTTGTTGAAGCCTACTTCTAACTTTGGCGATCTGTGGAATTGGCACCGTCAACTAATAATCTATGTTTGACCATGACAATCTCATCTTTGACCACTGGTGAAGTGATGCCCAGCTTCGTACCGGCATCTAACGACGTTTGATCGTGATTGTACAGCTTGGAAATTGCTAACGGAGGAGAAATGGAAGAAAACACAAAAGAGGCGAAAAATATTCTAAGTGTTGGGACGTTAGGCGCCCTCCTTGAAAAAAGGCACCAAGTCTTCAGACTTAGTTAATTTTTTGAGATTTTCAAATTTTTCTTTGGTTTGCGTGTCTCTGGAATCCGGTATCCCCTGTTCGGGCACCATTTTTTGCCAATTTGTGAATAACTGAGACTGAAAGTCAGTTAATCTAGAGAGCTTGATCAAATCTGAGAAAAATGATACCTCATGCCAGCCTCCGTTACTGCATCTGACTGATTTTCTAAGATTCGAAACCGGGCTATCGGAGGCATTTTGACAAATTTTTGAATAAGGCACAAGAAGCTAGGTGCCCTCCTTTAAATAAGGCACTTGGCTTTGCCAAAGATAGAATATTTATTGTGATTTTCAGCTTTTCTTTGATTTTCCTTGGTTTGCATGAAATGCATTTGTTTGATTTGCAATTTACGTTGTCCAATAGATCCTGTGAATTGGATGATGGATTCATTGAAGAGCCTAAACATATCTAAGATGATTTCCAGCTTTCCCAACCCTAAAACAGCTTTTGATTGCATTTGACTAGATCTAAATTGGGTTGAAGAGTCAAATTGTACGTTTTTCGAAAAATGGAAAAAATAAACTAAGGCATGAATCTCTAGGCACCTTCCTTGAAATAAGGTGCCCAACTTCTCCAAAAGATTATTTTTCAAGATTTTCAAATTTCTCTTGCTTTCTGTTCACCGCCCTTGCTGATGCTGACCACATTTACCATTGTGCGTGCATGATCTATGAAAGCTGAAAAATGGCTAAGGCATGGAAAGTCAGGCGCCCTCCTCCTTTCACCGTTTCTCTTGCATCTTTCACCATTGATCGATTTGTGCAACATTTGAGACTTTGAATCTAACACCTGGTGGTTGTCCTTCCTCCATTGATGACCTCAGAAGTCCTAATTTATCTTCTGAAAAAGTAGAATATACCCATTAGAGAAAAACTGATCTTTCGACAATTTTAATTGGACCAGCATGATTGGGAAGTATTTTTGACCAATCAAAATCAGTCAGGGCACACTAATCAAAGATTCTATTTTTAGACATTTTCAAAAAATATAAATTTCTATTTTTAGAAACTTTTGCTAGCATTCCTTTGGCAACAAGCCTACAAAACCCTAAATCAAGTCTAATTTTTGAAATTTTGACTTTTTTACAAGACTTCAACCACTTTTTCAAAATGTCTTGATGAAGCAAAAAAATTTAAATTTTGGGCATAATTGCTAGGTGTGCATATATAAATTTATTAAATTTACAAGCAAGTAGTAAATTTGTGTATAGTGTGTGTGAATGATGAAGAGGAAGGAATTTTGGTGATGTGTGTGTTGTGAAAGAAGAGTGTAATGTCCCTTTCTAGGTTTACCGTAATTTTTGCCCTGATTTTATGAAGATACCTTTATGATGGTTTTGTGTTCAAACTATGTTTTTTTTCCTCCTTTTCCTAATCAATCATAAGATAAAAACATTCATAAATCTATTCATTTTTATATCAAATAATCACAATTACTTATAAGATTTAATAATTTGTAACAAGCATCATTAGTGCATAATTGTATAATATATATAATTATTCTTTTACTTATATCTATTAGTATTCATATATATGTTTATATAATTATTCTTTGCTTATTTATATATATATTCTTTATTCATTGCATATTATTCATTATAAAATTTATCTATATCTATGCATATATACTTATATGCCTATTAGATAATATATATATATATATATTAAATGACTATATTCCAATGCATAACAATCATTGTTGCTGCTGTTCTAAATTGCAGGTCGTATTTATCCATGTCTTTCCAACCCTTCTTCTTTATTTTCCTTCCTTCTATTTATACCATTCAAGGTAGGTGACTCATAGGGGGAATGTATTGTTTGGTGAAAGAGGTGACTTTTCACAAAATATATCCCTATGTTAGATTTAATTGCTGCCTTTAAAGGCTTATTATCACAATAATAATATTTCAGATTATATACTTATTTTATTATTTTATTTTTATGTTTTATTGAACATATTTTAACATTAAAGTATAATAATAAAACCAATTTGCTAATATCTTATTATTATTTTATTCTAATGTATTACAATCTTTGATGTGCAATGATTATAATATTTATTTATTATTATTATTTTATGATATTAAGTTATTTAATACTAGAATGTAATAACAATAATTTGCCTATATATTTATTATATTTGTTATTTCATATTTATATATTTTTATATTGATATGGTACACATTTATTTTATATTTAATAGTTACAATATTAATTGATGTTTAAGTTTTATATTAATTATATATGTATATTTTTGATAATGTTTATAATATTTAAATTATTAACTTGTTTATATTATATTATAATTACAATATTATTATTTAATTGTTCTATATATTTTATATAATAATATTATATTTTATCTCTATATTGATGTGTATTTTTTTAACATGTGATTGTATATCAAAAGATATAAACATATTAAGCGTATACTTATCTCAGATGCCCCTTTGTGATGGGGACATCACAAGTTTCCCCCGCTTGACTTTGCTTGTCCTCAACTAAAAAACACTTTAGTTTCTCCTAGGATCTCTTCCTCTCATTTGTCATTAACGGCACACAAGTTAGTCACATTTTTAAATGAGAAAGTTCTATAATGATTATTCTATTTGCAAAAGTATATCCATTAAGATATAAATATATTAAATATATACTTATCTTTGTGATGGGGACATCACAAGTCTCCCCCGCGTCATATTGCTTGTCCTCAAGCAATCCTTAATAGTTCTCGCCTTTCTGAATATCTGGAGTTCTTGCTGTAATCTTCATCTTGGGAAAGATTGTAACACTTTGTTACCTCTACTCCTTTCCCAGGCCTTTTGGATTCCTTTCATAAGGATTTCCAGCCTTATACCATGTGAGAGGCACCTGTCTGTCCTTTCTACATGAATTTCTTTGGATACCTTATATAGGAATATCCAACCTTATACAATGTAAGTGGCACCTATCCGTCCTCCTTACATGTATTTCTCTGGATTCCTTGCATAAGGATCTCCAACCTTTTGCCATGTGAGAGGCACCTGTCCATCCTCTCTCCATGGGTTTCTCTGGATACCTTATATAGGAATATCCAACCTTTTACAATGTAAGTGGCACCTGTCTATCCTCCTTACATGTATCTCTCTGGATTCCTTGCATAAGGGTCTACAACCTTTTACCATGTGAGAGGCACATGTCTGTCCTCTCTCCATTGGTTTCTCTGGATACCCTATATAGGAATATCTAGCCTTATACAGTGTAAGTGGCACTTGTCTGTCCTCCTTACATGTATTTCTCTGGAGTCCTTACATAAGGATCTCGAGCCTCATACCATGTGAGAGGCACCTGTCCGTCCTTTCTACATGGGTTTCTCTCGATACCTTATATAGGAATATCCAGCCTTATACAATGTAAGTGGCACTTGTCCGTCCTCCTTACATGTATCTCTCTGGATTCCTTGCATAAGGATCTCCAACCTTTCACCATGTGAGAGGCACCTATCCGTCCTCTCTCCATGGGTTTCTCTGGATACCTTATATAGGAATATCCAGCCCTATACAATGTAAGTGGCACCTGTCTATCCTCCTTACATGTATTTATCTTACCCAATCAAGCCCAAGAGCACAAAGTGAGCACTTAAGTCATTTGGCTTCATGGCCCCCGTTAGGGGTTGGTGTACTTGATTGAGATGTAGGTCTTGAACTTTCAGCTTCTCGCGAGAGTCATGGCTTGATTTGTGCCTCATGGATACCCTTATTTGGGTATATCCACCTTAGTTCTTTACATGCAAAATAATGTGACACCTTATCCTACAAGGAAATGACTTATTAGCTTATATTGAAAACAAAAAGAATTACATACAATAGTTAGTTTGTTTCTTGTTCTAGTCAAGAACTCTTAGGGTTTCGCCCTTCTTGACTTTGTTTATCTCTAAACAAAGTAGCATCTTCTTCAAGAAGTCCCTTCCACTTGATTAGAGATTTGGTAATGATCTTGTTCCTCTATTTCCTTTCTCTAGTGTCTAGGATAAATTCTAGCTCTCAGATAAGTTGTACTTCATTGTCTAGGTAGCTCAAGCACACAAGCAAGTAGTTCAAGTAGGAAAACAAGCAACTCAAGCACATAGGCAAGTGGCTTAAGCACATAGGAAAGTAGCTCAAGTAGACAAGCAAGTAAGCAAGTAGCTCAAGCATGCAAGCAAGTAGCTCTAGCAAGTATGCAACTAGCTCAAGTAAACAGGTAGGCAGCTCAAGAATGCAAGCAACAAAGTCAGGCACGTAAGCAGCCATCTTAAGTATGCAAGTAATCAGCTCAAGCAAGTAGGCAAGTAGCTTAGGTAAACAAGCAAGTAGCTCAAGCATACAAGCAACTGGCTCAAGCAAGTAGGCAACCAGCTCAAGCATGTAAGCAAGCAGCTCAAGCATGCAAGTAATCAACTCAAGCAAGTAGACAAGTAGCTTAAGTAGACAAGCAAGTAGCTCAAGCATACAAGCAACCAGCTCAAGCAAGTAGGCAACTAGCTCAAGCATGTAAGCAAGTAGCTCAAGCAAGCAAACAACTAGCTCAAGCAAGTAGACAACTAGCTCTAGCACACAAGCAACCAGCTCAAGTAAGTAGGCAACCAGCTTAAGCATGTAAGCAAGTAGCAGAAGCAAGCAAGCAACTAGCTCAAGCAAGTAAGCAACCAGCACAAGCATGTAGGCAACTAGCTTAAGCGCACAAGCAACCAGCTCACGTAAGTAGGCAACTAGCTCAAGCAAGTAGGCAACTAACTCAAGTAGACGAGTAGGTAGCTCAAGCACACACAGGATGGCAGGAAAGATGCTCTGATACCACTGTAATGTCCCTTTCTAGGTTTACCATAATTCTTGCCCTGATTTTCTGAAGATATCCTTTATGATGGTTTAGTATTCAAACTATTTATTTTTTTCCTCCTTTTCCTGATCAATCATAAGATAAAAACATTCATAAATCTATTCACTTTTATATCAAATGATCAATCACAATTATTTATAAAAACAATCATAAATCTATTCATTTTTATATTAAATAATCACAATTACTTATAAGATTTAATAATTTGTAACAAGCATCATTAGTGCATAATTGTATAATATATATATATATATAATTATTCTTTTACTTATATCTATTAGTATTCATATATATGTTTATATAATTATTCTTTGCTTATTTATATATATATTCTTTATTCATTGCATATTATTCATTATAAAATTTATCTATATCTATGCACTGTGTCACCGTATTCGCCGAACTTCAACCATCAAATTCGAATTTCGGCAAATTTGAAATATTTATTTTAAATTCGTTAAAATTCGTCTCTCTTCTATACAGAAATAACCCACCATTTTTTCTATGTTGGTTGAGCTTGAGACCTGACTTTTTCCCGCCATTCCCTCCTCCTATGCACTCCGTCGTGAATTTTTTCTGTAGTTGCCCTATCTTTGAAGCAGCGATTTCATGATTTCACATGATGCCCATGATGCTCCAATCGGGCTGTAGTAGGAACGGAACCGAAATCCTACCTCCTCGCCTTCCCTGGTGATCCCGAATATCTCGGGTGTGTTGCATCTAATGCCCAAGATGTCACTTGCGTCCCGCATTTCCAGGGTACAACATCACGGCCAGATTATTCTCATGACTGTGTTCACTGAATGGAAGTATAAAATGTTGGATGTAATTCTTAATATATATATCATAGTAACGAGACTCGGACTCGGCTAGGGCAACTCGACTCGGGACTCGGGGACTCAGGACTCGAACTCGGCGCAGACTCGGCAAAATGAAAAAAAGTTGAAAAAAACCTAGAAATTTAGAGATTTTTAAGGATTTAAAACTTGTTTCAAGCACCCTTTATTGAATACAACACAAATAAAAGCAAATTTGATCACATACACAAATATACAACGATCACATAAGTATAAAGTACACAAATTGTAGTTGCGCTGCTGAAGGAAATAGCATACTTAGATATATAGATTATAAAACTAGTCAAATGTATACAAAAGTCATGGAATATGAAATCCATAACATCAAATGTTCCATACAAATATGAAATATCAAAACAATAGCTATGACTCTATGACTCTATGGCATAGTGGAGCCAACATCCTTCCTACGAAGGCGTCTAACGCTCCTGGATGATGTTGCAGCTGCAGCCATAGTCTCTGCCTCTGTCTGAGTCTCCATGCCACTCTCACCAACAGCAGCTATGTCTCCTCGTGCTCTAGCCTCCTCCTCAGCCATGGCTACAACCTCAGCCTCTCTCTCTGCCTGGTCCACCCAATCAAGGTCCTCGTCACTAAAGACTGCATCTGTAGCCTCAGTGGTCCACTCAGACTGTGGATCAACCTCATCTAGATTGATCGGGGTGTTGTCGTGGTCAAAAAGCTTCCTGTATCTGAGCCGAAGGTTGTAATGAACATAGACCAAGTCATTCATCCTCTCCACTGTCAATCTATTGCGCTTCTTGGAGTGTATGTGCTCAAACATACTCCAATTGCACTCACAACCAGATGAACTGCATGGCTGGCTCAATAGACGAATGGCAATATTCTGCAGGTTCTATGCATTAGAACCAAACAACCTCCACCAGCTATCTGAGATGAGAAAAAGAAACAAAATCAATCTCATTTCAAGTTTCAAGTTCAACATTTAATAATAAAATACAATATAAAAAGATGACAATTATGCCCTTAAATATATTTTTACCTGGTAGTAATGTTGTCTTACTGTCTATGGTCATTTGACGTGCAAAGAAGTCTCCTCGTGCCTTACTGAAGGCATCTATCTCCTGCACTATCTGTGTAGTAACAACGGGCAACATCCACTCTATCATTGAGTAGAGCCCACTAAGAATTTCTCTATCTCCACGGATATCACGGCAGAATTGGAAGGCCGGATTTAGGAAACATGCGGCTGCATGGATGGGCCTATTAAGTTGGTTTTGCCATCTCCTATCAATGATCTCCCAAATGGGACGATACTTATCCTCAACTCCACCATTGACTGATCTAATGGCCTCTTTGGCCCTATCCATGCCCTCATATATGTATCCCAGTTCGGGCTTCTCCCCATCTGCAACTCATAGGAGAACTAGCAAGGGCTCAATAAACTGCAAAGTGCAAACATGTTTCACAAATAAGTGTGAATGAAAATAAATAAATAAAAGATATGATTAAAAATTAAAACATAATAAAGAATTAAATTTTACCTTCACAATCTCCTCCATTGGTGTCCAAAACCCTTGCTCATCAAAAATGCAATTGGCCACACCAATCCCTGCAGTGCTTGTAGAAAACGATGAGGAAGACCACTCCTCACCAACAAACATGCGCCTTAAGGCTGCCTTTGGCCGAATCAAGGATTGCAACGTGATAAAATTAGTTGCAAACCTAGTGATGCCAGGACGAGACAACTCCCTCAACCCCGTGTATTGTCTCATAAGGTTAAGCACCCATGTGTGATTGTATATAAATTTGCAAATGTTTCTACTTGCATCCACACATGTTTTGATCCATGGGAGCTTGCCAAGATCCTCCATCATGAGGTCAATGCAATGGGCAACACATGGAGTCCAGAATATAGTAGGGTGCCTCTCCATCAATAATCTACCAGCAGCAACATAGTTTGCTGCATTATCTGTCACCACTTGCACTACATTCTCTTCCCCCACATCAGCTATCACCTCCTCTATAGCCTCACACAGATATGTGGCATTTTTGAATTGGGCAGAAGCATCAATGGACTTAATGAAAACGGTGTCACCTGAAAGATTATATTGTTTTGCAGTATTTACATTTTGCTTCCCCTTTTTTCATTCCGGGAAAGATTTCAGCATGTTTCCAAGCAGGGTCTTTTCTGCCTGGGGTTTGAGACATTGTGAAAATAATAATATGTTTTGATTTGCAAATGAATGTGGCTGCAATAACAAGTAGGGTTTATAAAATTATTTATATTGCAAGTAGGGTTTGTAAAAAAAAAATGCAAACTAAAAAAAACAATGATTTTTCAAATTACAATGAATTATTTGTTAAAAAAACACAAAAAAAACCAATAAAAATCAAACTTACCTCTTATATTTGGCTTGGAATGCAATGCAAACTCCTCCCAATCACTGGTAATGAGCTCTCAATGCACCTTCTTGCTGTTATGAAGCTTCCCAAATGGTATGTGGCCCTGTATTTGTCTTCAACAGCTTGCTGGTTGCCCTCTCTTCTCCTCCTATTTTTCCTCACAACTCTCTCTTCTCCTCCTATTTTGCCAAATGAATGAAATGAGGTTGCTTTTAGGGTTGGGGAGATAATATAACACAAAAAAAAAACAAACTTAAACATGAGTTTTTATGTTTTTTATGCAATTTTTCTGTTGCTATCGCCGGCCGCGTCTAGGGCTCGGGACTCACTGGGAAGCGGCGAGTCCGGCGAGTCCGGCCAAGACTTGGTCGGACTCGGCCGCGTCCGCGTCCGGGCTCCTAGGACCCGGCCAGGTGTGCTCGGTTAGGGACTCGCCGAGTTTGGGCGCTTCCGGGCGAGTCTCGTAACTATGATATATATTACATCCATTATTATTAATTATTAACTATTAATATATTCAATTGAATATATTTAGTAGTTATAGTATTAAAATTAATTTTTTTTAATGTATTTATATTTTAATATCTTTTATTTATTTATATTTTATGTTTTAAATCACGTCTATTTGTTATTTAATTTTGTTTTTTTATTCATAATGATAAAATGTAATATTTTAAATTAAATTAAACTTTTATTATAATATATTTATTATTTGGTATATAATTTAATTTATTTATTATTTATATATTAATAATATTTAACATTTAAATTATATTTTTAAACATATTTATTACTTATTTTTGTTTTTTCTTTAACTTTATTAATATATTTAAACATATTAGTATATTGATATTATATTTTATTTATTTTTAGTTTATTATTTATATTTTTTAAAAATCAAAATTATATAAGGCAAATTTAATCCGAATTTTTTAGTTTTCGAATTATTTCCTTGTCGAATTTCATTCGAATTTCAATGTTGCCGAATTTGACTTAGTCTATGCATATATACTTATATGCCTATTAGATAATATATATATATTAAATGACTATATTCCAATGCATAACAATCATTGTTGCTGCTGTTCTAAATTGCAGATCGTATTTATCCATGTCTTTCCTCCCCTTCTTCCTTATTTTCCTTCCTTCTATTTATACCATTTAAGGTAGGTGACTCATGGGGGCAATGTATTGTTTGGTGAAAGAGGCGACTTTTCACAAAATGTATCCCTTTGTTAGATTTAATTGCTGCCTTTAAAGGCTTATTATCACAATAATATCTATTTTGAAAATAATATATTATTACTAATAATTATGATATTTCAGATTATATACTTGTTTTATTATTTTATTTTGATGTTTTATTGAACATATTTTAACATTAAAGTATAATAATAAAACCAATTTGCTCATATCTTATTATTATTTTATTTTAATGTATTACAATCTTTGATGTGCAATGATTATAATATTTATTTATTATTATTTTATGATATTAAGTTATTTAATACTAGAATGTAATAACAATAATTTGCCTATATATTTGTTATTTCATATTTTTATATTTTTATATTGATATGGTACACATTTATTTTATATTTAATAGTTACAATATTAATTGATGTTTAAGTTTTATATTAATTATATATGTATATTTTTAATAATGTTTATAATATTAAAATTATTAACTTGTTTATATTATATTATAATTAAAATATTATCATTTAATTGTTCTATACATTTTATATAATAATATTATATTTTATCTCTCTATTGATGTGTATTTCTTTAACATGTTATTGTATATCAAAAGATATAAATATATTAAGCGTATACTTATCTCAGATGCCCCTTTGTGATGGGGACATCACAAGTTTTCCCCGCTTGATTTTGCTTGTCCTCAAGCAAAAAACACTTTAGTTTCTCCTAGGATCTCTTCCTCTCATCTGTCATTAACGGCACACAAGTTAGTCACATTTTTAAATGAGAAAGTTCTATAATGATTATTCTATTTGAAAAAGTATATCCATTAAGATATAAATATATTAAATATATACTTATCTTTGTGATGGGGATATCACAAAGAAAATAAAGAACTATATATATGATTATTGTTGGCTGTACCCTAACCCTAACCATACTAGTTTTATGGTACTTGAGGAGCCATACCAACAAAGGGTTGTACCAACCCAAAGTCTCAAGGAATTGTTTATAATTTTTGTTGAAAGCCTTAAAATTTCTTAGAAGACTTCCACACAGCCTTGGGTGGGTCTCCTAAGGTCAACACAACCTTCCTTCTGGAGCTACAGCTCCTCCATATGTTGTCGTACACTTTCAAAGTAAGCCATACTTCTTAGAAAAGGGGTTGTTCAACTGCTTAGGAATAAATAATTATTGTTGTTGTATCAACAAAGGGTCATACCAAGCCAAAATCGTTCTCAATCTCAAACCAAGAACACCAACCAGCTAGGGTGAATGTTTCACCACCAAAACCAACAACATAGAAGAGTTTTCGTCCTCAACCAACAAAAGAAGAACTCTTTGAGTGCATTGCAGCAACATCTCCTTAAGTTGTCAAAACATTCCTATCAAAACGAGAGCTCAAACTCATATTTATAAAGTGAGGGAAGAGTTAGGGCAACTTGCATTTGGATTTAAATATTTTTCCCTCTCATTTCGCTTTATGGAATAACATGAAATTATCTCCAAGAGGTTCCACCCCTTTTTGAGCTCACAACACAATTTATCTCTCCTTTAATCTTGGTTTCCAACTTAGGAAGTCCATCTTCCCTTTTAAAAACAACTTGAAGTGACCACTTTCCTAGGCATTGGAATAAGGGAACATTTTTCATGAACACACCACCCTCGCTTAAGTTATAAAAGAACTTTATAAAAGAAAACTTAAGTGGCATAATCAAATACTGATCCAACAACCATTAGAACTCACCAAGGCCATAATTGGAAAGCATTGCACACTGAACTGAAAGGAGATAGAAGCCAAGACCAAGTTCTATAAATATCACTTACTAAAAATAGCCATATGCTAAAAAATAGAAACTTTGTCAGAATACATTGAAATCACCTGCTAGAGCTCCACTTAGGACATAGAGTCCCCTAACATATTCGCTTAGCCTACAAGAACCCAGGAATAGGCTAATGGAAACCTTGAACTGACTAAGTGCAAGAAGGGGCCATTACAAATTCATATTCGATCGACCCGATTTTGGTGCCCAATATGTGTTTTGAAAAGGTGCTTATAAATTGAGAGTTATCTCCTTTGGCAAAAGACATATCCTTTCATGAGGTCGCCCCCTATGTGAAGATATAAGGAGTGGTTGCAAAGAGTTTTTGAAGGCAAGAAATAATTGAATATCTTGCTATAATAGAGCAGATCTAAAGGAAAAAAAATCAGAGCATTTGGAGCAAATCTAAAATCAAATTTATGGGAGGTCTAAAGGCAAGATCATGGCAGATTTGTAAGAGAAAATTGTTGAAGATTTGAGCAGACTTTTTAAGGTATTTTGTTGCAGATTTATGCCAAAGTTGTGAGCAAATTGGTGAGTGTAATAACCCACCCTAATCTGGCTTATTTGAATTTCGCCAACAATACAGATAATTGTAAATGTAATCAAATCTTTTATCAACCTAGGAACCTAAGGATTCTAAGAAATTCTAAGTGTAAGAATTCTATACAAGATTCTAAGTCAGATTTAAATTTCTCTTTTTTGAATGTGCTGATTGCAGAACATTTATATATTTTGATGTTTGCATATCAATGAATAAGCCGCCTTATATATGATGGAGACACGCCTCTACAAGAGACACATCTTATGAGAGGACGTGTCCCTTGGGCACGCGGGCTCCAAACAAACCGAATGTATTTCGGTTAACACACATAAACTAATGTGTGTGGCATATATATGTATTACGAATTTCGTATTTATTCAATGTAGACTTTGAACATTTCATTTATTATTTTGAATTTTATTCATGCTCATAAATTCGAAATTCTTATTTTCCAGAAATATTTATTTGAAGAGTAATTTCGATCACATATAAATGATGATGCAATCAGCAATCATCATTTATATTTGACCGAAGCTACCTTTCATCAACACTCCCTCTTAGCTAGGGAAGATATTTCAAATCAAATAAGAGGAGATATCACCTTCAAACGTGATATTGAAGATATGATATGTTTTCTCAATATTGTCAAGTCACATGACATTCTTCATAACACATCTTCATTATGGTATGTGCACCGACATCAAGTCACATGATGTCTACCATAATTCATGGCATATCCATGGATATATGATCATCCACCATGATTATCTCTTAAGGATCACAATGATCTTCAAATGACATCAAGTCCCATGATATCCATCAAAGTGTCCAAGAGATACTATCATGACATGTCCACAGATATCAAGTCACATGATATCTATCATGAGAGTTCAACTCATCATTGTAGAGTCGTCACTTCACAATGTCATATACAAGTGTTCATTATTAGAAAGATCGTCACCTTTCAATAATGTACACAGGGGGAGTAGGCCCATAAGGTCATGGAGTCACACACATGACAAGAGTTTACACATTAAACATCATTATATATTAGTACAACTTATAAACAATTTGAATTTCAAAAATAATATCAAATTACATTTCAACCATACCAAGTTTCTTCCTGAAATGCTCTACCTTGATTCGGGAGAGAGGTTTGGTGAGAATGTCTGTTGTTTCATTATTTGTACTAACATACTCCAACTGGATCACTTTCCTTTCTACCATGTCTCTTACATAATGATAGGGGATCTCAATGTGCTTAGATCTATCATGGAAAACAGGATTTACAGAGAGTTTGATGCAACTCTGATTATCACAATGAATAATTGTAGGATTCAAGGCCTCACCAAAGAGTCCCACAAGCAATTTACGAAGCCAAACTGCTTCTCTTGCCCCCATAGAGGCTGCAATGTATTCAGCTTCTGTCGAGCTTTGTGCTACTGAAGACTATTTTCTGCAAATCCAAGAGATCATAGCCGATCCTAAACTGAAGCAACATCCTGATGTGCTTTTCCGATTAGTTACACTTCCAGCCCAATCTGAATCAGAGTATCCATGTAGATCTAGTTGGTCATTTTTGTAAAGAAGACCATATCCAATCGTGCCTTGAAGGTATCTCAATATATGTTTCATAGCCATAAGGTGAATTTCCTTTGGCTCACATATGAACTAGCTGAGAGCATTCACTGCATAGCAAATATTAGGTCTGGTGTTAACTAGGTACATCAAGGATCCAATCATTTGTCTATATAGGGTTGGATCTGCACATTTGGATTTTGCTGCTGCTTCTTTCAATTTGTGAAGGTTGGTTTCCATAGGTGTAGACATGGGTCTATAGTCCAACATTCCAAATCTCTTCAGAATATCAAGAGTATACTTTCCTTGGTTTAGTATAATGCCCTCTAATTTCTGCCATACTTCCAAACCTAGGAAGTAGTGTAGAATGACCAAGTCTTTCATGTCAAATTCGGAAGTTAGATCCTTCTTTCTTTGAGCAATGAGGTGATCTTCTCCTATTATCAACAGGTCATCAACATATAAAATAATTATTAACATATCACCTTTGATCACCTTAAAGTAGAGATTTGGGCCTGCACCATTCTTGGAAAATCCTAGTCCCAAGAGGTAGCTATCAATTCTTTCATACCAGGCCCTGGGAGCTTGTTTAAGTCCATAGAGAGATTTCTTTAGTCTGCACACATGTGAGTTAGGTTTATGTATCACAAAACCTTCAGGCTGTTCTAGATAGACTTCCTCTTCAATGGTTCCATTTAGGAAGGCAATTTTCAAATCCATTTGATGGATCTTCCAACCTTTAGCTACAACAATGGCTAACACTGCTCTCACGGATGTGTAACGGGCAACAGGTGCAAATGTTTCTTCATAATCAATGCCTTCCTTTTTGTGAAAAACCTCTTGCCACAAAACGTGCCTTATGTTTTTCTATACTACCATCAACAGCATGCTTGATTTTGAAGAGCCATTTAGAAGAGACAACAGATTTCTCTTTTGGTCTAGGCACTTTATCCCATACATCATTCGTTAGAATGGACTGATATTCTTCCATCATTGCGTCCTTCCATACTTGATGTCTGAAGGCTTTTGTAACACTGACGGGTTCTGAATTTATGATGTTGTTCATTAGAGCAACATAGCTAGAGAACCGTTTGGGTCTTTTACTTTCCCTAAACGTTCCTTTGGGTGTTGCATGATTCTCAGCTTCTTTGATCATCTTTCTAGCCCAAAGTGGCCTCTTTCTACCGTTGTCATTTGTATTCTCATCTGAAGTAGATTGAAGTTCATTTGGCATTTCCTCAAGATACTCCCTCTGAATCTTAGGAGCAAGTTCCATTTCTAGTACTCTAGGGGAATAGGTTTCTATCTCACTAGAACTTCTTACCCTTTTGAATGCAATGTCTTCTTCAAAGATGACATCTCTGCTCAATTCAATTTGTTTCTACCCTAGTATGAATATCCTATAGGCTTTGGAGGTTTCACTATATCCCATAAATACCCCTTTCTTTCCGGAAGGTTCTAGTTTGAATCTCTTCTCTTTGGGCACATGAATATAGACTGGGCAACCGAAAATCCTAAAATGACTAATATTAGGTTTTATGCCGGTAAAATCTTCTTCAGGAGTTTTGTTATCTAGATGAGAATGAGTACATCTATTTTGAATGTAGATAGCAATTCTAGAGGCTTCTGCCCAGAAAGAGGTTTCAATGTTTTAGTCAAGCAACATTGCATTAGCAGCTTCTACAATGGTTCTACTTTTCCTTTCAGCAACCCCATTTTGTTGAGGGTTGTAGGCTATTGTAAACTCCTTCTTAATCCCAGCACTCGTGCAGAATTCCTTAAAAATTTCAGAGGTGTATTCTTTCCCATTGTCTGTCCTTAAGATTTTTATTTTCTTCCTAGAGAAGTTTTCAGTAAGGGCTTTGAACTCCTTGAACCTTTCAAGGATTTCTATTGACTCTTTACACTTAAGGAAATAAATCCAGGTTTTCCTAGAAAAGTCATCTATAAATATGACATAGTATAGAAATCCTGCCTTGGAAGGTACAGACATGGGTCCACATAAATCAGAGTGAACCGGTTCTAATACATTTTGGGTTTTACTCAAGCTATTGTGAAAGGATTTGTAATGTCCCTTACCTGGCCTCGCCAAAAGATTTGCTTGTTAATTAAATTTTAAGGTTTCTTTTAAATCAATGTCCTCTTTAATGAAATGATCTTGGATTGAAATCTGTATTCCCCATGTTAACAACATATCTATTAGCATTAATACCTAGGTATTCGAAATATAAGCATAATCACCAAAGCAATAATGAAGACAGGTGAGGAGTGGCAGGGGTAGATTCAACCAAAGCCATTCATCTAAACCCAAGGGCACAAGCATCCGCTCAGGACAACCCACCCCTTGGCCCCGAGCTGAACGTCCAAACAAAGACCATTTCCATACTCGGAGTGACGTGCTTAGTGGAAACATTGGCACCTGATTCCTCTACCCATGTCCGCACCTCAGAAGACACTTGACTTATTGGGGATAGTTGGGGGGGAATGGATAAGTGGCCTAGGCCTACCACCCCTCCATGGCCACGGCGAACTATAAGTGGAACCCCCACCCCTCCATGGCCCACCCAGGCCTTGGGACTAGGCGGACTATGAGTGGAATTTCCACCCCTCCAAGGCCTATCCCTTCAATGGGTTCCGGGGGCGGACTTAAGTGGGGTTTTTAGGCACCACTTCCCTCACACCCTTCCTCCCAATAAGTTGCAAACACTCATAAAGACAATCTTTAAATAATCAAATATATTTGCATTCCTCCACTATTGATTTCATGAACAAGTTATTGCCTCTAACCATTACAACACTATAAGAAATCAATATCGATTCATAAAACTATAATCATGATAATGCTAAAGGATTCATAATCATGTCATAGACCAATCATAATTATCATAAAGAAACTATAATCAAATCCCTAGATTAATGATACTATTTATAACATTTAAATAAATCTTAACATTAATAATTAGAATAAGCATAACTAATTTATATATCCAAATCTGGGCTAAGGGAGGAACATATGTATCTGCATCAAGTTATTCCTTTCAATTATTTCTGCTAATTAACACAAGTGAACAAATAGTTAACATGAGGGCAATACAAAGCACTCAGAACTTAATCAAATTGGATTTCGCGGCTATCTCAAATGCTCAGTTCCTTAGTCTGGGTTGATTGTTCACATCGGTTTTGTAACTATGGTTATTGGCATTTAGACATAGGCAATGAAATAAACTGAGTGGCTTTTAGGGATCCTTGAATATACAGGGGACAGAAATCGCAGAATATACTCTTAATGTATATTCAACCATTATTACTAACTGGTTATTCAACTGATATTTGGTTGCTAGATGAATGATGGCTAAGTGGGAAAATCCTCACCTGATTTCGTTGTGATCATGTTCTTCTCTTTGTTCATCTTCCCTTTTTCCCTCCTGTCCATAATAGACTTCCCATCCTAATTTCTATGTTTGTGAGTAGTCGCGACTTTCCATCTAGTCACGTCTCTTTAGCGGCTGAACAAGTGCTTGTTCGCTTCGGTAATTAAAAATTGTTTCGTGGTCTTTTAGCGATGCCTAACAATGTCGAGACACACTTGTTCTTGCTTTTGACGAGGAGCATGATAGCTTTGCTTTTTGACTTATACAGGAGTGTGTCTCTAAATATGGCGATCAAGAAGATATCGACGACATTGCATCCATCCGCCATTATGGTGGGAGTATAAGGTTTGTCTGAAGAAATCGTCCCCAACATACCAAGCAGCCGTGGCTGGAAGTGTCGTCAGTTCTCACCTCATAAATAATGAAGATTCTATGCTAAGGATCGAACGATTGGTTTTGTCTTCATCCTATGTTGTATTAAAAAAATATTATATCTCATTTAACCATTATAATGATAATCGTTTTAAGATCTATGATTTTCGTATTTTTACTTTTAATATCTAATATGATTACAATACCTAAATGGTTTTATATTTTAATATTCATTTAGTTACTCTATTTATATTATAATAATTGATTAGTGTACATTATAACAATATTTATAATAATAATGTAAATTTTAATATACTTGATTTGCTAACTTTTTTCACATTATACAATTAAAATATTATTATTTGATAATTATAATTGTAATATAATCGATTGTAGTTATCATGATGATATTAAGTTGAAAATATTTACATTTATAATTTACTTATTGTCCAATATCGCTTATTTTCAATCTCATTGATCCGGGGACATGATAGGATCCTTTTGTATTCTTTCCTAGGGCACAACCTTTGCTAGTTCCTTCATGAGATGGTTTTAACTTAGGTAAGCCTGTTACAAGTTTTTCCATAGAAGGTAGGGCACGAAAATGAAGGTGTCCTAATCTTCTATGCCAAATTTCATTTGAATCAAAAGTGTCAAGGGTAAGGGCTTGCTTAAACTCAGTGCATAGTTTGTAAAGATACCTTTGTCTTATACCTCTGGTTTGGGCTTTCTTGATAATTGAGTTCTTTGGCCATGCTAGAACTTTTTCATCCATAAAAGTAACTCTATATCCATTGTCTTCAAGGGCAGAGATGGATATTAGATTCCTCTTTATTCCAGGTACAGATAAGACTCCAGTGAGTTGAAGGGAAAGACCAGATTTCAATTTGATGGAGCAAGTTCCAACCTCTTTTACAGGGTGTGCAGAATCATCCCCAATGGTTACTTCTTCATCAATATTTTCAGTCATAATGTCTAAGTGTTCTCTGAACCCCGTGATATGTCTAGAGGAACCACTATCAATTACCCAGTTGTGGGTGTTGTTAGATACTTGACTAGATAAGGCTGAATAGAACACAAAGTTCTCAGATTCATGATCTGAATTTGACTTTCCCACTTTAGCAAAAGATGCTTGTTGTTTTGATCTGTCAAGGCACTTCATTGCATAGTGGCCATATTGATCACATCTAAAACATTGTACTTGAGAGATGTCTTTCTTCTTGGAAGATCCCTTTCCATTGGAGTTTCTCTCTCTTTTAAATGATCCTTTCCTGTAGGAGGTTTTCTTACTCCTTTTATTAGATGTTGTGTTGAGCACATGAATGTCTTCATCTATGTTCTTTTGTTTATTTTGTTTTGTTGAGAGTCTGGTTTCCTCTTGAAGGCAGTCTGTTCTTAGCCTATCAAACTTGGGGAGTTTAGATCTTGCACTTATTCCTTGAACAAATGACTCCCATGAGTTTGGTAGGCCTCCTAGTGCAATTAGAGTTAATTCTTTGCTATCAATTTGATATCCAATTGTGGATAATTTATCCCTTAGTTCAATGATCCTCATGAAGTATGCATTAATAGTTTCTCCTTTGTTTATTTGGATATTGTTGATTTGCCTCTTTAATGCAAGAGTCCTACTCGTGTTGTTGATCTCATAGGTCCTCTCAAGAGATTTGAACATTAGATATGCAGTTTCATGTTTTGCTAGAATGGGCACTATATGATCCCTAACTGCATCTACTGAGATTTTCATGGCCTTTTCATTGTTTTCAATCCATTAAGTTTTCTCAAGATCAGCCTCTGGTTCCCTTTTGTTTTCTCTCACAAGCGAGTCTAACTTATTCTCTTTAAGAATCATCATGATTCTAAATTTCCATGATGTGAAGTTGTTTGCTCCTGCAAGACGATCTTCAAATCTGATCACACTTGACATTATGAAGAATGTGATGTGAATTCGATTTAAAAATACGAATTTTTCTTTAAGCAATCTAATATCTAGATTTTATTTGGATTCACTTAAATTGGCTCTGATACCATGTAAATGCAATCAAATCTTTTATCAACCTAGGAACCTAAGGATTCTAAGAAATTCTAAGTGTAAGAATTCTATTCAAGATGTAAATTTCTCTTATTTGAATGTGCTGATTGCAAAACATTTATATATTTCGATGTTTGCATATCAATGAATAAGCCACCTTATATATGATGGAGACACGTCTCATGAGAGGACGTGTCCCTTGGGCACGCGGGCTCCAAACAAACCGAATGTATTTCGGTTAACACACATAAACTAATGTGTGTGGCATATATATATATATTACGAATTTCGTATTTATTCAACGTAGATTTTGAACATTTCATTTATTATTTCGAATTTTATTCATGCTCATAAATTCGAATTTCTTATTTTCCAGAAATATTTATTTGAAGAGTAGTTTTGATCACATATAAATGATGATGATGCAATCAACAATCATCATTTATATCTGACCGAAGCTACCTTTCATCAACAATAATAAACAATTTGCAAAAGAACAATTCCAAACAAATGCAAGAGACACAACTACAATTTTTATTGAAGTTTCAGGAAATACATAAAATCCATACCCGGAATCAACAGCATAAATCTTAGATCGGGGAATGGTTGATCAACAGTTGTTAGAGTAGCCGAGTACACCCCTGCCCCTCCCTAGGCACGTGTATCGCCGTATCCGATATGGATACTTGTGCGATACACCATGGATACACGTTGGATACCGTACCCACACGTGCCCAAAAAACCTTGATTTTCCAGCCGTGTCGAATACTATGTGATTTGATTTTCAAAAAAGTTGACATGAATCTTCCAAAATATTATCTTAAGAAACTTCAATCATGCAATTTTTTGTTTTGTTTTGTATAAATAAAACCTACACCAAATGAGGAAGACAAATGAAATGTTTTTCTATTTCAGCAACCCATTTTTCTAACTCTTCTTCCAATACAACTCTACTATATTTTTGGTGTTTTAATTTTTACAAATTTAAAAAAGTTAATTGTTTGTAATTTTATATTTATATTATATTGTTTAAATGTTAGAGATTTTTACAAAAATAAACTTATTCTTTAAATATAAATAAAATGTATTAATATATATTTAACTATTTATTCTTTACTAAATTATTAATATTTAAATTTTAATATTATTTAAATTTATATTTTCTTGTTTGCTTTTAAAGTAATGAAAATCTCCTCTAATAACTTAGAAAATATATGTGTATTTTTTTTAATGAATGTCGTATCCAGTTGTATCCATATTGGGGGTCTTAAAAAATGGCCGTATCTGTATTCGATACCATATCCGTATTTGTATCCGTATTCGTGTCCATGCAACTTTGACGGCTGTGAATATCAACAATCTTCACACTGAACCTTGGAAACCTTGTAAACCCCTGAATGTGCAACTGCTGATTTGACCTTTGTCTTATTTCTAATTTGTTGATGAAATACTGAAATTGCTGATTGAATTTACTGAATTAAATCTATGAATGCTTAGATGATGATATTTGTGGGAAACCATCCAAACAAGAAGACCTCAAGTGATCTTTCACACCTGTAGACTCTGTCCTATTCGAGGGTTTCCATCCTTTGAATAGCTTGAAACTTCATATCTGCAACCTTGTGCTCAGCTTTTTGTTTGTAAATGATAACTTGGATAGAGAAAATGATCTTCTTCTTTGTTTTTTATCCTTCTCCAAACCCTATGCCCTAATCTTGGCCATTTTGCACGTTAAATTTAATATATTCTTTTTCAAAAGATGTGCCTTTTAAATTGAAATCATAAAGTAACTTAAAATATAATCTTTTAAAATTAAAATTACTTTATCCCCTTATAACGCCATATTATAAATTACTTTATAACATTAAATTGCAAAGTCACTTTAATAATATAACATTATTAAAGTAAATCGACTTTAATAATTTAATTAAAGTGCCTACTCTCAACCAAAACTGACAATAATCCCCTGAGAGTGTCTCTGACACAAAACCTCTCTACAGGCATGAAACCATTGAACCTAGTATAAATTTCTATAAATAGCAAGTATAAATGATAAGCCCTGAACTGCCTTCAAAAGGTCTACCGACCAACTAGACTACTAAGCTAAATATGTAGGAATAAATATGCAAGCCTGCTAAAGACCCTAAATCCCCTCAAAGGGTCCCCTAAATGTCTCATTAGCCTACGGGAACCACATAGTAGGCTAACCACTACAAAGATACAGATCCCGAAAAAAATGGGACATTCCAGTGAGGGAGTTTATAGCAAATCTTTGAAAAGGTATTAAAATAGGTTTTTGAAGCATATTGAAGCAGCAATACTCAAGAAGGTAAACATAATATTCATTTGGCAGTTGGTACCTCGTAATTGAAGAGGTTGGGAGGTTGGTGTCTCTCATTAGAAGAGATTGGTGTCTTTGGCTGGGTTGGTGCTCAGTTGTGGGGATTGGTGTCTCTAGTGGGTTGGTGCCTATGAAGTTTGTAAGAGAAGTTAAATATAAGCAATATTTTGCCATGATTTTTTTTTCCGAAAGGGTTTCCACATGAATCGTAAGTTCTTCTCGTGATCTTAATTGTTGATGTTGTGTGATTGAAGTTATTGTGGTTGATTAAGTTTTGGAAAAGTAAAATATTGTATTATACTAATCCCCCCCCCCTCTTAGTATAAGTGTGTGCTCATCATTGAATACTAAAATTTAATCCAAATGCCATATACTTTTGAGAATGTTAAAAGAAACTAGCTGCTGCAATATTTAGTTTTTGCATGCACATCATCACCACCCCCAACGTGGAGTCGAATTTGAGCATTCAATGATGATAATTTAGGAAATTTTTCACTGCTAAAATGGCTTCCATGGTGTTTTTGTCATGTCCCCATAATCGTGACCACTGTCTAATGAAGAGCAAAGAGCATACTTAAAAAATATTAACTAATTGAGTATCATTATAATTATAATTGTCAAAGACAACATTATAATTATAAATATTATAAATAACATTATAAATAGTAACAATCTAAATAATAAAATAAATATTACAAATATATAAATTAATATAAAATCAACCTATAAATATAATACTAAGAGGCATACCCAAATGATTGCAATAATGATATCAACGGAAACTAAAAATTAAATTCGATTATGATAACATCATAAACTGAATTTACACCGGAATATATCTAAACTTATTATGTATAAGAACACTATACTACTTCCTTATTGACTCCCAATACTAGGTATCTCAATCCATAAGAATATCATCGACAATGAAGTTAGCATGAAGAACACCAACGGCTATTTAACCACATTATTGGGCACCCTTCATAAGTCGATAATCTAATATCGATGACACAGCTAATCGTAAATTACAGAGTAGGAATGGTAGCAAGTGTTTGGATACAAGATGCTGGAATAAATGACATGAATCCATTATCGAGTATCACTCCAATCTTATTCCTTCATCATATGGGATATATACAAGGATGATCATCATGGACGATATCCTCCAACGAGAAATGCCACCATATGTTATGTATCTGGCATTTGATTAGTAAATTCTGCCACCAATATCCTATCATTAATCGGGAGGTTCGGTTTTAGCCGGCGCTTGATCATATCATGCCATCACAGATACTATTCTCATTCTCAAGCAATATAGGAGGCATTCGATACAGCAGGATGATGATTAAAGGCATAAGCTACCATTTTCAAATAATCGATAGGACAAATAATAGAAGACTCTATATTGAAACTTCTCTCAACTACGTAGCAAATAAACACGGCAATTTACTAATAGCAATTATGTCTAAATTACAGTAGGTAGCCAAGGGACACGTCCTCTGACAAGGGAAGACCACGTCTCCTGGCAAATCGTGGATATTAGAGGAGGGACAAATCGAAGGAGATCAGGGAACCACTTAGGAAAAAGAAATAATTTTGCACCCCGACAACAACAGTTAAGAATATGATACACTCAGAGACGGAAATCAATTTAAATACATACGCACTTTATATATGTAGAGTAAGAGTAACAGGATTCTGATATGAATGAATTAGAGGACATCCACCTCTCCCATAAACATAGAGACTAAGGAAGCCAAGACCGATGGAATTGATACTAAGCATTTATCAGGTCTCAATCTTGGCCGATACTTCAGGCGTTGGCCTAGAGAAGGGATTTTTTGGACCTAGCGCCTGAAGGGTATCGTCAGGAGACAAGTATCGGGCCTATACTTCTTCGTATCTACTGAGGAGGATTAATCACATACTCGCCACTCAATCCCATAGTTGGAAGTCGACCTAGGACAAAAGGGAAGGGAAAAGCCATTGGACAAGACGAATTTCAGAAGAAGGCAAACCATTTCAGCTACATGTAAGACGTCTATATCAGAGTGAAACCGTAAATCTGTCAAATATGTTATGAAGAAATCTAGATATATGAAATGTGGAAATCTTCTATATCAATTGGTTAATATACAAAATATTGGTTGTTATTTTTAGACACAATAATATTGCGTGCAGCAATTATTGTGTCTCAATAAGCAATTATGGCTTTACCTTGAAGGATAGACTCAGGCCCAACAATTCCCTTTTGCTAGTGCTCAACAAGGATAGATAGTTTGTGGAGGGAAAGGCTGGTAATTCGATCCATTGAAGGACGGTCCCAAGATGGGTGGAACACCTTGAGGGAGTCTTATTTGAGATCATTCACGCGCCCTTTGCACAGTCATTCTACCATCCAAGGAGGTTAGGAAAGAGGAGACAAGGCGAAGATCTATGCCGATCAAGAGTAATAAGTCATATTCTTATCATGTGGATTTATGCCTTAAACGATAATGCATCTAACTGTCTTAGTCTTAAACGATGCAATCTAAGATGAACTAACCATGAACAAGATATTATGTGCTTTATTGATAATACATGATGTATGCAGGTCTTCAAGGTCATTTACATTAATAAAATGATGTGTTGATAAAATAGAATATATGTCCTAACTTGTGCTTTTATACTTTTAGGATAAGTCTAACCAAGGGACATTACAGTTTTCTCTCCTTTCAAAAAATATTAAAGAAGTGTTCTTAATTCTTTATAAGTGTAGGGTGCATGTCGAGTCTTAGAAATTTGGAAAGTCTTGAAAAATCCGTCTTTTGTCATGCACAAATGGCCAACTGGGCTTGGATTCCAAGGAAGAACCAGAGTTGTGAATTTATTAAGTCAGCTGAATCTTTTGCTTCATTGTGCTGATTCTGGTAGGCTGAAAACACTGTGAACTCTATGGCTCCATTCACATGGCTAAGATTGGATGATGTGCTCTCATTTTTTTACCTTGTAATAATGCACATATCTATTGGCTTATGGATGTTTATATCTTTCGTAATGCCTATATTTTGTAATTTTTATTTAGTTTATTCTAGAGGTGACATGTTGTGAAGGTAGATTGGGATTCCTGCCAATTCAGCATATTTCAATTTTATGTAATGAAAAGTCTCTATAATTCTATGTTAATAAACTGTGTTTGTTAAAATTGCATTTACTGTATGAAAGACTACTAGTTCATTGAGGATTCTAGACAGTTGGGTCTAGTATCTTAACATTATGCCCCTGGAATGTAGACTGGCACAACCATGGCAGAGCAGATGGACCTGTTAAGAGAACTATTGAAAATGCTTGCTGGTGACATTGCATTATGTACCAGTTCAGTAAAACGTATGTCTGAACAAGCTGCAAATAATCCAGATGACATTCAATTACAAGTAACTTCCTCTTCCTTGGTTTTCGGGCTTTCAAAGATAAATGAACAAGAGATATTTGTCTAGACTATAATTGTTTTAGCCACTACTGTTCTGTTTCACAGTGTTTCTTTCAATATGTTTGTCTTATCTTGAAGCTCAATTTGTTAATCCTCTTTTTGTGCATGAAGGCTCAAATTCTGCAAAAAGAGGATGAAATTAAAGAGAAGAAACAACATATGCGAACTTTGGAGCAGAGAATGATTGTAATTGGAGAAACTTTTGGAAATGATGCATCACTATCAGATTTGCAAGAGGTAATTTAAATAAACCGTACTTTTATTTTGTCAGCAATGTTCAAACAAACACTGAATTAGGTGATGTAAACAATCATAATCTTTTTACTTAATAGATAAGAGTAAGATATCTGACATCTAAATACTTTAAATAAAGCTTCTAAGTTTATTTGCTTAATCATAATGTTTTGGCTTGTCATTGATTTGTTCTCTTGTATGAATTTTTGTTGAAAAATAATTCAAATGCAGGTGAATACAAAGTTAATGAGCCAACTGAATGAGAAAACGTTTGAGTTAGAGGTGAATTTAAGGCATTCAATACTCACATTGGTATTTACCTGTCTAATTTACTGTTTATTTACCAGAATAGCATGCAATGTTGTACAACATATTAACAGCTTATGTGCTTGCAATTAAGATTGAAATTGGATGGCATCTAATTCCACCTGCTTTATCTTCTTTTGCAGATTATGTCTGCAGACAATCGTATTCTACAAGAACAGTTGCAAACTAAGGCAAGAAACCTTCTAAATGATCAGTACATGCAGAGAAAGTTTCTGCATTGCAAATTTTGATATCGTGCATATGGATAGTCATAAATAAAACATGTGTTAGATAAAGTAATTAATTTTTCAACGTGTTTGCACTTGTTATGCTAAGGTTATTGGCAGATAGTTTTGTTCGACTGATGCACCTTTAAATTTTCTTACTTATATGTAGTTCATAGGTTGATAGATTCCTAGTTCTCCATTGGGACACATTTCAGACAATTTATATTCAGCACTTATGTGGGTGAGCCCTAAATAAGTTGGAGGGCATATATTGTTGCAATTATTAGTAAAGGCATTCCTCTTTTTCCAATACTGTACTATCTTCTTTCTGTATGAGTGTGTATATCTTTTCCAGAGTGAGTGTTTGTGTATGTGTTATGAATTTGACAATAAATCTTTTTGTGCAAGACTCTATTGCTTCATTTCTTGCATTATTTCTATTTCATCCCCTGGCACTTGTGTTAATTCTGTACCTGTCATCATCACCCATCATAATTATCATTGCCAGCTAGCATAGTTTTCATTAGCCCCTAGTCATATGTAGTCTGGAAAAAGTGAAAAATAAAAATAAACAGAGAAAAAATAATATCGGATAGGGTTTTGAGTCAACAAAGAGAAAACAGATGAAAAGAAGATTGTAACTTTTACCTCTAGAAGGTTGCAAGACACCAACTTTAAAGAGCATGAAGTTGAAGACACAAGTTTTGATTGTAACTTTTTCATTAAGTTACAATGATTTATACAATGTACTTAACAAACATTAACAAGAATTTGAACTCCAAAGAATGAAGCAACATTACAAGGATTGGCCGCTTAAAGAAGGGGAAAAGAGAATAATACATCAATGAATCTCATCTTCAAGGCTTAAAAGGACAAACTTGATTCAACTGTTAAAAAGATGCTAGAGTGTAATGTCCCCTTCTCATCAATGATCATATCAGTTGCTCATCAGCCTATTTTGGAGGCTCGTAGGCTCGTTGAGGTGAATTAAGGGTTTCCTTGCTTGGAGGTTTTGTGGTATTTCTCAGAATTTACTAAAATAGTAAATTCTATTTTTGGCAGTATCTCAGTTATCAACTCTTCAATTAAGTTTCTCTTCACTTGGAGCAATAAGGTGTTTCTCAGTTCTAGTTTAAAAAACATTATTTGATGAATTTTTGAATATAAGGCATTAATGTTCTAATTTTCAGTTGACCCCTTGGCCTAGTGCATCAACTTAAGTTGTTTTGAAAAGTGGTACTAAGGGTGGGCGCTTCATAAAGGAGTATCATTTATTATTTTTATAAAGTTTAATGCCTTCAATGTGGGACGCCATAAGGAGGAAATAAAGTGTTTTTTAAATATTGATATTTCATAATTGGTGAAAGGGGCGTCCCTCCTTCTTTGGGAGTTACATAATTTGTAAAGTCGCATCTTTTTCTTTAAAAGTAGAGTTTGCTCCAGCATTTGGGTATCTCATGTTTATGCTAAAATTATGTTGTTGAAATGACTACTCATTTTACACTTCGAGGAATGCTGACCTTCTAGTTTCAATCCAATTTCGTGTTTGAAAGATAACACCTAGTTGGTTACAGGCTGCTTCTCAAATCAGACTAGCAGATAAAGCTTCAAAGTGGTGAATTTTGGTGTGTTTTTCCAGATTTCAAGTTGTTGATTTCTACATAGCTGAAGGTCGATTTTATTCACAGCTTCTTGTATGATTTTATTTTTGTTATGGGCATTCAATAACATCATTGCTAAGGACATGGTAACCCTTCCTAGCAATTTTCAGATTTTATTTTGAAGTTTATGATTTATCCTTGCAAAATCGCCCTTGCTAGGGGCCGTACCAATTCTGGGGACATTGGGAAGTGTGCAAGTAAATGAGTTCTTTTTGAAGTCGTTTCTTCATCATGATATGGGCACCTATCCTCCAAAGGTTCATTGCACTTGATTTCACTCAATTTGGAGGTAAACTAATAAAGATATAAGCATTTCATTGATTCACAGGTTTACAGTTTCAGTTTGCTAGTTTTAATTATCAGACTTTTAAAAGATCAGATTTTGGTTTCTTTTTCAATGTTTGAGAGCTTTATAATTTGTGAGAATCATTCTTCACATATTCACATTGTTCTATCTTTGTAATACTTGTAAACTGCGGATTATATTGTTTGTAAGGTTGTGCATTAGTAGTACTAATCCAACCATATGTTATTGCTGCATTTACTTGTAATTTCTAAGCCAACATTAATTACCCCTGGATGGTTTACCGCTAGTGTGGAGAATAAGTTTTGTATCTCTCATTGTACCCACTGAAAAGTGGAGAATCCCCA